>SJYT01032272.1:39588-51858 GCA_006410635.1 Cephalophus harveyi | reverse complement strand
TTTAGTGACTATCACAGGGAAATATGAGAAAGTAAAGTGATAAGTCAAATATATGCATATATATTTTTCTTATTTTTCTAAAATTGTAAAGTCAAAATTTTGTTACATGTATTAAGATTTTGTATAAAATATGTTTGCAAAATTATACTTTCCTGTATTTAATTCTAATTTTTATTTCTGTTTTATTGTGGGTTTTTTTTAAGATATTTTTAGGAAAAAAACCTGTAGAGATGGTGAAGAGAAATTAAACTGAAGGATGATCCTGAAAACAAGGAAGAGAATAAGATCCATACCAAAACTGAGGGAGTGATTTTTGCTTTGTCATGAGGAGGGACAACTTCATCTTTATGTGTATCTAACCTAGGAGAGATGGACGAAAATATTATCTATTGTGGGTATGCAATTAAGAAAAATGCTGATTCAGTAATACTTTTTTCTCCTCTTCATGCATTTCTTTGTCAATTCTCAAGGCAATATATCTGTTTCAGGTCACTAGGGAAGAGCAATTTAAATAGTAGCAGAGAATCTGTGTGAAAAACAATGAACATACTCTGCTGATGAACTGAAAATAAGTGAATGATTTTCAAATACTTGATGATATTACTTATATCTGGGATTGGAAAAATACAACAAACTAGTGAATACTTGAAGAGAGAAGCTGACTCACAGATAAAGAGAACATATTAGTGGTTACCAGTGGGGGAAGGGAAGTGCGGAAGGACAAGTAAGATAGGGGTAGGGGACTAAGAGGCATAAATTAGTTTGTATTGAATTAATAGGATATATTGTACAACATAGGGAATATAGTCAATATTTTATAATAACTATAAGTGATATATAACTGCTAAAAATTGTGAATCACTATGGTAAACTTATAACTTACATAATACTGTACATCAACTACTTTAATTTAAAAAAAGACACTCCCCCCAAAAAAGTGAATGTCTTTTAGGGAAGTTTCATTACCAGAACTTAAAATTCACCTTTCTTGATATTTGCAGAAGAAAGGGCAATTATAATACTCTGTGGTCAGTGTTTTGCCAGGTTAAAGGATAAACATTGATTCCCAAAGTCTTGATAAGGTGTGGGCTGAAATACTATGCAATAACATTTGCTCATTCATTTTGTTTATCTTGCGCAAAAATCTGTGTGTTCCTGTCACCAAATTTCACATTTTGTTTCTCCCTAAATATTATAGCAGTGTCTTAAGTTTTATCCCCAAAGCTGAGGAATCTTTTTCCTTGTTCATTTCAGACAGTCAGAGAAACTGGTATGGAGAAAGGTTTATATGCAAGCACTTTAATGTAACTTATTTACTACTCATCATACATTAACACACTGTTTCATACAATTTTTATTTGCAATCTCATTGTATCCAATTATGCTTTTTTTGTTTTTTCTATTTCTTAGTGTACTTTGAAAATTTAATCTTTCTCTGGATTTAAGAAATCAATATTACCAGTCCATTTAAATTAGCTTATCCTTTAGTTATTCTTAAAGATCTCAGCATTTATATATTTCTTAGGCATGTGGATGATTACATGAGAACTTTCTTAGTATTATAAAACTTTGATGAATTTCCTTTTCCATCAGCATTTTGAAGGCAATAAAATTTGAATTAGATATTGAATGTAAGGAGCTGACTTCATTAGTAGACCCTTAGATAATCAACCTGTCTACTTTTATTTCCTCTGACCATAAAGTTAAAAAAATATGAATAAGCTCAAAGAAATGTGGTAAATATTGATAGAACAGTGTTCAGAAGAATGTGAGCTTTTTTGTGTAGACTCATTATGCCAGAAAATTTGGAAAACTCAGCAGTGGCCACAGGACTGGAAAAGGTCAGTTTTCATTCCAATTCCAAAGAAAGGCAATGCCAAAGAATGCTCAAACTACCACACAATTGCACTCATCTCACATGCTAGTAAAGTAATGCTCAAAATTCTCCAAGCCAGGCTTCAGCAATACGTGAACCGTGAAATCCCTGATGTTCAAGCTGGTTTTAGAAAAGGCAGAGGAACCAGAGATCAAATTGCCAACATCTGCTGGATCATGGAAAAAGCAAAAGAGTTCCAGAAAAACATCTATGGGGTCTGCTTTATTGACTATGCCAAAGCCTTTGACTGTGTGGATCACAATCAACTGTGGAAAATTCTGAAAGAGAAGGGAATATCAGACCAACTGACCTGCCTCTTGAGAAATCTGTATGCAGGTCAGGAAGCAACAGTTAGAACTGGACATGGAACAACAGACTGGTTCCAAATAGGGAAAGGAGTATGTCAAGGCTGTATATTGTCACCCTGCTTATTTAACTTCTATGCAGAGTACATCATGAGAAACACTGGACTGGAAGAAACACAAGCTGGAATCAAGATTGCCGGGAGAAATATCAATAACCTCAGATATGCATTGACACCACCCTTATGGCAGAATGTGAATAGGAACTAAAGAGCCTCTTGATGAAAGTGAAAGAGGAAAGTGAAAAAGTCAGCGTAAAGCTCAACATTCAGAAAACGAATCATGGCATCCGGTCCCATCACTTCATGGGAAATAGATGGAGAAACAGTGGAAACAGTGTCAGACTTTATTGTTCTGGGCTCCAAAATCACTGCAGATGATGATTGCAGCCATGAAATTAAAAGACACTTACTCCTTGGAAGAAAAGTTATGACCAACCTAGATAGTATATTCAAAAGCAGAGACATTACTTTGCTGACTAGGGTCCATCTAGTCAAGGCTATGGTTTTTCTATTGGTCATGTATGGACGTGAGAGTTGGACTGTGAAGAAGGCTGAGCTCCGAAGAGTTGATGCTTTTGAACTGTGTTTTTGGAGAAGACTCTTGAGAGTCCCTTGGACTGCAAGAAGATCCAACCAGTCCATCCTAAAGGAGATCAGCCCTGGGATTTTTTTGGAAGGAATGGTGCCACCTTGCTTCCCTGGTGGCTCAGAGGTTAAAGCGTCTGCCTGCAATGCAGGAGACCTGGGTTCGATCCCTGGGTCAGGAAGATCCCCTGGAGAAGGAAATGGCAACCCACTCCAGTATTCTTGCCTGGAGAATCCCATGGACAAAGGAGCCGGGTGGGCTATACAGTCCACTGGGTCGCAAAGAGTCAGACACGACTGAGCAACTTCATTCACTCACTCACTCAATGATGCTAAAGCTGAAACTCCAGTACTTTGGCCACCTCATGCGAAGAGTTGACTCATTGGAAAAGACTGATGCTGGGAGGGATTGGGGGCAGGAGGAAAAGGGGACGACGGAGGATGAGATGGCTGGATGGCATCTGAGTGAACTTCAGGAGTTGGTGGTGGACAGGAAGGCCTGGTGTGCTGCAATTCATGGGGTCGCAAAGAGTCGGACACAACTGAGCAACTGAACTGAACTGAAGCAGAAAATATTCTTATTCCTGAAAGGAGATGTAATTTATTGAACATAATTTGAATATCTCTTGATGGGACATATAAGGGAAATTATAATACTTGCTTTGTTATGACTGAGTAACTCAGTCACCAATTCACGGCAGATTATCTGTGACCCCATGAACTGCAGCACATCAAGCTTCCCTGTCCTTCACTATCTCCCTAAGTTTGCTCAAACTCATGTCCACTAAGTCAGTGATGCCATCCAACCATCTTATCCTTTGTCGGCCTCTTCTGCTTTTGCCCTCAATTTTTCCTAGCATCAGGGTCTTTTCCAGTGAATTGGCTTTTCACATCTGGTGGCCAAGGATTGGAGCTTCAGCTTCATTATCAGTTCTTCTAATGACTATTCAGGGTTGATATACTTTAGGATTGACTGGCTTGATCTCCTTGCTGTCTAAGGAACTCTCAAGAGTCTTCTCCAGAACCACTGTTTGAAAGCATCAATTCTTTGGCACTCAGCCTTCTTTATGGTCCAACTCTTATATCCAGATGTGACTACTGGAAAAACCATAGCTTTGATTACACGAACCTTAGTCAACAAAGTGATGTCTCTGCTTTTTAATACCCTGTCTAGCTTTGTCATAGCTTTTTTTTTCAAGGAGCAAGCATCTTTTAATTTTATGGCTACAGTCACCAGCTGCAGTGATTTTGCAGCCCAAGAAAAGAAAATCTGTCACTGTTTCCACTTTCTCCCTATTTGCCATTATATGTTAGAACTGGATGCCATTATCTTAGTTTTTGGAATGCTGAATTTTAAACCAGATTTCTTCACTTTCCTCTTTTACCCTCATCAACAGACTCTTTAGTTCCTCTTCACTGTCTGTCATTTAAATGGTATCATATGCATATCTGATATTTCCCCCAGCAATCCTGATACCAGCTTATGATTCATCCAGCCAGGTATTTCTCATGATGTACTCTGCATATAAGTTAAATAAACAGAGTGACAATATACAGCACTGAAATGCTCTTTTCCCAATTTTAAAACAGTTCACAGTTTCATGTCCTTTACTAAATGTTGCTTCTTCTCCTGCATGCAGGTTTCTCAAGAGGGAGGTAAGGTGGTCAGCTAAGCCTATCTCTTAAGAACTTTCCACAGTTTGTTGTGATCCACACAGTCAAAGGCTTTAGTATAGTCAATGAAGCAGAAGTAGATGTTTTTTTTTTTTGTGGAATTCCCTTGCTTTTTCTATGATCCAGCAGATATTGGTAATTTAATCTCTGGTTCCTCTGCCTTCTCTAAATCCAGCTTGTAGATCTGGAAATTCTTGGTTCATGCACTGCTGAGGTATAGTTTGAAGGATTTTGAACATAATTTTGTTAACATGTGAAATTAGCACAGTTATAGTTTGAACATTCTATGGCATTGTCTTTCTTTGAGATTGGAAAGAAAACTGATCTTTATGAGTCCTGTGTCCATTGCTGAGTTTCCCAATTTGCTGGCATATTGAGTGCAGAACTTTCACTACATCATCTTTTAGGATTTGAAATAGTTTAGCTGAAATCCCATCACATCTACTAGCTTTGTTCATAGTAGTGCTTCCTAAGACCCACTTGATTTTACACTTAAGGATATCTGGCTATAGGTGAGTGACCACATTATCATGGTTATCCAAGTCATTAAAAACTTTTTTGTACAGTTCTTCTGTGTATTTTTGCCACCTATTTTGAATCTCTTCTGCTTCTATTAGGTCTTTGCCATTACTGTCCTTTACTGTACCCATCTTTCTGTGAAATGTTCCCTTGGAATCTCTAATTTCTTGAAGAGATCTATACTCTTTCCCATTCTATTGCTTTTCTCTATTTCTTTGCCCCTTTCACGTAAAAAGTCTTTCTTATTTCTTCTTGCTTTTCTCGGAAAATCTGCCTTCAGTTGCATATGTCTTTCCCTTTCTCCTTTGCCTTTCACTTCTCTCTCCTTTTTTTTTTTTTCCACAGCTATTTGTAAGGCCTCCTCAGACAGTCACTTTGCCTTCTAGCATTTCTTTTTCTTGGGGATGTTTCTGGTTACCTCCTCTTGTACAGTATTACATACCTCCATCCATAGTTCTGCAGGCATTCTATCTACCAGATCTAATCCCTGAATCTATTCATTATCTTCACTATAAAATCATAAGGGATTTGATTTGAATGGTTTAGTGATTTTCCCTGGTTTCTTCAGTTTGAGCCTGAATTTTGCAATAAGGACCTGATGGTCTGATCCACGGTCAGCTCCTGATCTTATTTTCATTGACTGTATAGAGCTTCTCCATCATTGACTGCAAAGAATATAATCAATCTGATTTCGGTATTGACCATCTGGTGGTGTCCATGTGTTGATTCATCTCTTGTGTTGTTAGAAGAGGGTTTTTGCTATGAACAGTGTGTTCTCTTGGCCAAACTCTGTTAGCATTTGTCCTGCTTCATGTTGTACTCCAAGGCCAAACTTGCCTGCTACTTCAGGTATCTCTTGACTTCTTACTTTTGCATTCCAGTCCAACATGATGAAAAGGACATTCCTTTTTGGTGTTAGTTCTCGAAGGTCTTGTAAGTCTTCATAAAACCATTCAACTTTAGCTTTTTCAGCATTAGTGGTTGTGGTATAGACTTGGAATACTGTGATAATGAATGATTTGCCTTGGAAATGAATCAAATCAGTCTGTCATTTTGAGATTGCACACAAGTACTACATTTTGGACTCTTCTGTTGCCTATGAGGGCTACTTCATTTCTTCTAAGGGATTCTTGCCCACAGTAGTGGATATAATGGTCATCTGTGTTAAATATGTCTATTCCAGTTCATTTTAGTTCACTGCTTCCCAATATGTATATGTTCACCCTTGCCATCTCCTGTTTGACTACATCATAATGCTCAAAATTCTCCAAGCCAGGCTTCAGCAATACGTGAACCGTGAACTTCCTGATGTTCAAGCTGGTTTTAGAAAAGGCAGAGGAACCAGAGATCAAATTGCCAACGTCTGCTGGATCATGGAAAAAGCAAGAGAGTTCCAGAAAAACATCTATTTCTGCTTTATTGACTATGCCAAAGCCTTTGACTGTGTGGATCACAATCAACTGTGGAAAATTCTGAGAGAGATGGGAATAGCAGACCACCTGACCTGCTTCTTGAGAAATCTGTATGCAGGTCTTTACCTTGATTAATGGACCTAACACTCTGGGTTCCTATTAATATTATTCTTTAAAACATTGGAATTTACTTTCACCACAAGACATATCCACAACTGGGTTTCCTTTCTGTTTTGGCTCAACCACTTCATTCTTCATTCAACTCTTTCTGTGCTCTTCCCCTGTAGCATATTGGACACCTACAGACATGGGAGGCTCATCTTTCGTGTCGGATGTTTTTGGCTTTTCATACTGTTCAAACTTTCATGGGGTCTCAAGGCAAGAATGCTGAAGTGGTTTGCCATTCCCTTCTCCAGTTGACCACATTATTTCAGGCCCTTACTAGCAGGGACGTGTCTTTAAGCAGCTTCATGTAGCCAGAGGACATGCTTGGCACCCTAGTTTTCCTGCTGATGGTCCTCTTGAGTGTGTAAACCTTCACTGGCTGTTGGGTGTTGGTCAATGTGCCATCCAGGGGCCTGGGCAAAGGCCCTGCTGGAGTTGTTGGCTGGAGCTCATTGATGTTGGAGGATGCCCAGTAGTGAAGGACTCCATGGCCTCTCTGCTTGCCTCTGGCCACCCTGAGGCCAATCCACTGCCCAGGAGCCATGGGTAGCAGAGGGCTCCCCAGCCTCACCATTGCTGCTAGCTGTAAAAAAATTTAAATATAAAAATATTTAAGTACTGGGTAATATTTAGGTTATATTTTATTTCATAGCTTTACTATTTCATTTTGTTACTGAATGGGTTGTTCTCTGAAGAAACATTTTTAAAAATTTAGGGGGAAAAAAAAAAAAACCCTTAAAAATAGAACCTTAGGATGTCCTGGCCAGCTATAACCACTAATTCATCATGTTTATTTAATTTATTTTTTTAATATAAAATCTTAACAGACCCATCACAAGCATGGAAATTGAAACTGTAATCAAAAATCTTCAGCAAACAAAAGCCCAGGTCTAGATGGCTTCACAGCTGAATTCTACCAAAAATTTAGAGAAGAGCAAACAAGCTCTTCCAGAAAATTGCAGAGGAAGGTAAACTTCCAAACTCATACTATTAGGCCACCATCACCCTAATACTAAAACCTGATATCATGTTTGTTTTCAAGTACTTACCTGATTTTTCCAAATTGAGTGCCTTTAAATGTACCTCTTGAAAATAATTGTATTGCATTTATAAAAAACTACTGGAGAAGGTAATGGCAACCCACTCAATAAAATGTATTGATGACACTAATTTCAGATTAAGACCTTACAGCCAGCTGTAAGGCAAAACTGAGAGAGTGTGGTGGGTGATAGTGGAGGAAAGGAGCGAGAGAGACAGAGAGAATAAAAGAGCAAGAGAAAAAGGGAAAGGGGAGAAGGCAGGAAGGAGGAAAGAGAAAGAGAAACTTTTTAACACAGTCAGGAATTGACAGTGCTATTTAGGAAAGGTATGTTCTATAGCATCACTGATTCAGTATGCAACATTTGAAATTAGACACTATCTTAAAGCCATTGAAAGCCTTAGTGATTCTTGAGTTTATAATAAAGAATACTAAACATTATCTGAGCCCTCACTCCCTGAGTGGCTGAAAAGTCTTTTGGTGTATTTTTATTGATTTATAGACCCTGGAAATAATGACAGAAAGAAAGAGATTCTGCAGAGATTTGAATACATTTATTGTGGCTCTTGACAGTCATCTGATAACTTGACTATCAAGTGGGGCTTAGGGGCCTGTTAGTGGCAAAGCTGTGGAAAAAACTACTGGAAACTTTAATAGTATTGGACTGCTGATGCATTAAACTTGTCTGTACCACACATTTTTAGTCTATTAAACAAGAAGAAGATAGTGTGAATTCATGTAAGATCAAAATAATAAATCCAAGTGATTCTTTTTTCAGTGGCTCTGGGGAGTTATTTTGCACAGAAGAGAATTCCTAAGAAGCTACAATCCAGGGAGACTTTTAATAAAAAACTGAGCTTTACAGCAAGCTCAAATTGAATATTAAGTTAATTTTGTTTTAAAATAACAAGGACAAATGCTCCATGTGAGCACTGTAATGATATAATATAAATAGTAATTGTAGCATATCTCATGTTTACAGGGTCATTGTAAAGATATTATACAAAATGCTTTCTGTATATTTTCTCACATTTTCCGCACAACTCTATGAGGTAGATTCAATCATTATCTTCCTCCATAGACTCAGCCATAAAAATATTAAGAACACATTAGATTCTATAAACAGATCTAATAACCAGCAGATCTGGGATCTGAACCCAGAGAATTTAACTATATAGACTATTCTTTGGAACAGTTTCTCCAAATTCTGGTTAATTTAAATTAAATGAGGCACAGAGTAATGTAGAGACATTACATTGGACATTATCAAGAGGAAGGATTATATTTTAGAAACATTCTTTGCAACTTTCCATTCCCTGCATCCTAATGTACCCTCTTCTTATCATGTGTAACTTTTACTTTCAACCCGGTAGTGGCTAACTGTTACTCTGCTACTTCTCAAACCAGTCTTGAACCAAGAAATATTTTACTTTGTCATTTTTAGATTGTTAGCCAAAATTTTAGAAAAAAATACCTGATTGAAATAAAAAGGTATCTGCTTGGAATTTGTTAGGGCTAAATCCTGGGAGACACAGATTCAAGATACACTTAATTTGTGTTCCATTGGATTACAAAATGAGGGAGACTTATAAAGGCAAGAAACTGCAAGGTTACATTTATTTACCTGAGTTGCTTATCAAGAATTACAACTGGAGCTGGCAAGAAGTAATGATGCTTTTTAAGTAAGAACTGATTTGGATTCAAAATCATTGCATGATACAAGGAGACACCTTCAGACCATAAGCTTGTAGGTGGCAGGTAGTGTCCTTGGGCCTGGTACAGTTCAGAGAAAATTCAAATTCTCAGTGAGGCAGAGACATGTCTGACTCTCTTCGACCCCATGTCCATGGGATTTCCCAGGCAAGAATACTGAGTGGATTGTCATTTCCTCCTCCAGGAGATCTTTCCAACCCAAGTGTTGAACCCATATCTCCCTTATTAGCAGGCGGATTCTTCACCACTGAACCACCTGGGAAGCCCCTGAAATATGATTACTCCATTATAATTTTAAATTTTCATCAAAATTAACTGGCTGACTTAAGCAATGGAATAGAAAATGTTTGCATTATGTGATACAATATTCAATACAAATAGAATTTGTAATAGTCACAAAAAGATTAGTGTCTTGGAAAAATTAGGCTCAGAATACAGGCATGATGGCACATATTACATATCTTCTTCATGGCATTGCAAGCAATTCAACAAATGACATTGTATTCCTGATTAAAACTGAGATCCAATGGAAAGATAGAAAGGAAAGACAGAGAGACAGAGATGGGAATGAGTCCTATTGCTGTTGTTGCTGATTTGTTTAGTAGTGTCTGACTCTTTTGTGACCTCATGGACTGAAGTCCACCAGGCTCCTCTGATCATGGGATTTTCCAGGCAAAGTTCCTGGAGTGGATTTTCATTTCCTCTTCAAGGGGATCTTCCCGACTAAGGCCTCAAACCCACATCTCCGTGTCTCCACCATTGCAGGTGGATTCTTTACCACTGAGCCAGCAGGGAAGCCCATGAGTCCTATTACTGACTGGTTAAACAATTTGCTTAGATTTCTGGTAGCTACAGTGACTTGTTAATACTCCATCCATAGATAAGGGTCCTTTCTTTGCACAGACATTGGCAGAATTATAAGCCTACCAGCCTTGTGCCCATCACAGGGCACGCATGCTCCCTTGCACTCACTGCATGGCTGTGGTGACATGGGGCTCAGATTGGGAGGTGGGAAATACCAGAGCCGGAAGAAGGAGGCGAGGGCCTGAGGGACCCCTTCACAGTGTCTTCTTTAGAAAAAGACTATGATAGACTATTTCCCTGAAAGAATATGGAGTGTGTGTGTGTGTGTGTGTGTGTCTGTTTGTGATTCAGCAGAGGGTTCCAGTGGAGTAGGACAAAAGTCTAGTACTGACATTCTTATCTGAAACAAGAATTAGGAAATTATATCCCCCATTGTTTCTTAGTATCACAGTAGTTTAATTTAATCATGCAAAATATTTTCATTTTATAATATTTAAAACATAAGCAGAAATTTGAAAATAAAGCATGTCTATGATGTTTTATTTTATTCCTATAATATCTCTATAATATTTTGTTTTATTTTTTTAACAGAAAGATACAACATTTTCCTTCATATCATTTTAATTCTTCTCATTTTAAAAAATCAAATTATCTGTCCCCTATTATTCAGATTATCTTGTCTCTCTCAATCTCTCGTACATATACAAACACACATCATGACAACATTTTCATGATATTATATCATACTCTTCATTGCTTCTTCATTGGTTCTTCATTGCTGCATTCACAAACAATTACACAAGTTTTACTTAAACCCCTTTACAAGGACATTTGATTTCTTCCTGTTTTATAATTCCCATCCTCACTCATTAGAACTGTCCATCTTATTTAACTTTAAGCACATTGTTGATTGAATAGCTTTCCATAAGTTATTGGATTTCCTTTTTAGGCAATACCTGAGAAACAAATTTCTCATTTGTGGGCAATGGGGTGGGGTGTTTCTGCCATTTCTTATGGAATTCTAATTCTTTCTGTAATTCCAATCTGAATGTTTTGTCTTACTTTCTGTGAATAGCTTCCATTCTTTATCTTATGTCATTTATTAATAGACAACTTAAAAGAATTTTAATGTAGTCCAGTTGAGCAATCTTTAATCCATTAATGATTGTTTTTAGGCAATGATTGCTTATTTCCATGTTATTAAGGTATTCTCTTATGTTTTCTTCCAGAAGTTTTACTGTTTTGATACTTCTGAAAGTTGCCTAGAATTATTTTCTGTATAGAATCTGTTATAAGAATTAAGTTTATTTGTCATTATTATGACTATTTGTTCATATGTATATTCAATTGATCTAACACCAATTAATAAAAAGACAACACTTTCCCTCTGTCTTAAGGCACCTTGGTCTCAAACCAGTGCTAAATGCTATTTCTGAATTTTATAGCTGATCTTTTTCTGCCCTTCCCTCCCAGTTAGTAGAGTTTTAGTATGAATCTTGATGTTAGATGATGAATTTCTTTCCACATTGCTCTAATTTGTTCAGTATATATGAGGTATAATTGACTCTTTGCACTGCTAATAAATTTTGGAATTTTTATTTCAACTGCCACCACAAAACATTTGAGATTTTTTAAATGGAATTAAATATTTTGGGAGTACTATTATCATTAAAGCATTAAGATAATTATTTTATAATATAATATATTGCTGCACTTTTCTTTCTTTATTAATGTTTTTGGTAAACAATGTTTTAAATTTTATTTGAAGCTTTTTTGTAAATTGTTTATTAGTTGCTTTCTCTTCACTTTTTAATATTTTAAAAAATATTTGAGTACATCTCACTTACAATGTTGTATTATTTTCAGGTGTACAGTAATGTGAATCAGTTTTACATATACTTATATCCACTCTTTTCTAGATCTTTTCTCATTGCAGAGTGTTGAGTAGGGTTTTCTATGCTATACAGTAGGTCATTATTAGTTAACTATTTTATATTTAGTTGTGTATATATAAGTCAATCCCAGTCTCCCAATTTTTCCCTCCCCTCTTTCTCTTGATTTTATATTTTCAAATTTTATGCTATTAAAATTTTCTTTTCTGTTTAGTTTCTAATTGCCT
>SJYT01032272.1:4938-38767 GCA_006410635.1 Cephalophus harveyi | reverse complement strand
ACAATATAATCAGTTTGCTAATATGTTTGACTCTATTTTTAATATGGATTGTTCAAATTGTTGATATTCTTACTAAGCTTTGCTGTTCCATAAGTTTCTATAAGAGTGTTAACATTTTCCAGTTAGATTTTGAATTTTCTATCTCTCATTTTTGCTTGTACCTTTGAAGGTACATTGCTATAATGGACAATGTTAATATTGCTATATTTCCCTGGTAGATTTCACTTTTTTATCATTAAAATTTTCTTTTTATCTCTAGTAACATTTTGTCATGACACTGCATTTCCAGATTCCAAATATTATTGGTTCAGTCATTTGCTAAGACCCTTCAACAAATGTGAATGATTAAGACTGCAGATCTTTGTAAGATTGACATAAAAATCCTTTAAAGTTTCCATGTAATTAAGGATAAATTCTATCACATGGCGTTCAAAGATCTTCCATGACTTTTCATAGAATTAGCTTTCTAACTTTCAGCTCAGCTCTTAACAAATATACTTTAGCTATTCATTTGCGTCCTCCTCTTGCAGTTAAAGTTACTAGAATGCACAACCCCTAAATTTTCCAGTCAACAAGGTTTATCTTTTAAGATTCATTTCAAATGCCAACTCACATACAGAGACATCACACATTCCCATTGACTACACTTTCATGTTAACTTTAAGTAAAGTTAAAATTTGCTCAGTCATGTCCAACTCTTTGTGACCCCATGGATTATACAGTTCATGGAATTCTCCAGGCTGGAACACTGCAGTGGGTAGCCTTTCCTTTCTCTAGGGCATCTTCTCAACCCAGGGATCAAACCCAGGTCTCCCCCATTGCAAACAGATTTCTTGCCAACTGATCTATCAAGGGAGCCATGTGGGCTTTATTACTTATATTATGTATATAGTATGTAATGTAATTATGAATGGTATAGTATAATATATAACATATATAGAGATTGTATACCCTACATGGACATCACCAGATTGTCAACACCGAAATCAGATTGATTATATTCTTTGCAGCCTAAGTATATTTCAGTAAAGTCATCAAGAAAATTACATTTTTTTCTCATTAAAAAATAGAGACTCTCAAGAGTAAGTCATACTTACGTAAACTAAACTTAGGGATCATGCTGCATATTTACATCTACCTCAGTGACTTTGTGGATTCATGCCCCAGAGAGTTTTGATTGGGGTGTTTTCCATGAGCTACAAACAAGACAATTTAAAGAAAATCCTGTATTCCTCATTTAGAGTATAATTTTTTGAATCATTAAATCATATAGGAAGCTTGAGCATGTTTACCTTCTCATCTTAGAAAAACAACACTAGCAATCAACTTGTTTATACTTATATTTATCATGGAAGATGTGAATTGCAAAATTCAGAAAGAGAAAAATCACAATTACTGTCCAGTAGACTAAGCATTGGGTAGTTCCTGTGTTATGTTTACTTCAGTCTTTCTTCTAAGTTTTATTATTTAGACATCTACATTTTTTTAAAAAAGATGTTCAATATCACACTGAATAGATATATGATATTATGGCATTTGCAGTTACCATTGTATCCCAATGTTTCCCTGTTTTATTAAAACTTATTGAATATACTTTTTTTGATAATGCAATTGATATGTTTGCTGAATTATGTGGTATATTAATGGTCTATTTCACCATAATAAACTGCTGCAGATTTGGTGGCTTGAAAAACACTCCTTTATTAATTCACTATTTGTATGCCCAAAGTTAGGCACAATGCACCTGGTCCTTCTATTCAAGTTATCACAAGGCTGAAATCAAACTGTCATGAAGTTTCTCAAAGAGAAATTGATTCTCTTCGAAGCTCATTCATGTTGTTGGAATAATTCACTTCCTTGAAGTTGTAGGAGTAAGGTCTTGTTTCCTTGATATCTGTTTTGGGGTTATTCACTTATTGACTATGCCAAAACCTTTGATTGTGTGGATCACAATAAACTGTGGAAAATTCTGAAAGAGATGGGAATACCAGACCACCTAACCTGCCTCTTGAGAAACCTATATGGGAATACCAGACCACCTAACCTGCCTCTTGAGAAACCTATATGCAGGTCAGGAAGCAATAGTTAGAACTGGACATGGAACAACAGACTGGTTCCAAATAGGAAAAGGAGTACATCAAGGCTGTATACCGTCACCCTGCTTATTTAACTTATATGTAGAGTACATCACGAGAAATGCTGGGCTGGAAGAAGCACAAGCTGGAATCAAGATTGCTGGGAGAAATATCAATAACCTCAGATATGCAGATGACACCACCCTTATGGCAGAAAGTGAAGAGGAACTAAAGAGCCTCTTGATGAAAGTGAAAGAGGAGAGTGAAAATGTTGGCTTAAAGCTCAACATTCAGAAAACAAAGATCGTGGCATCTGTTCCCATCACTTCATGGGAAATAGATGGGGAAACAGTGGAAACAGTGTCAGATTTTATTTTGGGGGGCTCCAAAATCACTACAGATGGTGAGTAGAGCCATGAAATTAAAAGACGCTTACTCCTTTGAAGAAAAGTTATGACCAACCTAGATAGCATATTGAAAAGCAAAGACATTACTTTGCCAACAAAGGTCCATCTAGTCAAGGCTATGGTTTTTCCAGTAGTCATGTATGGATGCGAGAGTTGGACTTTGAAGAAGGCAGAGCTCTGAAGTATTGATGCTTTTGAACTGTGGTGTTGGAGAAGACTCTTGAGAGTCCCTTTGACTGCAAGGAGATCCAACCAGTCGATTCTAAAGGAGATTGGTCCTGGGTGATCTTTGGAAGGAATAATGTTAAAGCTGAAACTCCAGTACTTGGCCACCTCATGCGAAAAGTTGACTCATTGGAAAAGTCTCTGATGGTGGGAGAGATTGGGGGCAGGAGGAGAAGGGGACGACAGAGGATGAGATGGCTGGATGGCATCATTTGTTTGATGAACATGAGTTTGAGTGAACTCTGGGAGTTGGTGATGGACAGGGAGGCCCAGTGTGCTGCAATTCATGGGATCGCAAATAGTCGGACATGACTGAAAGACTGAACTGAACTGATAATATATTATAAAATTGTTGTTGTACATCAGTCACTAACTCATGTCTGAGTCTTTGTGACTCAATAAAGTGCAGCATTCCAGGCTTACCTGTCCTTAACTATCTTCTGAAGTTTGCTCAAATTCAAGTCCATTAAACTGGTAATGCTATCTAACTTTCTAATCCTCTGCTGCCCCCTTCTCCTCTTGTCCTCAATTTTCCCAGCATCAGGGTCTATTCCAGTGAGTAAGCTCTTTGCATCAGGTGGTCAACAGATTGGAGTTTCAGCTTCCACATTAGTCCTTCCAATTAATAGAATTGATTTTTTCCTTAGGACTGACTGTTTTCATCTCCCTGCTATCCAAGGGACTCTCAAGTGTTTTCTCCCACACCACAACTTGAAAGCATTAATTCTGCATCACTCAGTCTTCTTTATGGTCCAACACTCACATCCATACATGACGACTGGAAAAACCATAGAATTGACTATATGGACATTTGTCAACAAAGGGATATCTCTGCTTTTTAATTTGCTGTCTAGGTTTGTCATAACTGTTCTTCCAAGGAGCAAGCATTTTTTAATTTCATGGCTGCAGTCACTGTCCATAGTGGTTTTGAACCTGAAGAAAATAAACTCTGCCACTGTTTCCCTTTTTTCCCCATCTATGTGCCATGAAGTGGTGGGACTGGATGCCTGATCTTAATTTTTTGAATGATGAGTTTTAAGTGAGTTTTTTCACTATTCTCTTTCACGCTCATCAAGAGATTCTTTAGTTCTTTTTCTATTTCTGCCATTAGAGTAGTATCATCTGCACATCTGAGGTTGTTGATATTGCTACTGGCATTCTTGATTCCAGTTTGTGCTTAACCTAACCTGGCATTTCACATGATGCAGGTAAGTTAAATAAGCAGTGTGACAATATACAGCCTTGATGTACTGCTTTCCCAATTTTGAGCTAGTCCATTGTTCCATGTCCAGTTCTAACCATTGCTTTTTGTCTGCATACAGGCTTCTCAAGAGGCAGGTAAGGTGGTCTGGTATTCCCATCTCTTTAAAATTTTCTACAATTTGTTGTGATCCACACAGTCAAAGACTTTAGTGTAGTCAATGAAGCAAAAGTAGATATTTTTGCAATTGTCTTGTGTATGATCCAACAGATGTTGGCAATTTAATCTCTGGTTTCTCTGCCTTTTCTAAATCCAAATTGTACATCTGGAAGTTTTTGGTTCACCTATCATTGAAGCCTGGAGAAGGAAATGACAACCCACTCCAGTGTTCTTGCCTGGAGAATCCCAGGGACGGCGGAACCTGGTGGGCTGCCGTCTATGGGGTCGCACAGAATCGGGCACGACTGAAGCGACTTAGCAGCAGCAGCAGCAGCATTGTTGAAGCCTAGCTTGAAGGATTTTAAATATTACCTTGCTAGTCCGTCTAGTGAAGGCTATGGCTTTCCCAGTAGTCATGTATGGATGTGAGAGTTGGACTGTGTTAAGCTGAAACTCCAATACTTTGGTCACCTCATGAGAAGAGTTGACTCATTGGAAAAGACTCTGATGCTGGGAGGGATTGGGGGCAGGAGGAGAAGGGGACGACAGAGGATGAGATGGCTGGATGGCATCACCAACTCGATGGACATGAGTTTGAGTGAACTCTGGGAGTTGGTGATGGACAAGGAGGGCTGGCGTGCAGCAATTCATGGGGTCACAAAGAGTCGGACATGACTGAGTGACTGAAATGAACTGAACTAAAATGAGCATGTCTAATGAGCACAACTGTATTGTAGTTTGAACATTTGTTGGCATCTTCTTTGGGGTTGGAATGAAAATGGACCTTTTCTAGTTCTGTGGCCACTGCTGAATTTTCCAAATTTGCTGGCATGTAGAGGGTAGCACTTCACCAGCCTCATCTTTTAAGATACAAAATAGTGTAGCTGGAATTCCATCACCTCACTAGCTTTGTGACCCCATGAACCACAGCACACCAGGCCTCCCTGTCCATCACCAACTCCTGGAGTCCACCCAAACCCATGTCCATTGAGTTGGTGATGTCATCCAACCATCTCATACTCTGTCATACACTACTCCTCCTTCTCTCAATCATTCCCAGCATCGGGGTCTTTTCAAATGAGTCAACTCTTTGCATCAAGTGGCCAAAGTACTGGAGTTTCAGCTTCAATATCAGTCCTTCCAGTGAACACCCAGGACTGATTTCATTTAGGATGGACTTGTTGGATCTCCTTGCAGTCAAAGGGACTCTCAAGAGTGTTCTTCAACACCACCGTTCAAAAGCATCAATTCTTCGGCACTCAGCTTTCTTCACAGTCCAACTCTCACATCCATACATGACCACTGGAAAAACCATAGCCTTGACTAGATGGACCTTTGTTGCCAAAGTAATGTCTCTGCTTTTGAATAAACTGTCTAGTTTGGTCATAACTTTCCTTCCAAGGAGTAAGCGTCTTTTAATTTCATGGCTGCAGTCACCATCTGCAGTGATTTTGGAGCCCAGAAAAATAAAGTCAGCCATTGTTTCCACTGTTTCCCCATCATTTTGCCATGAAGTGATGGGACCAGATGCCATGATCTTCGATTTCTGAATGTTGAGCTTTAAGCCAACTTTTTCACTCTCCTCTTTCACTTTCATCAAGAGGGTCTTTAGTTCTCCTTCACTTTCTGCCATTAGAGTGGTGTCATCTGTAGCTTAGTTTTGTCCAACTCTTTGTGACCCCATAGACTATACAGTCCATGGAATTCTCCAGTCCAGAATATGGAGTGGGCAGCCATTCCCTTCTCCAGGGCATTTTCCAAACCCAGGGACTGAACCCAGGTCTTCTGCATTGCAGGTGGATCCATTACCAGCTGAGTCACCAAGGAAGCCCCTGCCTCTGTTAGGTCCCTGCCATTTCTGTCCTTTATTATGCCCATCTTTGTATGAAATGTTCCCTTGGTATCTGTAATTTTCTGGAAGAGTTCGCTAGTCTTCACCCATTCTATTGTTTTCCTCTATTTCTTTGCATTGATCCTTTAAAGATTTTCTTATTTCTCCTTGCTATTTTTTGGAACTCTGCATTCATTTGGTTATATCTGTCCCTTTTTCCTTTGCCTTTTACTTCTCTTCTTTTGTCAGCTATTTGTAAGTCTTCCTCAGACAGCCACTTTGTCTTCTTGCATTCCTTTTTCTTAGGAATGGTTTTGACCACTGTCTCCTGTACAAGATTATTTACCTCCATCCATAGTTTTCAGAAGAAGTATTGGAGAAGGAAATGGCAACCCACTCCAGTATTCTTGCCTGGAAAATCCCAGGAATGGGGGAGCCTGGCGGGCTGCTGTCTATGGGGTCACACAGAGTCAGGCACGACTGAAGCGACTTAACAGCATAGTTTTCAGGTACTCTGTCTATCAGATCCAATCCCTTGAATATATTTGTCACTTCAAGTGTATAAATATAAGGGATTTGATTTAGGTCATACTTGAATGGCTTTCCCTACTTTCTTCAATTTAAGTCTGAATTTTGCAATAAGAAGCTCATGATCTGAGCCACATGTTGTGGCTTGTTTTTTTTGTGGCTTGCTCCTTCTTGTTTTTTTTTTTTTTTCTGACTGTATAGAGCTTCTCCATCCTCAGCTACAAAGAATATTATCAGTTTGATTTTGATATTGACCATCTGGTGATGTGCATGTGTATATTATACATCAGCTTCCCCAATGGCTCAGGGGCAAAGAATGTGCCTGCAGTGGGGGAGACACAGAAGATGCAGATTTGATCCCTGTGCTGCGAAGATCCTCTATAGATGAGAATGGCAACCCACTCTAGTAGTCTTGCCTGGAAAATCCCATGAACGGAGGAGTCTGGCAGGCTACAGTCCATGGGATTGCAAAGAGGCAGACACGATTGAGCTACTAACATAAACTTATTATAAAGAAGTACATATAATTTATATATTTAGTAATATTATATTTACATTGCTATAATAAATAAAAATAAGTAGTATATTTATTTGCTATATTAAGATTTTTTTATAATAAATAATATATATTTACAGTGTCTCCTTCTAAGTTTCATATCTGTGTAATCAGTTACACAGTGGCAAATGCAGTGTCTGATGCAAAGTAAACAGTCTTTAAATGTTAAAAATTGGATGAAAAATGCTCAAAATATTCCTTTTTTAGTATATATATATTTTAATTAGATTATTTTTTGAAACAGTAGCTTCAAGTAAAATTTGTAATGTATGTGGAAGTAGACATTTAAAATATAATATTACAATCATAGAAATGAATTGAAATGATATTTTTAAAATTTTTTTCTATAAAAAAATTTATAAAAATTCCTTCCTGGGATGGATGATAACTAAATCTGGTAAATATTGATTACTGTAGTATTTAGCTTGCATCACAGAAGTTATACATGCATTCACTTTTGTCATACACACACACATGCACTCATATTTTTATATTCTGACTTTACCCAACTGGAAATTTTGAGGAAAAACAAATGGCAGAAATAGTTTTTTTCTTTTCCAGAAAAGATTGCCAACAAAAGCAGGTGCATTCTTGTTTCAATGTTAATACATCTGACTGTGATTCCATTTTAAAACAATGATAGTACACATTTAAGGACTATACCATTGGCTGAAGAAGGTGAAAGAATGTTCAAAGTCAAACCATAAATAATCCTTTTTCCAGACTTCTTATCATGTAAAATAAACATATATATCATATAAATATTTGAAGTTATTTGAAATTTCTGTAATGTGCATCTGAAATCATCTTTTTAGGCATATTATTTGGTAGTTTAAAAGAAAAGATCTCTGAATTTAGCAAAGAAGTGGTATTGGGTTTGCCATCATAAATCTTATACCTGCAAGGATGTTGAGCAGGTGAATAAGAGAACTAACATAGTCATTACTATGTAGAATATTAGCTAATTACACTGATTATGTCCTATTTCCTCATCTTGCTTCTAATACATGTAGATTCCTATCTTGAATCCTCAATCCAAAGAGTCTTTCTTAGAAAGAATGGCAAAGGAATCCCATTCTCACTACCATCTTCTCCAAAATATTTGTTACCTATGATTTCCTATATTTTGGTGTATTCCTCAAACTATCCCACTGTTATCTTCTAGAAATTCTTCTAAGATTCTAGTCACTTATGTCTATGAGGGAAAAGTCACAGGAGTGCGGTAATATGACTGTGAGCCACAAAGGAAGACAGGAATTGAGTGTAAAATTAAGTAATATGTCTTACTACACTGTGCATCTATGTCCAACTGCTCTTTGATCTGACTACCCTTAAAGCAGCGGTGTAAATGAAAGAAGTGTACCACTATTGACCAAAGAGATTTGCTATGGAAAATCTCTCTAAAAGTGTTGAGAATTGTGAGACAGGAAGGAGTCTCCATGCTGGAGGTGGGGAGAGAAAAGACCACAGAGGTTGACCGATTGAACAACCCAAGTTGAGACAGAGCCACTGACAGTGACGGAGTAGGATGCTAGGAAACAAAGTGAACATAAGAGAAGAGGAGGTTTTTTTTTAAGTTATAAGCAACATGTCTGATTATAAACAACAATTCCTCAGTCTCAGAGATGGCTAGAGAAACTTTAGGGAAAAGAAGTAGAATTGCACAAACAGCCTGAATTTTGAAAGAATTGTAGAAACATCCTTTGTATCATCAAGTCAAGAGTAACAGAACTTTGGGATATTATTGTAGATATGGCAAAATTTTGCTGTCTGGTGCTTCAGATGAGAAAGCAGACAGAATAAATATATATATATATATTTAAGTTTCCATCCTTATTCACCTCTTCCTGCACACATATTTACATTATCTCCTGAAAAATATATCTCATGATGTCTGTATTTTAAGGTTGAAATATCCTGGCCAAATTTAGGGCATATATGTATGGAAGACATCCATAGATTTTCAATAGTGGATATTTTCTTTTTTCCTATAAACTCCAGGCTTTTCTCAAGTCTATGATGTATATAAAGACAGTTTCTGTTATATACTTTAAATTATAAGATGATTTGTCTGTTATAGTCCAATGTCAGTGTTGAAAAATTCAACTTAGCTCAGTTGTTAATACCTGTTTCCTAAAGGTTTCAAGTGACTCACTCTGATTCCTTCAAGCAAGTCTGTGATACAATAGCAAAGTGGGAAAACCTCAGTGAAGCAATTGTATCAGGTAAGAAATTCTACATAAATTATTCTTTGGCTTGATATCTTGGCTTGTTTGCCTTCCTGCACACACATCCATACACATATGCAGATCCTTTACCCTCTTTGATCATCTGAATGAGCCTTTACTCTTTCCCAACATTCTGCTATATGCTTTGGATGGAGTAATGAATCTAATATTATGTGCATTAAAATAATTGTCAGTTCCCATAGTAATTAGTAGTGAACCTTTGTTTGGGAATATGGAAATTATATGGAAAATTCAGCAATGGGCACAGGACTAGAAAAGGTCAGTTTTCATTCCAATACCAAAGAAAGGCAATGTCAAAGAATGTTCGGTTGTACTATCAGTTCAGTTCAGTCACTCAGTTGTGTCCGACTCTTTGCGACCCTATGAATCGCAGCATGCCAGGCCTCCCTGTCCATCACCAGTTCCCGGAGTTCACCCAAACTCATGTCCATCGAGTCGGTGATGCCATCCAGCCATCTCATCCTCTGTTGTCCCCTTCTCCTCCTGTCCCCAATCCATCCCAGCATCAGAGTCTTTCCAATGAGTCAACTCTTCACGTCAGGTGGCCAAAGTATTGGAGTTTCAGCTTCAGCATCAGTCCTTCCAATGAACACCCAGGACAGATCTCCTTTAGGATGGGCTGGTTGTAAACTTCTTCAGTTCAGTTCAGTCGCTCAGTCATGTCTTACTATTTGCGACCCCATGAATCGCAGCACGACAGGCCTCCCTGTCCATCACCAGTTCCCGGAGTTCACCCAAACTCATGTCCATCGAGTCGGTGATGCCATCCAGCCATCTCATCCTCTGTTGTCCCCTTCTCCTCCTGTCCCCAATCCATCCCAGCATCAGAGTCTTTCCAATGAGTCAACTCTTCACGTCAGGTGGCCAAAGTATTGGAGTTTCAGCTTCAGCATCAGTCCTTCCAATGAACACCCAGGACAGATCTCCTTTAGGATGGGCTGGTTGGATCTCCTTGCAGTTCGAGGGACTCTCAAGAGTCTTCTCTAACACCACAGTTCAAAAACATCAATTCTTCAGTGCTCAGTCTTCTTCACAGTTCAAATCTCACATCCATACATGACCACTGGAAAAACCATAGCCTTGACTAGACAGACCTTTGTCGGAAAAGTAATGTCTTTGCTTTTTAATATGCTGTCTAGGTTGGTCATAACTTTCTTTCCAAGGAGTAAGCGTCTTTTAATTTCATGGCTGCAATCACCATCTGGAGTGATTTTGGAGCCCCGAAAAATAAAGTCTGACACTGTTTCCACTGTTTCCCCATCTATTTCTCAAATTGTGCTAATTTCACATGCTAGCAAGGTCATGCTCAAAATCCTTCAAATTAGGCTTCAACAGTATGTGAACTGAGAACTTCCAAATGTACAAGCTGGATTTAGAAAAGGCAGAGGAATCAGAATTTAAATTGCCAACATCTGTTGGCAGAAAACATCTAGTTCTGTTTCATTGACTAAAGCCTTTGACTATGTGGATCACAACAAACTGTCAAAAATTTCTTAAAGAGATGGGATTACCAGGCCACCTTACTTGTCTCCTGAGAAACCTGTATGCAGGTCAAGAAGCAACAGTTAGAACCGGACGTGGAACAATGGATTGGTTCCAAATTGGGAAAGGAATAAGTCAAGGCTGCATATGGTCACCCTGCTTATTTAACTTCTATACAGAGTATATCTTTTGAAATTCTGGGCTGGATGAATCACAAGCTGAAATCAAGATTGCCAGGAGATTCCTGAGACATACAGCAAATTCCCATTGGTTATCTATTTTACATATGGCAATGTAAGTTTCTGTGTTACTCTTTCCATACATCTCACCTTCTCCTCCCCTCTCTCCATGTCCATAATTCTATTCGCAAACAGGGGCTCTGTATCAACCTAGAGGGTTGGGATGCGGAGGGAGGTGGGAGGGAGTTTCAAAAGGGAGGGGATATATGTATACCTATGAATGATTCATGTTGAGGTTTGACAGAAAACAGCAAAATTCTGCAAAGCAATTATCTTTCAATAAAAAATATCAGTTAAAAAAAAAAGATTGCCAGGAGAAATATCAACAACCTCAGGTATGCAGATAACACCACCCTTACGGCAGAAAGTGAAGAGGAACTAAAGAGCCTCTTGATGAGGGTGAAAGAGGAGAGTGAAAAGCTAGCTTAAAACTCAACATACAAAAAAACTCAGATCATAGCATTCAGTCCCATTACTTCATGTCAAATAGATGGTGAAGCAGTGGAAGCACTGACATTTTATTTTCTTGGGCTCCAAAATCACTGTGGATGGTGAATACAGCCATGAAATTAAAAAATGCTTTCTCCTTGGAAGAAAAGCTATGACAGACCTAGGCAGCATATTAAAAAGCAGAGACATCACCTTGGCAACAGAGGTCCATCTAGTCAAAGCTATGGTTTTTCCAGTAGTCATGTATGGATGTGAGAGTTGGACCATAAAGAAGGCTGAGTGCCAAAGAACTGATGCTTTCAAATTGTGGTGCAGAAGAAAACACTTGAGAGTCCCTTGGACAGCAAGGAGATAAAAACAGTCATTTCTAAGGGAAGTCAATCCTTAATATTCACTGGAAGGACCATGCTGAAGCTGAATTCCACTACCTTGGCCACCTGATGTGAAGAGCCTACTCACTGGAAAAGACTCTATGCTGGGAAAGATTGAAAGCATGAAGAGAAGTGGTGACAGAGGATGAGATGGTTGAGTAGCATCACCAACTCAAAGGACATGAATCTAAATAAACTCCAGGAGATAATGAAAGACAGGGAAGCCTGGCTCGATGGAGTCCATGGAGTAGCAAAGAATCAGACACGACTTAGCAACTGAACAGCAACCAATGAAAATTTAAAATATAGCCATTTTTAGTGCTTTAATTTTCCTAGATCATGTTGCCAAATTCCAATTTCCAATGAATATAGACCCAGATTATGTGACACTTTGATATTAATGTCTAGCTAAGAAATGCAAAGCTAGGAGTTGTCTCTCTTCAATTCTCTCCCTGTTTTTCATTGATAATGGCTAATTTGAAAATTTATGTTTAAAAAAATGTGATATGTGATGTCTACTCATTCTTTCATTCAGTAAATAAAAACTGAGGAGTGTGATCTTGAATTTTACAGTCATTAATAGCAACTATGGCATATCTGGGTTTCACAGATGGCTCAGCTGAAAAGAATCTGCCTGCCATTGCTAGGGACATAAGAGACGTGGGTTAGATCCCTGGGTTGGGAAGATCCCCTGGAGAAGGGCATGGCAATATATTCCAGTATTCTTGCCTGGGAAATTCCATGGACAGAGGAACCTGGAGGGCTACAGTTCATAGGGTTGCAAAGAGTCAAACATGACTAAAGTGACTTAGCAATCAAGCAAACATGGCATATCTAGTTAATAGGCCACCTTAAACCCCTTTTTCATTCAAAAAATAAATTATATTGTTATGAGTCTCTTAATATCTT
This sequence comes from Cephalophus harveyi, assembly GCA_006410635.1. Lineage (NCBI taxonomy): Eukaryota > Metazoa > Chordata > Mammalia > Artiodactyla > Bovidae > Cephalophus > Cephalophus harveyi. The sequence goes on along the minus strand of SJYT01032272.1, from coordinate 26,085 downwards.
TCACATTTATATCCCCCTCTATTAATAATGCCAAGAATACCTCAGTTCAGTTCAGTTAGTCAGTCATTTCCCACTCTGCGATCCATGAACTGCAGCACGCCAGGCTTCTCTGTCCATCACCAACTCCTGGAGTTTGCTCAAACTCATGTTCCATCTACTTGGTGATGCCATCCATCATCTTATCCTTTGTCATCCTCTTCTCCTCCTGCCTTCAATCTTTCCCAGCATCAGGGTCTTTTCAAATGAGTCCATTCTTTGCATCAGGTGGCCAAAGTATTGGAGCTTCAGCTTCAGTGACAGTCCTTCCAATGAATATTCAGGTCTGATTTCCTCTAGGAAATGACTGGTTTGAGTTAAGTGACTGGTTTGAGCTCCTTGCTGTCCAAGGGATTCTCAAGAGTCTTCTCCAACACCACAGATCGAAAGCATAAATTCTTCAGTGCTCAGCTTTCTTTATGATCCAACCCTCATATCCATACATGACTACTGGAAAAACCATAAGTTTGACTAGAGGAACCTTTGTTAGCAAAGTAATGTCTCTGCTTTTTAATATGCTATCTAGATTGGTCATAGGCTTTCTTCTAAGGAGCAAGTGTCTTTTAATTTCATGACTGCAGTCACCATCAGCAGCGATTTTGGAGTCCAAGAAAATAAAGTGTGTCACTGTTTCCACTGTTTCCCCATCTATTTGCCATGAAGTGATGGGACTGGATGCCATGATCTTAGTTTTTTGAATGCTGAGTTTTAAGCTAGCTTTTTCACTCTCCTTTTTCACTTTCATCAAGAGACTCTTTAGTTCTTCTTCGCTTTCTGCCATAAGGGTTGTGTCATCTGGGTACCTGAAGTTATTGATATTTCTCCTGGCAATCTAAACTAGAATGCATAGTCCATGGCTAATTTGCTTTCTCCTGGGTACTAAGATTTTTGCTTTAGAAATATCACTGCAACAGTATAATGAGTAGGAGATTAAACATCAAGAAAATCTAAACTAAGTGAGGAGGCAGTCAGTTCATGGTGGTGGTAGAGGAGGTGAGGAAGGGTGGAACATATTTAGAACATAAGATTAGAAGGATTCTTTTTTGAAAGGATAATTAGGATGAGAAGAAAGTCTAGGAATCTAGGATGGCTTGCTTAATATGTAAGTGCTTTGCAAATATTTTTCACTACTTGTATTTTTTTTCCTAAGCATTGTCTTTTGTATGAGCATTTGTGAAATGCCATTGGATTGGCTGCAAGTATGTGAGATTTTTCAGAGAGATAGGAACTAAAAGAAACAACACAAATATTGACTGAAGGAATGAAATGGTTGGGAAAGAAAGAACTAAATGTAGAGATACATGAATTTTTTGAAATTTGAACTAATGGTGATTAATATTTATTATGCAATGCCAGATGTACTCTTTTAAATGTTTTTTCTTGTAATATATAAACTAATATTCATAATAGCTCTGTAAATTAGGCACTGTTGTTTTCAAATTTAATAAATGAAGAAATTAAAGTCTGAATCATTTAGTGTTTTCTCCAATTCTATAGTTTGACAGGATAAGGATTAAAAAAAAATTAAGTCTATATACTTATAGACTTGCCTGCTGCTGCTGCTGCTAAGGCGCTTCAGTCGTGTCCGACTCTGTGCGACCCCATAGACAGGAGCCCAACAGGCCCCCCTGTCCCTGAGATTCTCCAGGCAAGAACACTGGAGTGGGTTGCCATTTCCTTCTCCATTGTGTGAAAGCGAAAAGTGAAGTGAAGTCGCTCAGTCGCATCCGACTTCCAGCGACCCCATGGACTGCAGCCTACCAGGCTCCTCCATCCATGGGATTTTCCAGGCAAGAGTACTGGAGTGGCTTGCTATTGCCTTCTCCGATAGACTTGCCTAGTAATATCTATACTCTATTGTCCCTATAATTTAAACTTCTGAAGTGCTCTTTAAGGGAAAGTACTGTATCATTTTGTTTTTGAAGGCAAAAAATAGTACACATTAAAATTCATTCTTTATATCCACTCAAAAATAGGACTACTTATGACTTTGATAATCATCACATCATAATTTCATGCATAGGATTCTTACAACTTAACCCTATCCATAGCAACAGATTATTTTTCTATTTCTCTGTGTGGGAATTGCTCATAAATTGATATTCCTCACTAATAAAACATTTTTAATAGAAGTTGATAATTCCTACTAGAGTTTACCTAAACTTTTGATTTTCGATAACTTCATATCAAGCTGATTAGAAGAGTTTGGAGAATAATTACTTTAAGATATTTATTTCCAGTTGTTTTTAAACTATATCATGATGTGATCAGCTTCCAGCTTCCAGAAAAGAGGCAATCTGGGCTCAGAATCTATAGTAGTATACAATTCTTCTCAAATAATTTTTAGTGACAGAAAACATAATAATATTATAGTGAACATAACTAACCAACCATTTTCAAGTATTTCTTCATTAATACATTGAACTTCAGAAAACTTAAAATGAAGATTAATGTAGACCTCCATAATATCTGGAGAAATTACACATTTTAAAAACATGTTAAGGAAGCTCTTTTGATTTTATTATCAAATAAGTCCTCTAGAATAGGGCTTTTAAATTTTGGCCTATGTGAAAATCATCTGAAAGGCTTGTCAAAATTCCAATTACTGGACCCCAAGCCCAGGTATTCTTATCCAGTGTTTAGAAGTGGGCCTGTGGTTTTGTTTTAGTGACCATCCTCCAGGTTATGCTGATGTTGCTGTTTCATGACTCATATTTCAAGGGCCATAGGCATAGTGCACACTTAAGACTATTGAGATATAGTTAAAAATTAAAATAAAATAAAACCAATCAAATGAAAAGAGAGATAGATCTGTTCTCAGCTTAAATACTTCTTGTTTTGTGTATTTGTTTATTTTTGAAGTTGAATGTCTACCTATAAAATGAAAAGAAACAACTCCCCCCCCCAAACTTTCACTAGCATAGTTTCTATATGGTAGAAGACAAACTCAACATGTTTCTGTACTGATGAATACATCCAGTCAGCCTCTGGATATAAACCAATTTGACCTGTGTGATTTACCTGTTAATCTTCATCTGTTCTGACCATCCCATTCTCATTAGATCCAAGGCACACTAATCATGTATACTAAAATTAGAAGCTGCAGTAGAAAATTAGCAAAGGCAGGCCATGAAAACCAGCAATCTTAGAATTGTAATTTACATTCCAGTGGGAGCCATCTATGAAAAGACTTATTTTAATTTAATCCTCAGTGAGGGGTCCTGTTTTAAGAGCAGAAAAGAAACTGAAATTGGCTCTCTATGAACAATGCATAGTTTTAATATAGTTAGATTATAAGGTAATAACATTTTGCAAGTTTCTCAAAACTGATGCTCCCACACAGGTTTAATTGCTACAAGCCATTAATGGAGAACATTTCCCTGAGAAATATATTAAACAAAAAAGGTGAATGGAAAGCAACTGTTTCAATATCTCAAACTGTGAAACTTCATGTTAAATGCTTTTCTTCTATATAAAAAAAAGATTATTCTCTAATATAAGTTTAGCAGTTCTCAAACTGCTCATTATTAAAAAAAAAAAAAAAAAACATTGGGAACAACCTGTCTCGGAAATAAAAAGAGATCTCCTTTATCCAAATTTCCTTTTTTGTGTGTTATTTTAGGAGACCGAGTTAATATAAATAGCACAGTAAAATTTCAAAACAAACCAGTCTGTTAAGTATGCTTTTTCTCAATTTACTCTACCCCAGTTCTATTCTCCACCCTTCTCTATAATGGTCTCAGTCCAGGATGCTGATCCCTGGACATTGTATTTCTAAGATTCCTTTGAGGTGATACCTCACTGCAGATTTAATTTGCATTATTCTAATAATTAGTGACGTTGAACAACTTTTCATGTGATTTTTAGCCATCTGTATGTCTTTGGAGTCAGCCCAGTTTTTGACTGGGTTGTTTGTTTTTTGAGCTGCATGAGCTGTTTGTATATAGCTTATATGTGGAATCTAAAAAAATGGTACAAATTAATTATTTACAAAACAGAGTTATATATGTAGAAATAGTCAAATGGTTATCAGGGGGAACTGGGAGACTGGGACTGACATATACACACTGCTACTATTGCTGCTGCTGCTAAGTCGCTTCAGCCGTGTCTGACTCTGTATGACCCCATAGACGGCAGCCCACCAGGCTCCCCCGTCCCTGGGATTCTCCAGGCAAGAACACTGGAGTGGGTTGCCATTTCCTTCTCCAATGCATGAAAGTGAAAAGTGAAAGTGAAATTGCTCAGTCGTGTCCGACTCTTTGCACCCCATGGACTGCAGCCCACCAGGTTCCTCCATCCATGGGATTTTCCAGGCAAGAGTACTGGAGTGGGGTGCCATTGCTTTCTCCGGACATATACACACTGCTGCTGCTGCTGCTGCTAAGTCGCTTCAGTCGTGTCCGACTCTGTATGACCTCATAGACGGCAGCCCACCAGGCTCCCCCGTCCCTGGGATTCTCCAGGCAAGAACACTGGAGTGGGTTGCCATTTCCTTCTCCAATGCATGAAAGTGAAAAGTGAAAGGGAAGTCACTCAGCCGTGTCCGACTCTTTGCGACCCCATGGACTGCAGCCCACCAGGCTCCTCCATCCATGGGATTTTCCAGGCAAGAGTACTGGAGTGGGGTGCCATTGCTTTCTCCGGACATATACACACTACTATATATAAAATAGCCCCAGTGCTGATCAAGCATTTCCAGCTCCCTGCTTACTAACTGTAAGGTAAGGCTACATTTCTCTATCTTACTGAAGTTAGATCTAGTCACATGACTCTCTTTACTCAAAGAAACATGTGCGGAAGCTATTTCTTTCTGTTCTCCATTTTGGAATTGATGTATTATAACTGGCTTTCATATTTAAACACAATGATAGTTAGTATTGGTCAGTCTCACATGTAAGGATAAATAACATATATCATCGCTTAGTCACAATGCCTACTGAGTTCATTAGTTTAATAAAGTTTATCATTTATGCCTATCCTAAAATTTCAAGTTATTAAAAACAAATTTAGTCTCTTGTTAATTCATCATTCATGATGAAGGTGTAAATAAAACACTGCATACAATTATAAAATCTTAGATTAGATTTAATATTATATTAATTCACAGGGAAATATATTTAATCACTTAAATGAAAAGCTAATATCTGTATCATGTAATTCTTAGTACTTTAAAAAGGGTAAACTATTTTGCAATTAATTCTCTCTAAAATAATAAAATAATCTTAATTATTAGCTCATCTACTCTCAACTCTTGAGAATTATGGAAATTGAAAATCTGCTAGCTGTAGCATATCTGAATTTTGAACTGATCTTTTAAATCCTCATCTAGTGATTTTTCTGCTATACCTTTTTTCCTTTCCTACATTATTACTTTCTAGATCCTTCGGTATGATAAACCAATGTGGAGCACCACATAATATAATTCATTAATTTTTAGATCTCAATATTATCAGCAAGTGTAGACCACAACATAATGTGTTCTGTGGCTGGTAGAAGTAGTAAAAGCAACACACTAATATTTAAGTGTGTGTACAAGGTGCTGGCAACTGTGATGGGGGGCATTCCAAAGGCAAATTCATTTGATCTTCACAGCTATGCTAGAAATGTCTATTGACATTGTTGTTTGTGTGATACTTAAAAGATAGATGAACAACTCAATTATATTAATTTATTTTTCAAATTACAAATCCAGTGTGTAAGCAGCAGCTGCTCTTAAAGCAGCTTTTCCTTCATTGAAAGACTATTGAAGTAGCAAAAACCAGTCTCTTGAAATAGTTATCAGAATCTCAAAATTTAGGAAGCAGTTAGCTAGCAAAGGGGCTTCCCTAATGGCTGAATTATTCCCTAATGGTGAATAATTCACCTGCAATGCAGGAAGCACAGGAGACACAGGTTTGACCCCTGGGTCAGGAAGATCCCCTGGAGGAGGTCATGACTACTCACTCCAGTATTCTTTCCTGGAGAATCCCCACTGACAGAAGAGCCTGGCAGGCTACAGTCCATAGGATTGCACAGAGTCAGGCTTGACTGAAATGACTTAGCATGCTTGCACTCAGAGACACATGGCTTACAAAAGTGTAGACAAGTCTTCCCTGGTGGCTCAGTGGTAAGGAATCTGCCTGCTAAGGCAGAAGAAATGGGATCGATCCCTAATCCTGGAAGGTTTCACGTCTTGGAGCAACTAAACCCATGCACCACCACAACAACTTGGCTAGCAAAAAGGAAAGGATTAGATTGTCTTTTGGCCATAGCTTTTCAAGATCAAGGACATTTATGTGTAATAGCAATCAGTCTGGTTCTAGTTTAGTGAGTCTTCATTGTGTTTGCCTATCATTGGAAGCGAGAATGATTGCATGCCTCACAAGGATATTTACAGTAGAATATAAGCTCTGTGAAAGAAGTTTGCAGCTGTAGGATATGCTTGGATAAATGTGAATTTGTTTTGTTCAATGCTGCATCCCCAAAATATTGGCTACAGTTTAACATATAGTAGATATTTCACAAATTTTGCAATGTTGAAGATATCAATAAATAATCAGAGCATCATTTGGATAATAAAATGAGGATTTGAAACATAAAATCAGAGGAAATATATTGAAAGATAAAGTTTTTATTATTATGAACTTACCTGAATAGTAGTCTATAGTTTTGTCTAGCAAACATTATTTTCATAGTGTTCCCATAAAGAGGATAGCTTAAGGACTTAATGTACATTTAGTGAGAGAAACATGTACAGGTCTATTTTAGATTCTATTGTATCATAATACAGCTGTCTTTGTATAAAATGTATATTTTAATAATAACCATGATGCCAATTTCCATGCTAGCAGCAGTACAGAGGTCCTGTTGTGAATACAGCCAAGATTCAGCACACTAAAGCTCAGAATATTAGGTTTCTAGAATGTGATTTGTGAATCTTACTTCTTTCCTCATTTGTGTATTGTGTGTGTGTGCGCTGTGTATGTGTATAATTACACCAGATGCTAAAGTCTTTTTAAACTTCAAAATGGATATTTGGCTTGTTATTATTGATTCTCTTCTGAGCCTTACTATTTATACTCATCTGAATTGTTACATCATGTTAGCAAGTTTGAAAATTAGCCAGAATTGGAGAAGGATCTTGCTTATTTATGAAAATTAATTAATATGTTTCACTTTCACTATTGTTTTTACTCTTCAACCTTCCTCACCCCTTTCCTCAATTGACTTCAATCACAAACAAGTTTTTTTAAAATACTCCGCAAAACTATAGGAAAATAGCCTGAGAGCTAGAAGCAGTACCAGAAAGCATTAAACCTTGTACAAATTATGCCAGTAAGGTTTACCACAGCAGCAGTGGTGAACTCAATTATAAATAATAATACAACTACAAGTGCATGCCCTGGGCTTTCAGCTGATTAAATATCATAACTACACAGGCCCTAGTATAGAGGCATGAAAGAAAGATTCCTAGTTTTTACCTAGAAACTGAAACTCTATCACTTAAATGTTAATTGGTGTTACATTGAATAACTGAAAAGGCAAGACAAGGGCTCCCTGCTGTAATGTTAAAATGGTATGCATCTATTCTCAGCTCCCTAAATTACCGGTAGTGTGCACACCACCTCATCTAGTTGAAATAATGCAAGAGAACAGTAGGGGGTGAATGGGGCATACCTGCCAATTCATAAATAGATTCAGTTCAGGGATATCTGAATTATATCTCACTCTCACACATCCTAAATCATATAAATGATTAAAAATTAAGCTACTTAAATAAGATTTGGTCATGTATTTTAGAAATAATACCATGTATATGCATATTCAATATTTTGTACAATGCACATATATATACACATAAATGCAAACATTTAACATTGTTAATGTTTATATTCAGTTGTAATGTCAGAACCCTGGGATCTGTTCTGTGCAAAGCTACAAAAAGATTATAATCCTTGAAATATGTATGGCTTCTCTGCACTATTAACAACTACATAAATATATATGTGCCTCCAATTTACATGGAAGGTAAATGACACTGAAAGCATTGATGCACAATCAATCAGCCAAGATGACCGTTTCTCATTCCTAATTTTGATCTCTTTATTCTGGACTATAAAGTTATTTATAGATTTGTCAAAATTTTGTGCTATGATAACAAAAAGTTTTTCCCTTTATTTCAAGTATCACATTTTGCTAAATTCATGTAACAGAAAAAGTCCCTTAAAACCCTAGGGAGTCCTGGGATCTCTTAATACAGGAATAATAAATTAAAACATCTGGTTTGAACTTTTATATAATCCATATTTCTTAAGAAATATATTTAACGTTTTGGTAGTTGTTAGTGCTTTTAGATATAGACATGGAAGATTGTTCATGCTTGATAAATTCTTAGTTATGAATTAACTCTTCACATAATAGGTGACTAAGAACTTTATATTATTTTCTTTATATGTATCTCAGAGTATACTGGAGCAATTTGTGGTAAATTAGATTCTTTAAATTGAAAATAGAAAGTCTATGCTTAGATTTGATAAATTCTACAGTTGTGCTCATATGGTAGCCCCTAGCTTGATGTGGCAGCTCAAATTTAAGTAAAATTCAGTATAGTATAAAATTCACTTCCTCAGTCACACTAGCCATATTTCGCATGCCTTCTTGGTATAAGTGGCTGGTATTCCAAAATCGTTGCAGATGGTGATTGCAGCCATGAAATTAAAAGATGCTTACTCCTTAGAAGGAAAGTTATGACCAACCTAGATAGTATATTGAAAAGCAGAGATATTGCTTTGCCAACAAAGGTCCACCTAGTCAGGGCTATGGTTTTTCCAGTGGTCAAGTGTGGATGTGAGAGTTGGACTGTGAAGAAAGCTGAGTGCTGAAGATTTAATGTTTTTGAATTGTGGAGTTGGAGAAGACTCTTGAGAGTCCCTTGGACTGCAAGGAGATCCAACCAGTCCATCCTGAAGGAGATCAGTCCTGGGTGTTCATTGGAAGGACTGATGCTAAAGCTGAAACTCCAAAACTTTGGCCACCTGATGTGAAGAGTTGACTCATTGGAAAAGACCCTGATGTTGGGAGGAGTTGGGGGCAGGAGGAGAAGGGGATGACAGAGGATGAGATGGCTGGATGGCATCACTAACTGGATGGACATGAGTTTGAGTGAACTCCAGGAGTTGGTGATGGACAGGGAGGCTTGGCGTGCTGTGATTCATGGGGGTCACAAAGAGTCGGACACGACTGAGCAACTGAACTGAACTGAACTGAGCTACTAAACTAAAAACTTTAAATGCTGCAGAAATCCTGTTTGACATGGCATTTTAAAACAGAGTTGTATACATTTGAGTTTAGTTTTTCATGTCAATTATACAAGAAATACTGCAATATAAATATTCATTTAATATATATACTATGTGTGACACAGATATTGAAGATATCACACCGGACCATTAAAATAAATATAGTTAACATGCTAAACAATTAAATCGTAAAAACAAAAAGCATTTAAGATGTACACAAGAAATTCCTTTGATAGGCTACTGGAAGTAATGAAACTGAAATTACAGATAGGTCCTTAGGTGTTATTCACACTGAAGTAAAGAAGGAAAAAGGAGCGAAAATCATCATCAGTCACTATCATGCAGCAGACAGAGGGCAATATCTAGCAGTCTAATATATGTATTTGGAATACCAGAAGGAGAATAGAATGAGTCAGCAGAAATATTTGAAGAAATGGCTGAGAACTTCCAAAAGTAATAAAAGACAACAATCCATAGTTTCAAAGATGTCTAGGAGGCAAACAAAATGAATGTACAAATAAATAAAGTAGGACACAGCTTTGCAAGAAAGAACTCTGGAGGTCTACAGAGGAAACTCGAGTATTTGAAAGAATACTGAACAATGTATGCATTTGTTTCCCAAGGCTAGAGAAACAATCACCTGAAAATTTAAAGACAAAAGAGCACAATATTTGCGAAGGGCTGGAAACAGTGCCTGTTCTCACTATCGACAAAAAATCTCCTAATTCATGGGTAATGAGCAGAGCACATAGAAAGCTTTTCTGTCAGTAGTAGGAAATATTTCATCTTAAACATTGGATCAATTCTTATGAACCTTAAAAACAAGACATGAAAGGAATACGTATTTCAAAATAAATTAACTGCATTAGAGAATATTCAGCATCCAAAAGCATAAAATTCACAATATATGCTGACCAATGAAAACTTACCACGCACAGAAAGAAAAGAGCAAATAAGACCTATGAATAGGAGAGAAAAAAATCAACCAAATCTACCCATGACTGATATAGATGTTAGGAAAAAAGACATTAAAACTATATCCCATATTTCAAAGAGACAGTGACTGCAGCCACTAAATTAAAAGACTCCTTGGAAGAATAGCTATAACAAAACTAGACTGCATATTAAAAAGCAGAGACATCAATTTTCCAACAAAGGTCTGTATAGTCCAAGCTATGATTTTTCCAATAGTCATGTATGGATGTGAGAGTTGTAACATAAAGAAGGCTGAGTGCCGAAGAATTGATACTTTTGAACTATGGTGTTGGAGAAGACTCTTGAGAGTCCCTTGGACAGCAAGGAGATCAAACCAGTCAATCCTAAAGGAAATCTACCCTGACTATTCATTGGAGGGATTGATAATGGAGCTGAAGCTCCAATACTTTGGTCACCTGATCCAAAGAACTGATTCACTGGAAAAGACCCTGATACAGGGAGATAGTGACTGACAGAGAAGCCTGGCATGCTGCAGTTCATGGGGTCACAGAGTTGAACACAACTTAATGACTCAACAACAACAACAAACAACAGAAATTATATCTTTTTCACATTTCTGTTGTTTGTTGTTGTTTTATATATATATATTTATACAAATATAAATATTTCATATTTATATTTGTATAAATATTCCTCTCCAATTTTGTTGATTTGTTAATGTTCATGTTTTTAAAATTTATTTTGCTATATACAAAATATTTATTAAGTTGTTCTAATATCTGATATAATTTTTAAATGTAGTAAAATTCTAATTTGTTATTTTCTAATTAAACTTTTGCCAGAAAATTAATTTTCTTGGCAACTGATCATAATAGACAGTCATTATATATATAATGGCAGTCATAATCAATAAGTCATAACCTAAAATAAAACTTTCACATTAGTAAAGTATGTATTAGTTGATAAATCAAAATTAATTACATGTTGATATTGAAAACAATTTAAAATGAACTACATATTGCAACAAAAGAAAGATACTTCAAAAATATTTAGGCTATTCAACCTATTCCTGTTACCCTTAGAATGCATCCTAAGTGTCTCTGTTTAAAAGCTATATTTCTATTAATCCTCTTTATAGATTACAAATGAAATATGTTTAGTGAAGAAATAATATTTATAAATAAAATTATGGGACGGGAGAGAGGCTGTAATTCCATGCCCCTCCCCCAACCACTACTAACATATTATATTGCTTTCCAGTATAATATATGTATTTGTAAAAAGAAAAGTGGACTCTCCAAAACACAGTAAGCAAAATGCTATCATTAAATGAGGAAAATCAAATCTTTGTGCCTATTCACGTTGGGAACTTCCCAAGCACCTGAGAACTTTACCTTCAGTTCACTACATATCAGCTTGTTGCCATATCTTAGCTGCTATTTTACATTATAATAGCATGGTAAAGAAGAGACAAAACTGTTGTTTCCCTGCTGACGATATAATCAATACACACCTGTTTTCTGCTGGGAAAACTGCAGCAGTAGATGTGGTGGCATTTTAACCTGTAAGATGATGACAAAATAGCATGCTGGAAACACATGAATTTGACAAAATTTCACATACTGTTTGCAAATTGAACACAAGCAGTGGGATGCTGGCATATGTTACTATTTCCATGATGACAGATTATGAAGGTTCAGGTAAAAGTTAGAATCATTCTTGGAAAAAAGAGGAAACCCAGTCATGAGACAAAGCTATAAGGTGTATATATACTTCATGTTTTCTAATATCTTCCAAATATATTTATTTTAATATGAAGTTTCTTCTAAAAGCAAAAAAGGTGTCTTTTATAGTATCTTTTATAATATCTATAAAAATATCCATTAAAGTCTTTTATAATATCTATAAAAGTGGGGGGATGTAAAATACTTTTTCTGAATTCTCAGTATTAATGTATTTCAGACAAAATTAAAAGGTCTAAATATGATATTTTGAATAGTTGTTTTAATTTTTTTAAAAAATAGTTATTTAAGCAATGTGTATGTAAAGAGATGCTGTATCTGAATGTAATTACATCAAGATGTGTATAAGAGACAGACCCTAGGGAGTCCTGGGATCTCTTAATACAGGAATAATAAATTAAAACATCTGGTTTGAACTTTTATATAATCCATATTTCTTAAGAAATATATTTAACGTTTTGGTAGTTGTTAGTGCTTTTAGATATAGACATGGAAGATTGTTCATGCTTGATAAATTCTTAGTTATGAATTAACTCTTCACATAATAGGTGACTAAGAACTTTATATTATTTTCTTTATATGTATCTCAGAGTATACTGGAGCAATTTGTGGTAAATTAGATTCTTTAAATTGAAAATAGAAAGTCTATGCTTAGATTTGATAAATTCTACAGTTGTGCTCATATGGTAGCCCCTAGCTTGATGTGGCAGCTCAAATTTAAGTAAAATTCAGTATAGTATAAAATTCACTTCCTCAGTCACACTAGCCATATTTCGCATGCCTTCTTGGTATAAGTGGCTGGTATTCCAAAATCGTTGCAGATGGTGATTGCAGCCATGAAATTAAAAGATGCTTACTCCTTAGAAGGAAAGTTATGACCAACCTAGATAGTATATTGAAAAGCTTTTATCAATACATTTATTGATTTATTAGTCAGTAACTTTTCTTCCTGTATTATCATACAAAAATAATGCCTCTTTGTTTTATAGCTCTAATTAAATTGATCTGAAGACAATATCCAACCAAAACTACGGTATTTTGAAAGAACTACCTTGGTACTGGGAATCATAAAATTATGACTTTAACTTTATTTTTTTCTGGAAAAAGAGCACAAATTTTATAGTTACTTTTTGTTATCTTGTAGGTTATATTACAATATTTAATTTAGTTTTTATTTATACAGTTTATGTAATGCCATTTTCATCCACTACTAAATAATAAAGTGATTTAGAAAGTGAAGCTAAAAATTCTAATTGCAGATGATTCTGTTTACAGCAGGAAGTCATGAATGCTTCTGTAAGAAAAAAGAGAAGGAAAACCTGAGATAACAAAAAGCATTTTTATCTTTCCCTTTTGAAAATTTATTTTGTGTATCATAAAAACAACCAGTCACCCAAGTGGAGATTACAGGAGATAGAGCCTCAAACATTTATCTTATTCCAATTAGCCAATTGACCTGTCCATCATTTACAATTTATAATCTGCTATTTACTGAGAGGCTNAAAGCATTTTTATCTTTCCCTTTTGAAAATTTATTTTGTGTATCATAAAAACAACCAGTCACCCAAGTGGAGATTACAGGAGATAGAGCCTCAAACATTTATCTTATTCCAATTAGCCAATTGACCTGTCCATCATTTACAATTTATAATCTGCTATTTACTGAGAGGCTAAATAATAATGCTGTTGGGTTGCCACTTATGTCTCATAAATCTAGCTCCTTGGATGATGCCTTCCCTGACTAATTCCTATTTTTCAAGTATTTTGCACACATGAAATTGTTCTTGCTCATTTATTTGCCCTTGGTTTTGTTGTACTTGTTGTCTAACATCCTAAAATAGAATGTAAGAATTCTTAAAGTAAGTACCCTTTTTGGTCAGTGCATGAGTGCTGCAGTCCATGGGGTAACAAAGAGTAGGATATGACTGAGTGACTGGACTGGACCGAACTGAACGTTAAAAATTTAAAACGTATTTTAGAACTTGACCCACATTGACTGTACTATGTAACGTTATTTTGACCAACCTGTGGTCATTTAATTCTTTGTCAATAAGAATACTATCAAAATCCAGGCTAAATCTCTAGGACCACTAAGAGTTCTAGTCAGTCTTGTTGACAAGACTAATATGTATCTTCTCTATTATTTTTCCCCACTGTGCTTAGAGATGAATAATAAAGCCATAATTTTAGACTTGGATATTTATCTATTTGTATTTATGCTTACTTTCCTTGAATACCCTATAGTAAAAGAATTTAGAGTAAAAATTCTAAATTCTTATTACTGTATGGAAGGAAAATATAATCTAAAGAAAATTATTCTTGAAACAACTTCAGGAATCCATAAGATTATACTCCTACATATCATCCTATGACCAATCCAAACCAGCTAGTTTTCCTTCCAGTTTGAAAAAGACTACTGTTTCTTCAGTTAAGAGTTAGAAGATATAGTTGGTTTGTGTTTAAGGGTCATTTTGGTTCAAATATGAATATTAAACATGAGAATTGCACTTACTATTTTATCATACGCTACCAGAGGACATATTGGTTTCATTACAGTCTCAAGTCTTACTTCTAGGTGCACATGTCAATTGAGTAGAAAAGTGAGAATAAATGCTTATACAGCTAAACTGATTGTCTCTCAGGAGTAGAATTCAACTTCACTCTAATATATCAGGGTCCTTTAAGACTTGATCAAAAAGAAAGAAATAATATACTTTTCCTGCCTTGAATCAGATAATTATTATGAAATTGAATGAAGCAGTAATAGCAGCTTACAGAGAACTACCCTTAGTGGCCCTGTGTTCATTTTGATACATTCAGCTGGCCAGCTTATATCTGACTTGTGTTCAGTCCATCTCTACATTCTTAAATCCAACTGTCTTGGGATCTAACTCTGCCAAGGCTTGGTCTTCACCATCTGCTCTGACTGACTGCCAGGATTCCCGGCTGCCCCAACAAGACTACAGAGACATTCTGGTCTTTGTGTCTTCTGAGAATATTTGAGGTTTCCCAGTAGATGACTCTCAGATAAGTGAAGTATTGCAGTGTTCCAATTATAGAACATAATACTTCTCTTCCATTGATTATGAGGTGATATCTAACTATAAAAATCTCTGTCACCTAAAGTATGTCACTTTGTTTATGTGACAAAATTGACAATAAACATTGACAAGCTGAAGCATATATAGAGTAGACCAGCACAGTGATGTTAATTCTTGTAACTATAAGAAACAGTATCTAAGGAAACTGACATGTGGGGCCTGGAAAACAGAATATCAATGAATAATAGCCTATAATAAAAACAATAGAAGGTGACTTCATCTTCAAATGAAAAACACAGTTCAAAGAATGAGGGAATTCTTTTAAAGAGTCTACACTCTTACTGAGTGTTCATCAATGAAAAACTGTACCTGTTGTCAGTTCAGTTTAGCAAATATTTTCAAATCTTCAAATACTTGACGGTTTTATGGACTGGAGCTTCTTCTTGCTAAAACAAGGTTGGGAGAGGGGAAATGAGAGACCCAAAGATAAAACTACAAAAAAGAAGCTCAAAAATATTAAGAATATTACAAGAATACTACCAAAATACAATATTTATTAGAGCACATACAGCAAACTAGTTTTCATACTCTGCAGTGATTATGTAAAAGAGAAGTATTATGGTTAAAAAAAGGGAAATATGATAGTTGAAATTCATAATGTACTAGTCTGTTATAAAATGAAGAAGATGTGTATAAGAGACAGTTCTAAAAGTGCTATAATATTTAATTAGAGCAGACTGCTATTTATTTTTAAAAACCTGATTCTTAGCCAGTATACAACCCAAAGATGGTATAATTTTACCTCCTCTCCCCCCAGAACCAAAATCCCCAGTATATTTTTCTACTTAGATACTTTATTTATTCTTCAAATATATATTAATTAAGCATGAATTTTGAGACAGATTCAATCATCTGTAAGTCTGATATTCTATGAATGCTTGCTTAATGTAAATCAAGTGAGGCTCAATTCTCTCCATTTCTGTAGAAAAAAGATTGATTGTTGCTCAGAATTAGTGAATGCTAGGCACTTTCATTTTTCATTTCTTCAAATATATATTAATTAAGCATGAATTTTGAGACAGATTCAATCATCTGTAAGTCTGATATTCTATGAATGCTTGCTTAATGTAAATCAAGTGAGGCTCAATTCTCTCCATTTCTGTAGAAAAAAGATTGATTGTTGCTCAGAATTAGTGAATGCTAGGCACTTTCATTTTTCATTTTAATGACTCAGAGTTTTTTGAGGTTATTCTCATCTCTTATTATGGAATGAGTGTGTTATGAGGAGTGTGTTATGAGAAACTTTAGTTTCTGGATTGCAAAAATGAGGTGGCACATTTATATCTGATATCACGGTCTACCCAGCACCAGGTTTAAAAGACATTGTGCTTTATTGAGTAACAAGATATGACCTTGTACTTGTCCCACTTTGGGAGGGGTGAGTATAACTAATATGACATGATTTTAGCAGTTAATAAATAATATTTTACATTTTCCTTTCCAGGGAAGATGAATAAATGAATGGAAGGAAAACTGAGTGAACTAGCTATATAAGAGGGATTATCAAAGTTGAGAGATTATTTTTGTCTTTTACATACATTGCTTATTATTTTTCCTTTTATATACAATCCTTATTTTCCCTTAAAGCATATACCCTGATGCTGAAAATGGAAACCACTCACTAAGGAAGGCAGATAAGGGGTTGAAAAACAAACTAACAGCAAATAACAGGAAGATGCTGGATCCTGATATCACTGGAGCTTCCATTAACAGCCTCAGTTTCAACCTCCAGAATACTTTTAGCTAAGAGAAACTAAACCTGTATCTTGAAATTTTCACTATTATTTTGTATTTTAAAAAGCATATATTCTAAATGATAGAGTATTAGAAGGACAGCAGGACTAAGGAAACAGTTTCTGTTAACAGTTTTAAGGGAAAAATTAAGAATTTTTCCCTTAAAAATTTTAAGTGAATTTTTATTTTTATTTTTTAAATTTAAATTTATTTATTTTAATTGGAGGCTAATTACTTTACAATATTGTGTTGGTTTTGCCATACATCAACATGAATCCGCCATGGGTGTACACGTGTTCCCAATCCTGAACCCCCCTCCCACCTCCCACCCCATACAATCCCTCTGGGTCATCCCAGGGCAGCAGCCCCAAGCATCCTGTATCCTGCATCAAACCTGGGCTGGCAATTTGTTTCTTATATGATATTATACATGTTTCAATGCCATTCTCCCAAACCATCCCACCCTCTCCCTTTCCCTCTCCCACAGAGTCCAAAAGACTGTTCTATACATCTGTGTCTCTTTTGCTGTCTTACATACAGGGTTATTGTTACCATCTTTCTAAATTCCATATATATGCATTAGTATACTGTTTTGGTGTTTTTCTTTCTGGCTTACTTCACTCTATATAATTGGCTCCAGTTTCATCCACCTCATTAGAATTGATTCAAATGTATTCTTTTTAATGGCTGAGTAATACTCCATTGTGTATATGTACCACAGCTTTCTTATCCATTCATCTGCTGATGGACAGCTAGGTTGCTTCCATGTCCTGGCTATTATTTTATTGTTACCATCTTTCTAAATTCCATATATATGCATTAGTATACTGTTTTGGTGTTTTTCTTTCTGGCTTACTTCACTCTATATAATTGGCTCCAGTTTCATCCACCTCATTAGAACTGATTCAAATGAATTCTTTTTAATGGCTGAGTAATACTCCATTGTGTATATGTACCACAGCTTTCTTATCCATTCATCTGCTGATGGACAGCTAGGTTGCTTCCATGTCCTGGCTATTATAAACAGTGCTGCAATGAACATTGGGGTACACGTGTCTCTTTCAATTCTGGTTTCCTCGGTGTGTATGCCCAGCAGTGGGATTGCTGGGTCATAAGGCAGTTCTATTTGCAGTTTTTTAAGGAATCTCTACACTGTTCTCCATAGTGGCTTGTACTAGTTTGCATTCCCAAACATATAATATCATGTAAGAAATGAATTGCCAGTCTAGGTTTGATGCAGGATACAGGATGCTTGGGGCTGCTACACTGGGATGACCCAGAAGGATGGTATGGGGAGGCAGGTGGGAGAGGGGTTCAGGATTGGGAGCACATGTCCACCCGTGGTGGATTCATGTTGATGTATGGCAAAACCAATACAATATTGTAAAGTAAAAATAATAATAGTAAAAATAAAATCATTAGAATAATTACAAAATAAGTATTTTTAAAGTTCCTGCTAGTTTCCAGGCATAAAAATTATTTTAATCTTAAAAAAAATTTGAGAATAGGCATTGAAAAGTGAAAGTTACTTAGTCATGCCCCGAGTCTTTGTGATCCCATGTAATGATAGCCTTCCAGGCTCCTCTATCCATGAATTCTCCAGGCAAGAATACTGTCATGGGTAGCCATTTCCTCCTCCAGGTATCTTCCAAACCCAGAGATCAAACCCAGGTCTCTTGCATTGCAGGCAGATTCTTTACCATCTGAGCCACCAGGGAAGCCCCAGAAATCTTAGTGACCTTTGATAACGGTCAAAGACACACAGAGGTGTGTGTCTCTTCCACCACAGTCAAGATAAGCAACAATTTTACTACTCCTAGGAAATTTGCTTGTGTTGCCATTTTATAATCAATCCCTCTCACACTCCCAATTGCAAGCAACTACTGTATTTATATAAATGGAATCATTCAATATTTAGCTCTTTGAATGAGGCCACATTCATTAAAATGCCATGTAGATTCATCTATCCAGTTATATGTATTAACAGTTTATTCCTTTTAACAGTTAAATAGTATTCTATTATATAGATATACCACTGCTTTTTTATCCAATCACCAGTTAAACTAAAAAAAAAAAAAAAAGCAATTATAAAGAAAGCTAGTATAAATATTTGTATAGAAGTTTTTGCATGAGCAAAAATGTTTTAAAATCATATAATAGACATCAGTTTAACCTTATAAGAAATTGCCAAATTGTTTTCCAAAGTGGCCAAAGTTTTGTAATCCCACAATGAATGAAAGCTCTGAGAGCTAGGCATCTATGTCAGAACATTTTATTTCCCCTAAGTTTCATTTTGTGGTCATGTATGGATGTGAGAGTTGGACTGTGAAGAAGGCTGAGCGCCGAAGAATTGATGCTTTTGAACTGTGGTGTTGGAGAAGACTCTTGAGAGTCCCTTGGACTGCAAGGAGATCCAACCAGTCCATTCTGAAGGAGATCAACCGTGGGATTTCTTCAGAAGGAATGATGCTAAAGCTGAAACTTCAGTACTTTGGCCACCTCATGCGAAGAGTTGACTCATTGGAAAAGACTCTGATGCTGGGAGGGATTGTTGGCAGGAGAAGGGGACGACCGAGGATGAGATGGCTGGATGGCATCACAGACTCGATGGACGTGAGTCTGAGTGACCTCCAGGTAATGAACAGATGGTAATGAACAGGGAGGCCTGGTGTGCTGCGATTCATGGGGTCGCAAAGAGTCGGACACGACTGAGCGACTGAACTGAACTGAACTGAAGTTTCATTTTAACTCTGCTTTCTGTCATAAACCATTTTGTAGTGCAAATAACACAGTCAGGCATAGAGTTTTAATTTCCTCATTCAAAGACTATCTCAGCCACAAACGATGTGATCAGGGGCATGAAACTGATACCTTTTCTTATAAAATGTAATATTTACCTTTCATATCATTGACAATATCTGCAAACAAGGCAAACATTTTCTCAAAGCGTCTGTTATATACTCACATGACTTTTGAGGCTTTGAGAGGATTTTTTTTTTTTTCAGTTATCACATAATCTTTGAAGAACTGCAATCTGTTTATAATCAGTATAAACAGAATGCCAACTGTTATATATGCAAACTGCATTTGATATTCACATGTAGTGAGTCAAAGACAATTCTAAAGAACATAGGTTAAAATAAAGATTAAACACATTGCTAGATCAATCCTGGTTATCCAAATATATATACACATTCATGATTTGAGTTTACATGCATATATACATAACGTACATCTGTAATACATGCATGTAAACACAGATTTATACATACATTTAATTTTTTAATTTCTGTTTTAATGATTCAACAATAAAAATTTTAATGTTTTCTTTTTACATTTAAATGCATTACTCATTAATTTCTATCTCATAATACTGAAAGAACACATTAAGTTGAAAAATAATAAAATGGCTGTAAACTATATTATTAAATTAAATACTATGTGTATAAGCATCTTATATCATAATTTAATTATAGATATTGTTCTATTTGTATATATTATAACTGGATTATATTCTACAAATAGTTCTCTAATATGGATATTTGAAGTACATGCAAATTATGGGTTAGAAGACTGCATGTCAAAAGCTAATGACAATTACCAACTAAATGGTGATTTTTTTAAAAAATTCATCACACTAATTCTATCAATTAAAAATTACATATAATAAAACCTATTTATTCTTAAAGATTTAAAAATCATTAAATATTTTAGAGCAGTTAACTGCATATATACATAGTTCAGTTCAGACGCTCAGTCGTGTCCGACTCTTTGCAACCCCATGAATCGCAGCACGCCAGACCTCCCTGTTCATCACCATCTCTCGGAGTTCACTCAGACTCACGTCTGTCGAATCCATGATGCCATTCAGCCATCTCATCCTCGGTCGTCCCCTTCTCCTGCCGCCAATCCCTCCCAGCATCAGAGTCTTTTCCAATGAGTCAACCCTTCTCATCAGTTGACCAAAGTACTGGAGTTTCAGCTTTACCATCATTCCTTCCAAAAAAATCTCAGGGTTGATCTCCTTCAGAATGGACTGGTTGGATTTCCTGCAGTCCAAGAGACTCTCAAGAGTCTTCTCCAACACCACACTTCAAAAGCATCAATTCTTCGACAATCAGCCTTCTTCACAGTCCAACTCTCACATCCATACATGACCACAGGAAAAACCATAGCCTTTACTAGACAGACCTTAGTCGGCAAAGTAATGTCTCTGCTTTTGAATATACTATCTAGGTTGGTCATAACTTTTCTTCCAAGGAGTAGGTGTCTTCTAATTTCATGGCTGCAGTCACCATCTGCAGTGATTTTGGAGCCCCC
>SJYT01032270.1:48838-157830 GCA_006410635.1 Cephalophus harveyi | reverse complement strand
AAGACGCTTACTCCTTGGAAGAAAAGTTATGACCAACCTAGATAGTATATTCAAAAGCAGAGACATTACTTTGCCGACTAAGGTCCGTCTAGTCAAGGCTATGGTTTTTCCTGTGGTCATGTATGGATGTGAGAGTTGGACTGTGAAGAAGGCTGAGTGCCGAAGAATTGATGCTTTTGAACTGTGGTGTTGGAGAAGACTCTTGAGAGTCCCTTGGACTGCAAGGAGATCCAACCAGTCCATCCTGAAGGAGATCAACCCTGGGATTTCTTTGGAAGGAAGGATGCTAAAGCTGAAACTCCAGTACTTTGGCCACCTCATGCGAAGAGTTGACTCATTGGAAAATCTTCTGATGCTGGGAGGGATTGGGGGCAGGAGGAGAAGGGGACGACCGAGGATGAGATGGCTGGATGGCATCACGGACTCGATGGACGTGAGTCTGAATGAACTCCGGGAATTGGTGATGGACAGGGAAGCCTGGCGTGCTGCTATTCATGGGGTTGCAAAGAGTCGGACACGACTGAGCGACTGAAATGAACTGAACTGAAGTTTCAGGTGAGCAAAGGTATTACTTATTTTATGGCTACAAAAACTGGGGTTTGGGGAAGTTAAGTATTTTCAGTAATACCACATGGTTATTATGAAACAGACTAATATCATAACGTACAAAATTTTACACCACTCAGAGCTGTCTCTTGTGCCTTACCTTCTCTCATCCAGTTATCAGATGACTTTTAATAAACAGCACAAACAATTTCTTAATTGTGGAATACCATGTTGTCTTGAATGGACAAACAATTTTTTAATACGTGTAGTGAACATATTTTCTGAATCAAAAATTGGGCAAGAAATTCTGAAAAATTTCTGAAGTGCCTAGAGGAACAATGAACCAAGTAATTGAAGTTGACATCAAATCAAGAATATATGGCCACCATAATGATACAGATCCTTTGGGCCTGTCAGAAAGTATTAAACATAAACTGGGATGTAACTCGCTCCTAAGGAAAAAGCAAATGTGCGACTAAAGCCAGAATTTCTCACTCTGTTCCATGGAGTATTAGCATTTCCTGGACATAGTAGTAATTTTTTTTTTTTAACTTTTGAAAGTGTTTTCTTATGTAACAAGTTCAGGAAAGTGATGAAAACTATATTTTCTACCTGGGGAATTATATTACACATTGGAATATTAAAGGCATGGAGAAGTTCTGCATTAAAATAACTCTTTAACTTTGTTTAAGCTGTTTCCAGAAGTTGTTTGATCCAAGAATAAGTTAGCTTTATCATTAGTAACATCTTGTGTCTTTCTTTCACAAAAAATAGTTTTGGAAACACTGATTCACACAAATGATAATCTTTAGGTAAAGCAGAGCTAGAAAAGATTTAGTACTTCTAATCTAACTCTAGATGTCACTCAAGGGAAACAAGATAAGGAGTAAAAGTGCCCTTGCCTTGCTTCTTGAAATAAGAGATGAAAGCCAATTTGTTCCTCTGGTTACATTACATTAGGAGTGTGCAGCTCACACTTGAAACTCTTCTCTCTCTGAATCTCTTTCTTCATCATTTAAATACGTAAAGAACTCTTCTTACAAAATAAAACTTGCCTCAAGCTCACCTTCGATCTCTAGCCNTGAAGTAAGAGATGGAAGCCAATTTGTTCCTCTGGTTACATTACATTAGGAGTGTGCAGCTCACACTTGAAACTCTTCTCTCTCTGAATCTCTTTCTTCATCATTTAAATACGTAGAGAACTCTCCTTACAAAAGAAAACTTGCCTCAAGCTCACCTCGATCTCTAGCCCCAACTTATTCATTTATAGCTAACTTTCCTGCAAGAGTAGTCTATGCCTCTCCTCGGCTTCCTCAATAGCCATTCACCACTAATACTGCTGTAAATCACCCATCCATCCAACCATCCATCTATCCATCCAACAAATACTTATGTCAGGCACAGTTCTGGGCATAGGGAACAAAACAAAGTCTCTACCGCCATGGGACTTACATTCTTCTAATGGTAAATAGGCAACATATAAACAAACACAATTATATAATAAGCTGAATGATCAGACCGATAGTGTAAAAATAAAGGAAGGTAAAGAGGATAGGGAGCGGGGAAAGATGAGGATAGAGGTTGGTCAATGGCCTGGCCCCAGTGAAGGATTCAGGCAACACAGGACCAGTGGAATTAAACTGACCATGGAGAAGGAAATGGCAACCAACTCCAGTATTCTTGCTGGAGAATCCCTTGGACAGAGGAGCCTGGCAGGCTACAGTTCATAAGGTTGCCAAGAGTCAGACATGACTGAATCAACTTAACACACACACACACACACACACACACACACACACACACGAAGGTTTAATTGAGGGAGTCCAATCATTTTGAGGCTTATAAATTTTGATCAGTAATTAAAGAAGGAGTACTGGCTTTTCCAGATGTGAATGAGAAAGACTGTAACACTAGTTAATCTTGGGGGCTTCTCATTACCAGAAAGGAATTAACCCTAAGAATGAAACCAATACAAAAAGCCAGCATTTATAGAATTTCAAAATAGAGCTGGACTTTAAATTAAACTATGCCCCAAACCTGCCCCATATCTTAGTCAAGTGGTATAACCAATCATTATTTTAGGCCAATATGAATAGAATCTTTCATTGCTTGCAATCCAAACTTCTAACTCTATAATTTAGATTTCCCCACACAGACAAAGAAGGAATGTGTGGGCCTAGATACAATTGTTGGGACTAAGCTGTTTCTAAAGGGTCCTTTTTTGTCCCTATTACCACATTTTTGCCTTGTTTTTGGACAATTATGTTTTCCATAAATGTCCAGGTGCTGGGATCAGATTTCAAAGGCTCTCTGACTGCCCAGGACCATTCTTGGCCTAGGTGCTAGAGCATCATGTACCCCCAAGGATCTTGGTCTACATAAGTCCAAGGAGACAGCGTTTAAGGTCAGAATTGGCTGTGATTCCTGATTGTGAGGCCACTGAAGCAGGCTTTTGCCAGAGGAACATATTACCTTTGTAGCTCTCCAGAATCCTCTGGAGCAGTGATTGATCTAGATTTCCTCTTGGCCTAGGTGCTAGAGCATCATGTACCCCCAAGGATCTTGGTCTACATAAGTCCAAGGAGACAGCGTTTAAGGTCAGAATTGGCTGTGATTCCTGATTGTGAGGCCACTGAAGCAGGCTTTTGCCAGAGGAACATATTACCTTTGTAGCTCTCCAGAATCCTCTGGAGCAGTGATTGATCTAGATTTCCAACCAGCATTGTTTCTTATATGCTGGTATGGAATGCTGTATGATGTCCACACTGACCCCTCTTGGCACACACCTTCCCAGTCTGGATAGCCACCGAGAACTTTTCAGAGCACAAATTCTCTCATGACATCCACCTCCATCATCCTTAAAAATATGGCAGTGGCTCTTCATTGCCCCTATCATGGTAGGCAAACACCGTAAAATGACCTCGAGCAGGGCTGGCATTAGGATAAGGCCAGTTGGGCAGCTGGTATGTACATTTTAAGGAGCCACTCATTCTCAACATTGTGCAATGGTAAGTGTCTGATCCTGAGAGTGTTCTCTTACACTTTATGCCCTAGTTACCTCTCTCTCCTCACCTTCATTCTGGCCCTGGCTTCCACGGTACTATTTGTCCTCATTCAACCTCATCTTGCAACACCCTTTCCCTAATTGTCCTTCTGCTTTGAGATCTAGATGGCTAGGCTTTTCATTCTCTTTTGTTGGGAATATTTATAAGGGTCAGAGTTGAAACATAGATTGGCTTCAGCCAATCAAACTGGATGCCCAACCACTCAGGATGGATGATGCTTTGGAAACCACTGGCATGGCTTTAGTGGTGTGTGCAAGCATTGGCCCTGGGAGCCTGTACATTCTGCTCCCTTCCTATGGAACACATTTTCCCCTCTGCCTTGAACATTAAAAAAAAAAATCCTTCCATGATGCACATTATGAGCTGGCCCCTATTTTGAATACCTTACAGGTATTAACCTTATATAATCTACACATTAATTCCATTATTATAGTGGTTTAGGTGAAGTATACAAAGTCACATAGCAACTGACCAGCAGTTGGTATTAGCATCTTGGCATTCCAGCTCCAGGGTCTATGCTCTTAGGCAGCCTACAGCCATTGAAACTACTCTCAATTTAATCAGATTTGTTGTTATATGCTCTCCAACAGCTGTTTTCTTTCCTTCCTGGAATTTTATTATTAATCCCTCTGTTTAATCATCTTTATCACTTTCCCACCTTAATTATAATTAACCTCCAATAGGCAGGAGCATTTGCCTTTCTTCTCCATATACTACATCCCAGCATGCTGAGTCAGACCTAGCACTAGGAGGTATTCTGGAAACACTAGTTAAATATTGACTGAATTATCTTCAATAGTACATTTGATTACTATCTCAACTCTCTCTCCCCAGACTATAAGCTCCCTGATAGCAGAAACTTTGCTAGTGGTTGTATCAGTCTGGGCACACTGCCTGGGTCATTGTAGGTTCTCAACTTTTGGGGGCTTAAGTGATAAATATAAAATACGGGGGGATTTATGGAGGCTCCTCTGTTACCACTTGGTTTCCTTCTGGAGCAGGCGTCTTCTGACTTTCTGAAACTTTCGTTCTGAACCACCAGGGAAACTGTAAAAGATGTCAAAGTCCAAAAAATAGCTGAAAGAATGCAATTTGCCTCACCCTGAATCATTGGAATTGTGCTGTTAGTTTTGATTATTTTAGATTTGGTGATTTGAGCACATGCTTGACAAAGGTATTTTCTTCCCTTGTGCTTTGATGACCCATATTTCTTCTTCTCCTGAGATACTGGAAGCCTCTACTGGCGCAGATTTTTAGGGAATTTTTTTCTTAATGGTGGCAGGAGCCAGAATGCTGCCAAGATGGTGGGCAAGAGTAGACCAGAACATTAACCTTCTAGATAAAGCCTTGGTCCTTCAAGAAGCTGTACTACTAGAAAGGCCAAAACAGAAACATAAAGGATGAAAAAGGAAATCTGCATAATTTCACAAGTGTTACATATTTTTATTTGCCCTCAGGACTCTTCTTAATTCAAAATTTCTAGCACCTAACCTTGTATTCTGGGAGAAGGCAATGGCACCCCACTCCAGTACTCTTGCCTGGAAAATCCCATGGACAGAGGAGCCTGGTGGGCTGCAGTCCATGGGGTCGTTAAGAGTCGGACACGACTGAGCGACTTCCTTTTCACTTTTCCCTTTCTTGCATTGGAGAAGGAAATGGCAACCCACTCCAGTGTTCTTGCCTGGAGAATCCCAGGGACGGGGGAGCCTGGTGGGCTGCTGTCTATGGGGTCACACAGAGTCGGACACGACTGAAGTGACTTAGCAGCAGCAGCAGCAGCAGCAGCAACCTTGTATTCTATTAATATCTTAGTTCAGTGAAATGTAACCCATGAATTCCACCACTGTGTCCTCAAATACAAAACCTAAGACATATAGATATTCCCAAAGAAGAACTTCTGTGTTCCTAATTGTAATAGTAACACTGCTGCTGCTGCTAAGTCGCTTCAGTCGTGTCCGACTCTATGCGACCCCATAGACGGCAGCCCACCAGGCTCCCCCGTCCCTGGGACTCTCCAGGCAAGAACACTGGAGTGGGTTGCCATTTCCTTCTACAATGCATGAAAGTGAAAAGCTACATAAAAGCATAACTCTGGAAAACTTTCCAGATTTACATGAAGGAAATAAATATGTAAATAAACATATTCCAGTCAAAATAGAGATATTTAATTGGTCTTAGGTTAATGATCAATTTTGTAAATATCAAAATAAAAGGCAACATCATTAAGAATAGGCCAAGGTGTCTTATTATATCAAAAATTATAAAAATTATACTTAAAAATAACATTTAGCACATTTAAAAGGTAAAAGACATATTTGAAAAAGATTCTTTTAAAAATTATGACAAATGTTTAGTGTCTTTAATAGTTAAGTAGATCTTACAATAAGTAGGCATAAAAAGTGGTATAGATAAATGACATGGGAATTTTCTTTTTAAAAAATGCAGGTGGGGATGTCTGTCAGCTTTTTCTTAATTGGGATATGCTGCTTTACAATGTTGTGTCAGTTTCTGCTGTACAACGAAGTGACAGCTGTATGTAAACATACATCCCCTTCCTCCTGGACCTCCCTCAACTCCACCCACTTCACCCATCTATGTCATCATAGAGCATGGAGTGGATCTCTCTACACAATGGATCCCCACGAGCTATCTATTTACACATAGCAGTGTATATATGTCAATCCCAGTCCCCCAGTTCTTCAAATCTCCCTTCCCGACCCAGGTCCAAATGTCTGTTCTCTATGTCTGTGCTTGTATTCCTGCCCTGCAAATAGTTTCATTGGTACCATTTTCTAGATTCCACATGATTTTGTTAATATACTAAATTTATTTTTCTCTTTCTGACTTACTTCACTCTATGACAGACTCTAGGCCCATGCACGTCTCTACAAATGATCCAATTTCATTCCTTTTTATGGTTGAGTAATATTCCATTAACTCCTTCTTGCCAAATTCAGACTTAAATGGAAGAAAGTAGGGAAAATACCATACCATTCAGGTATGACCTAAATCAAATCCCTTATGATTACACAGTGGAAGTGACAAATAGATTCAAGGGATTAGATCTGATAGAGTGCCTAAAAAACTATGGATGGAGGTTCATGACATTGTACAGGAGGTGGGGATCGAGACCATCCCCAAGAAAAAGAAATGCAAAAAGGCAAAATAGTTGCCTGATGAGGCCTTACAAATAGCTGTGAAAAGAAGAGAAGTGAAAAGCAAAGGAGAAAAGGAAATATATAAGCATCTGAATGCAGAGTTCCAAAGAATAGCAAGGAGAGATAAGAAAGCCTTCCTTAGCGATTGATGCAAAGAAATAGAGGAAAACAACAGAATGGGAAAGACTAGAGATCTCTTCAAGAAAATTAGAGATACCACAGGAACATTTCATGCAAAGATGGGCACAATAATGGACAGAAACATTATGGACCTAACAGAAGCAGAAGATAATAAGAAGAGGTAGCAAGAATACACAGAAGAACTATACAATAAAGATCTTCATGACCCAGATAACCATGATGGTGTGATCACTCACCTAGAGCCAGACATCCTGGAATGTGAAGTCAAGTGGGCCTTAGGAAACATCACTATGAACGAAGCTAGTGGAGGTGATGGAATTCCAGCTGAGCTATTTCATGAGCTAATTCCAGTTGAGCTAAATCCTAAAAGATGATGCTCTGAAAGTGTTGCACTCAATATGTCAGCAAATTTGAAAAACTCAGCAGTGGCCACAGGACTGCAAAAGGTCAGTTTTCATTCCAATCCCAAAGAAAGGCAATGCCAAAGAATGTTTCAACTATCACACAAATACACTTATTTCACACGCTAGTAAAGTAATGCCTCAAGTAATGCCCCAAGCCAGGCTTCAGCAATACGTGAACCGTGAACTTCCAGATGTTCAAGCTGGATTTAGAAAAGGCAGAGGAACCAGAGATCAAGTTGCCAACATCTGTTGGATCATGGAAAAGGCAAGAGAGTTCCAGGAAAACATCTACTTTTGTTTTATTGATTCTGCCAAAGGATTTGACATGTGTATCACCACAAACTGTAAAATTCTGAAAGAGATGGAAATACCGGACTACCTGACCTGCCTCCTGAGAAATCTGTATGTAGGTCAGGAAGCAACAGTTAGAATTGGACATGGAACAACAGACTGTTTCCAAACTGGGAAAGGAGTGCATCAAGGCTGCATATTGTCACTCTGCTTATTTAACTTCTATGCAGAGTCCATCATGAGAAATGCCAGGCTGGATGAAGCACAAGCTGGAATCAAAATTGCCAAGAGAAATACCAATAACCACAGATATGCAGATGACACTACCATTATGGCAGAAAGCAAAGAAGAACTAAAGAACCTTTTGATGAAAGTGAAAGAGGAGAGTGAAAAAGTTTCCTTAAAGCTCAACATTCAGAAAACTAAGACCATGGCATCTGGTCCCATCACTTTATGGCACATAGATTGGGAAACAATAGAAACAGTGACAGACTTTATTTTGGGGGGCTCCAAAATCACTGCAGATGGTGACTGCTGCCATGAAATTAAAAGACACTTGCTCCTTGGAAGAAAAGCTATAATCAACCTAGACAGCATGTTGAAAAGCAGAGACATTACTTTGCCAACAAAGGTCCATCTAGTCAAAGCTTTGGTTTTTCCGGTAATCATGTATGGATGTGAGTTGGACTTTAGGAAAGCTGACTCCCGAAGAATTGATGCTTTTGAACTGTGGTGTTGGAGAAGACTCTTGAGAGTCCTTTGGACTGCAAGGAGATCAAACCAGTCTATCCTAAAGGAAATCAGTCCTGAATATGCCTTGGATGGACTGATGCTGAACCTGAAACTCAATATTTTGGCCACTTGATGTGAAGAACTGACTCACTAGAAAAGACCCTGTGCTGGGAAAGATTAAAGGCATGAGGAGAAGGGGATGACAGAGGATGAGATGGCTGGATGGCATCACTGACTCGAGGGACATGAGTTTGAGTAAGCTCACCGGGAGTTGGTGATGGACAGGGAAACCTGGTGTGCTGGAGTCCATGCGGTCACAAATAGACATGACTGAGTGACTGAGCTGGGCTGAATATTCCATTATATCAACTTTTCATGATCACAAAACTCTGTGTAATGAGCATCCATCAAATCTAAGCATCACACACAAGCAGTCTTTTGGCTCTCGAGTCTGCATGCCATTTGGGTTCCATTTTCCAAGGCAGAGGCCATCAGGGTTTTGAGAGAAGGAGGAATGTGGTTCATTGAAAGCATCTCTGAGGGAAGAAAATACTTTTGTCAAGCAGGTGCTCAGATCATCAAACCTAGAATAATCAAGACCAACCCCACAATCCCAGTGACTTCAGGAGATGCAAGTACATTCCTTCAGTTATTTTTTGGACTTTAACATTATCTAAGTTTCAGGAAGTCAGAAGATGCCTATCAAACAAGGAAGACATGCCAGTTTGGCCATTCTGAGGTTAGCCCTTACGAGACCTTACATTTTTACACCCACCTCTTAGATCCTCAAAGGAGGACAGCATTGCAGAAAGCAGAGCCAACATATATTTAGTGAGTGCTCATTGCATGCTAGATACTATTCTCATAGTAGGGAACAGCCAAGAGAAGAGACAGTACCCCTGCCTTTAAGGTCATAATGGGGAAGCAGAAAACAAATAGCCGAACAGTGACAACAGGAACAACAACAACGACACCAATAATTTTAGAATACAATAAGTGCTATGAAGGAAATTACTAAGGAAACATGATTTTAAAAAAGTAACCAAGAGTGTGTGTGGGTACATATACAGAGGTTTATTTTAGTTAGGATGCATAGGGCAGATTTCTGAGCTAAAAAGACATTGATGTTTAAGCTGAGACTTGAAAGATCAAAGTTTAGACAGTTATGGGAGTTTCTGGAGAAAAAGCATTTGAGGCAGTGGAAACAGCAAGTGCAAAGACTCTGAAGTGGGAATGACTTTAAGGATTCAAGAAACAAAAAGAGTCAGGGTAGCCTGAGTACAATAAACAGTGAGAATGGACAAGACGGGGTAGGATAAATACATGGGAACTAGATGATGTAGGATCAGCAGACAGGGCGAAGAGTTTGAATTTTATGCTGAGAGTAAAAGGACATCTTTCTATTAATATCATCATCTCTTTACTATAAAACCTTGACATTTACCAAAAAAGTAGAAAGGCTATTCTTTTTAATATTATTTTAATATTTTAAAAGCAGACAACAATATACACAGCATTCAGTTTAAAAAATTCTCTGTGTCTGACAATTTTGGTTCACCTGTACCTTCTACTCCTCCACTCCAGACTATTTTAAAGAAATTCCAAATGTCATAGTTTTATCCATAAATACTTCAAAATGTCTAAGAAACAAAGACTAAAAATTACAACTGAAATATTGCCATGACACATGAAAAATTGACAATAATTTATTAATATAAAATTGAAATCTCACAAATGTCTTTTTTATAGTTGGTTTGTTTGAATCAAAATACAAAACAAATGGGTAGATTTATTTCATAGATTTATAACAGTGTCCACATGCTTCTCTTTCCCTTTCTCTCCCTCTTTCTCTCTCAATCTTAATTAACATTTACTTGTTGGAGAAACCAGATAACCTGTTCTATAAGATTTTCAAACTTTGCATTTTGCTCTTGGTTTCCTCCAGGACACCTAACACGCTTCTCTCATCCCTAAAATTTCTTATAAACTGGTTATTAGATGTAGAAACATGATCAGATTCTGTTTCAGTTTTCTGGCAAGAATACTCCACAGTGGTGCCATGAACTGCCTATTTCATCACTTCATAAAGCACGTAATGCCCAATTGTTTCTCTTTTCTTGATGCTAAGATAGATCAGTGGTTTCAGATGTTGTCAACCAGATAAAATCATTGTGAGCTGGAGAGTGGCAAGCCATGATTTGTACTGTAAAGATCACTCTGGCTAGTATGTGGCCAAGAAAAGTTGAAGACAGGGATGGTAATAAAAATATTTAACAAACTATATGGCATAGGTTTTGACCAACTACAGTAGACAGCAAACTTACTCATGGATTCTCAGCCCTCATTGTAGGAGTGGATGCTTAGGAAGCAATTAAAGGTCACTTGCAGTGGTGCATGTGAGAGATAGTGGCAACTTAGATCGGGGAGGAGGTAGTAGAAATGGAGAGAGTAGTGAATTCAAGTTTTGGAAAGATCTAGTGGTGCCCAATGCATGGGTTTTCCTAACTGGAATTGTCGTTTCTGTCTAGAAATCAAGTATTATGGGGCCCCTGATTTGAAGTCCGCCCAACTTATTGTTACTAGGTTCTCCTACCATAGTCCTAGAACAAAGCCTGGTTCTAGAAACAAAAAGATGTTAGTTCTGATTGTTCTTTGAGACACCAACCAAGTAGGAAATGAGAATTGATGTACCACTGATGAAGAGGAAAAAAAAATCTGTTGGAGTTTTAAACAAAAGAGAAAAACATTTAAGAAATCAAAATATTTGTATGGTATGTGCTGTTGGGAGGTGATTCAAAGCATAAATTTTAATAAGTATACAGAAATAATTTTTATGTTTGCTATTGACATTAGGAAAACAAAGTGAATCACATGTATGTAAAACTCGCTGATGATGTATCTCATTGCTGCTTCCTGCTTAACTCACCTCTTAATGAAAAAAATGGTATGTGTCACCGCAATAACTTGCCTTTAACCACAAGTGAAGAACTAAGTTTAATTTCTTAGACAAAAATGTAAGAGTCAATATTATTCACTTTTTTTCTCTCCAGGTGTAACATCTTGGGAATGACCAATGACACTTTCCTACTGAGAAAGAAAGCTTTTCATGGTAGTAGTAACCACAGGATCGGTTGATTACTCACAACATTAGTAATATCTTTCGCTCTATACTCCACACAGGAAAAAAGTGCTGAATGCAAAACCACAACCTCAGCTGTCGGTGGAAATGATAGTTAATGGCCCCTTGCTGCTACATCAGTGGGCCAATTCTTGGTAGAGAGGATTCCTTTGAATGTGGTTTCCAAGTCAATGGATAAGAGTTGTGGCAAAAGTCCAATGATCCAATTGCTCATCAGTCTTTAAACATAGATTGATTTCTTTTCTTGGTAAGGGAAATCTGGTTATAAATTATATAAATAAACAGAGGCAGATACAATCTGTAAATAAGCATGTATATAAACTTAAAACAACTAAAAAAGAAATCCCTAGGGAAATAATCAGTTTGTGCTTTCTAAACATTATTTTGAAAGCAACTCTAAGTTATGGTGGGAACAATTAGAGGCCTCAAAGTATCAATTTAGAAATCTAATAGCCTATATTAGAGAGTTCAGGTCATCAAAAGAGCCAAGAAAAGTCCTAAGAAAAAATAGACTTAGCAAATAGTCTGTCAAATTTCACAAATACCACTGAAACAAAATATGTTTAACAATAATGAAGGTTTTCCATTAACTATTTCTGCACTATTTCTAAAAATCTTAGGATTCAACCTGAAACTATCACGATGTTGTTAATTGGCTGCACTCCAATATAAAATAAGAAGTTACAAAATAAAAGATTAAAGTCTTAGGATAATATTTTTCCCTTCAAGCATCACCTAAAAGACAGCTTTTTGGCATTTAATACACTTGGATTTTTTATTTATCCATAGTTTTTCAATTCTATTCTCCAAGAGTGTTGTAACAGTAAATCTTAAAATTTATTATTTCAAATTTGTCATATAACAAAACATTTTACTTCAGAGCCCATAATTTGGTGACTGTACTATCAAGTGTACAAAAAGTCAGTTATAGTATTGTGTAATGAGGAGTTATTAGTGTCACCATTGAAGTAGCGATCAGTAATAATGTAACCAACGGAAACTTTAGGTGGATTATGATGAACATTTTAAGATAAGTTTTGCCTATTTCTTACTAGTGAATATCTCAAATATTGATAATAAGTTTAATTTATTATTAAATAAATTGATTAAATAATAATTTTTCTTTAAGTGGTTCATCATTTTCTTTTTGAGTAATTATTTTTGAAGATAACTTTCCAAGATATATTACACAGTGAAAGTGAAAGTTGCTCAGTCGTTTCTGACTCTTTGTGACCCCATGGACTGTACAGTCCCTGGAATTCTCTAGGCCAGAATACTGGAGTGGGTAGCCTTTCCCTTCTCCAGGGGATCTTCCCAATCTGTAATTGAACCTGGTTTCCCGTATTGTGGGTGGATTCTTTACCAGCTGAGCCACAAGGGAAGCCCAACTTATCATGGGTTCACTCTACTTTGAACTCTGATTCCTACTTACTGAAATGAAGACATCCAGTTCAGTTCAGTTCAGTCACTCCGTCGTGTCCGATTCTTTGCGACCACATGAATTGCAGCATGCCAGGCCTCCTTGTCCATCACCAACTCCCGGAGTGCACCCAAACTCATGTCCATTGAGTCAGTGATACCATCCAGCCATCTTATCCTCTGTCGTCTCCTTCTCCTCTTGCCCCCAATCCTTCCCAGCATGAGAGTCTTTTCGAATGAGTCAACTCTTCCTAACAGGTGGCCAAAGCATTGGAATTTCAGCTTTAGCATCAGTCCTTCCAAAGAACACCCAGGACTCATGTCCTTTATTTATATTATTTTTAAAAAATTTTTAATATAAATTTATTTAGTTTTAATTGGAGGTTAATTACTTTACAATATTGTATTGGTTTTGCCATACATCAACATGTATCCACCACGTGTTCCCCATCTTGAACCCCACACCCTCCTCCCTCCTCGTACCATCCCTCTGGGTCAACCCAGTGTACCTGCCCCAAACATCCCGTATCATGCATTGAACCTGGGCTGGTGACTCGTTTCATATATGATATTATACATGTTTCAATGTCATTCTCCCAAATCATCCCACCCTCTCCCTCTCCCAGAGTCCAAAAGACTGTTTTATACATCTGTGCCTCTTCATGTCCTTTAGAATGGACTGGTTGGATCTCCTTGCAGTCCAAGGGACTCTCCAAGAGTCTTCTCCAACACAACAGTTCAAAAGCATCAATTCTTCGGTGCTCAGCTTTCTTCATAGTCCAACTCTCACATCCATACATGACCACTGGTAAAACCGTAGTCTTGAGTAGATGGACCTTTGTTGGCAAAGTAATGTCTCTGCTTTTGAATATACTATCTAGGTTGGTCATAACTTTTCTTCCAAGGAGTAACCGTCTTTTAATTTCATGGCTGCAATCACCATCTGCAGTGATTTTGGAGCCCCCAAAATAGTCTGACACTGTTTCCACTGTTTCCCCATCTATTTCCCATGAAGTGATGGGACCAGATGCCATGATCTTCGTTTTCTGAATGTTGAGCTTTAAACCAACCTTTTCACTCTCCTCTTGCACTTTCATCAAGAGGCTTTTTAGCTCCTCTTCACTTTCTGCCATAAGGTGTCATCTGCATATCTGAGGTTATTGATATTTCTCCTGGCAATCTTGATTCCAGCTTGTGCTTCCTCCAGCCCAGCGTTTCTCATGATGTACTCTGCATAGAAGCTAAATAAGCAGGGTGACAATATATAGCCTTGACGTACTCCTTTTCCTATTTGGAGCCAGTCTGTTGTTCCATGTCTAGTTCTAACTGTTGCTTCCTGACCCGCATATAGGTTTCTCAAGAGGCAGGTCAGGTGGTTTGGTATTCCCATCTCTTTCAGAATTTTCCACAGTTTGTGGTGATATACGTAGTCAAAGGCTTTGGCATAATCAATAAAGCAGAAATAGATGTTTTTCTGGAACTCTCTTGCTTTTTCCATGATCCAGCAGACGTTGGCAATTTGATCTCTGGTTCCTCTGCCTTTTCTAAAACCAGCTTGAATATGGGAGTTCACGGTTCATGTATTGCTGAAGCCTGGCTTGGAAAATTTTGAGCATTACTTTACTAGCGTGTGAGATGAGTGCAATTGTGTGGTACTTTGAGCACTCTTTGGCATTGCCTTTCTTTGGGACTGGAATGAAAACTGACCTCTTCCAGTCCTGCAGCCACTGCTGATTTTTCCAGATTTGCTGGCATATTGAGTGCAGCACTTTCACAGCATCATCTTTCAGGATTTGAAATAGCTCCACTGGAATTCCATCACCTCCACGAGCTTTGTTTGTAGTGATGCTTTCTAAGGCCCACTTGCCTTCACATTCCAGGATGTCTGGCTCTAGGTGAGTGATCATGGGAACATTTCATGCAAAGATGGACACAATAAAGGACAGAAATGGTATGGACCTAACAGAAGCAGAAGATATTAAGAAGCAGTGGCAAGACTACACAGAAGAACTATTCAAAAAAGATTTCCATGACCCAGATAATTATGATGATGTGATCACTCACCTAGAGCCAGACATCCTGGAACGTGAAGTCAAGTGGGCCTTAGAAATCATCATTACGAACAAAGCTAGTGGAGGTGATGGAATTCCAGTTGAGCTATTTCAAATCCTCGTGGACTTGAATCCTCATGCAACCACATGGACTGCTGCACACCAGGCTTCCCTGTCCTTCACCATCTCCTGGAGATTGCTCAAACTCATGTCCATTGAGTCGGTGATGCCATCCAACCATCTAGTCTTCTGTCATCCCCTTCTCCTCCTGCCTTCAGTCTTTCCCAGCAGCAGGTTCTTTTCTAATGTGTCTCCTCTTTGCATCAGGTGGCCAAAGTATTGGAGCTTCAGCTCAGCACCAGTCCTTCAGTGAATATTCAGGGTTGATTTCTTTGAGGGTCGACTAAACTATTTGGTTTGCTGTTACAAAATTTCCCAGACTGGATGGCTTAGAAGCTGCAGAATGTTATTGCTCATAGTTCTGGAGGCTGGAAGTCTGAGATCAGGGTGTGAGGAGGGTCAGGTGCAGGCCCTGTTTGGGTTACAAACTTCAGTTTCCTTACATGGTAGAAGGCGCTAAGGACCTCTGTGGAGTCTCTTTTATAAAATAGAGCATTAATCCCACTCATGAGGGCTTCATCCTCATGACCTAATCACCTCCCAAAAGCCACATGTACCAATACCATCACTTTTGAAGATTAACATTTCAACATGTGAATTTTGGGTGGGGACACAATCATATAGAGCGTAGCAGAGAGGATAAATAAAGACATATTTAGAGAAGACAATTCATGAGATGAGTTAAGGATTGGATGTGGTGATAAGGGAGTAGATGGAGTCCAGGACGAATAGTATCTAAGGCAGGGTAATGAGGTGAAAGGTGGCACTGTGGGGATAAGGAATGTAAGATGCATGGCAGAGACTGAGGCAGTGGGTAGAAGCAATGAGGTTTAAGTTTGTTGAGCCTGAGATTCTAGTGGCATATTGAGCCAGAGATGTCTGGAAGGCTTTACATATATGGCTCTGGAGCCCGAAGGGCAAAATTTGAATAGGAAATTTGGTAGTCACCTGCCTATTGTAGGAAAATAAAACTATGAGAGAGGAAGCGATTATGCTCAGGAAGCAAGTGGAATGAGCAGACTCAGTGGGTCTCACCCTGAGAGGTGTCAACACCTGTCATGGGCTGAGGAAGAGGAACTTGTGGAGAAGACTGAAAAGAATTGATCAGAAGAGAATAATGAAAACTAGGAGAAGATAATATCATGAGTCGAGTGAATACAAAGTGAAACTTGATGATAGTAATAGTAGTAAACTGAACACCAGAAATCATCATACTGCTGCTGCTGCTAAGTCGCTTCAGTCGTGTCCGACTCTGTGCGACCCCATAGACGGCAGCCCGCCAGGCTCCCCCGTCCCTGGGATTCTCCAGGCAAGAACACTGGAGTGTGTTGCCATTTCCTTCTCCAATGCATGAAAGTGAGAAGTGAAAGTGAAGTCGCTCAGTCATGTCCGACTCTTAGCGACCCCATGGACTGCAGCCCACCAGGCTCCTCCANAGTCGCTTCAGTCGTGTCCGACTCTGTGCGACCCCATAGACGGCAGCCCACCAGGCTCCCCCGTCCCTGGGATTCTCCAGGCAAGAACACTGGAGTGGGTTGCCATTTCCTTCTCCAATGCATGAAAGTGAGAAGTGAAAGTGAAGCCGCTCAGTCGTGCCCAACTCTTAGTGACCCCACGGACTGCAGCCTACCAGGCTCCTCTGTCCATGGGATTTTCCAGGCAAGAGTACTGGAGTGGGGTGCCATTGCCTTCTCCGAGACAAGGCTGTGGTCTGTGTGATTAGATTGACTAGTTTTCTGTGATTATGGTTTCAGTGTGTCTGCCCTCCGATGCCCTCTCATAACACCGACCATCTTACTTGGGTTTCTCTTACCTTGGACGTGAAGTATCTCTTCAGGGCTGCTCCAGCAAAGTGCAGCCGCTGCTCCTTACCTTGGACGAGGGGTATCTCCTCACAGCTGCCCCTCCTGACCTTGGACGTGGGGTTGCTCCTCCCAGCTGCTGCCCCTGACATCCAGTTCAGAGACTACTAAACTCCCTCGCAGCTCCAGTGTCTCCTACTGGCCCCAGGCATGCTGGCCTGTGGGTATGTGTGTCTCATATTTACTCCTTCCTTCCTGAGTCCGTCCATGTATCTTCTCTTCCATAGGAGGGCTTCTGCCAATGCTCCCTCAATAGGTATTAATGCAGAGGTGACATCCCCCTCCTCAGGCAGTCTAAATGGAGCGTGGGGCTCCTGTCCTTTTGGGAACTAAGATTATTGTTCCCTCAACCTCCATACAACCCATGGCAGAAGTGAAGAGAGGAGCCATATCTCTGTGTTCTTGCTAGGGTCCTTAACATTCATAGCTTCCCCACCACTCTGAACTCTGAGACCCCTAAGAATAATCCCATGGTGATCTTGGGATCTTAATCCCTGTTTAAGGCAAATGCTATAGAAGCCCAGCCTCCCAGATTCCTTCTCACCCTTGGGCTTTCATTTCCAGAATGACTCTGCACGTCCTTTTCTCTGATCCCATTGCCAATTTTTAGAACCCACCCAGTGTGTCCTCTGAACTCACTGTCAGTCGCCAACAAAACCCTTTGTATCTTTAACATTTTCCTTAAGCTTTGCCTTCTTGTTGCCACTGACCCAACTCTTCCCTGGTGATCCGGCTTCCTTGCAGCTCTCTCTAGAAGAGGCTGCTTTCCCCCCCTTTCCTCTCTGCCCCTCAGTATGGAGGTGGAGGGGGTTTGCCCTTTTGTGTTTCACCTCAAGCATCCACACCATTCTCCCTCTCTTCTTCCTAAAATGCATTAGCTTCTTCCTGCTTTAAGGACCTATGTCACCCACTGCTCTTCTGGTGGTCACCACATACTGAGCTTTCAGTCACTCCTCCTCATTCTAGAATGATTTTACCTACAGGTTCGCTGTCTTTCTCTTCAGCACCACTTCTAAAATAAGCTTTAATATGTATATAGATAGTGCCTCAAACATGTTGATCTCTTAATTCCATAAGCTCCATTTCACCAATACCTTGCCTTTTATCCTCCTCAGCCATTGAAGAGTGACCCTGTGCTGCTTGATGGGCAAGACAGCAAAGATTTTTGCCCAGGTCACCGAATCACTCCAAGAAGGGTGATTTCAGTCTTCCTGTGATGAACTGCCCATTGTACCCCAACTTCAGCTTCCACCTTGCTGCTTTTTTTTAAAGTTATCTATTTATGTTTGGCTGTGTTGGGTCTTCACTGCTATGCACAGGCTTTCTCTAGTTGCAGCAGATGGGAACTGCTCTTCACTGTGGTGTGTGGGCTTCTCGTTGCGGTAGCTTCTCTGTGGAGTGCAGGCTCTAGAGCCAGGCTCAGTAGTTGTCATGGCTTTAGTTGCCCGGAGGCATATGGAATCTTCCTCGACCAGGGATTGAGCTCGTGTCCCTGCATTGGCAGGGAGATTCTTAACCACTGTACCACTAGGGAAATCCAAACTTGCTGCTCTTAATCCTCAGTACTTTCCGTCCCCATTCACACCTGGCCACCTCTCATGTGCCTCCTGTTTCAGGAACACTTCCTCAGAACTGGTTCCAGCATCTGGCCCCTCACGCACTCAACGACCCTTTTGTGTCCCAAGATTCATCCGTGGTCATGACAGCCTTTCTCTTTTCAGTTATCAAAATACAAAAGGTCTGCTATTCTCTTTATTTTTGTCTTTCTACATAATGGCAAAATTTGACCTATGTTATTGTTCTGTGACTGATCATCTGGAAAATGGAAATAAAAATAGTACCTACTTCATAGAATTGTCAGAGGTCTACATGAGTTAATACACACAAGTGGTATATAGTAAGCATTCATTAACTAATTTGACAATGTCTGTCATTATCATTTCTTGTTAGAAGAGCGGCAATGGCCTCCCTACTTGATAGACTGTAATTGCTGAGGAAAATAGCTATGTGTGTTGCTAAAGGTAGTTGTACTGGGTTGAATAGCTTTCTCCCCAAATTCTCATCCTCCTGTAACCTGTGATCTTATTTGGAAATACGGTTATGGGAGATAAAATCTAGGTAAGAGGAGGTCATGCTGGACTAGGGTATTTCCTAATCCAACGACTGATGTCCTTTTAAGAAGAGGAAAATTTTGACACGAATACACACAGGAGGGAGTCAGCTCATGCAGATGGAGGCAGAGATAGGAATAAGGTAGCCACAAGCCAAGAAACACCACAGGTTGCTGGTAACCATCAGGAGTCAGAAAAAGTCAAAAAAGAATTCTTCTGTAGAGATTTCTGAGAAAGTATGTCCCCGTTGATACTTGATTTTTGGCTTCTAGCCTCCAAACTTGTGAGAGCATAAATTTTGGTTATTTAAGTCACCTGGTTTGTGGAAATTTGTTATGGCACCCATAGGATAATAATACATTGGTAAAGACAAAGGATCAAAAATGAAACATTTACCAAATAAACCCTTCCTTGTCTTGAAGAACCTCCTAGCTTAGTGGAGAAAGCATACACATAAACAAAATTATAATATGATACACTTAGTTATGGAGATATACACAATATATTGAGAGTATGAAGTGAAGTGTTAGTTGCTCAGCTGTGTCTGAATCTTTGTGACACCATAGACTGCAGCCTGCCAAACTCCTCTGTCCATGGGATTCTCTAGGCAAGAATACTGGAATGGGTTGCCATTCCTTCTCCAGGGGATCTTCCCAACCCAGGGATCGAACCTGGGTATCCTGCATTGCAAGTGGATTCTTTACCATCTGAGCCACTAGGGGAAGCCCCAATTGAGAGTATAGAAGAAGAAAACTGTATTCAACCTGAATGAGTCCATAAAAGGTTCCTGGAAAAGATGTTCAAGATGAGTCTCAAAAAGTAGGAGTTATCAGGTGACAGAGGATTCACCAGGAGGGGGAGACTGAAATTACTTCGATGATTCTGGAGCTTAAGATATGAGTCAGAGAGTGCTGAGACAAGGATGGACAGATGATAGGAAGCTCAGGGATGGTCTCTTGTGTCACATTAAAGAACTTGTTGTGAAGTGTAGGCCGCTCAGTCAAGTCCAACTCTTTGCAACCTGGTAGACTGTAGACTTCCAGCTGTT
The DNA here is from genome assembly GCA_006410635.1 of Cephalophus harveyi. Classification (NCBI taxonomy): domain Eukaryota; kingdom Metazoa; phylum Chordata; class Mammalia; order Artiodactyla; family Bovidae; genus Cephalophus; species Cephalophus harveyi. The sequence continues at coordinate 137,743 of SJYT01032270.1, read as the reverse complement.
CTGTCCATGGGATTCTTCAGGCAAGAATACTACAGTGGGTGGCCATTCCTTTTGCAAGGGGATCTTCCCAACCCAGGGATTGAACCTGGGTCTTCTGCAGTGCAGGTAGATTCTTTACCATCTGAGTCACCAGGGAAGCCTCCTTGTCATGAAGAGTAGTTCTTATTTGAGGAAAGGAATGCCTCAATCATATTCAACTTCGAGAAAAGAATCTACATTTGGAAAGAGCTGAAAGGATCATGAACAGAGACCAGGAAATGGTTAGGCAGCTATAGGGGTTTAAAAAGATGACAAGGCTCTTTCCAAAGCATGGTGTCTGTCTGTGCGCTCAGTCATGTTCCCATGGACTGTAGCCCACCAGGCTCATCCGTTCATGGGATTATCCCTGAAGGAATACTGAAGTGGGTCACCATTTCCTTCTCCAGGGGATCTTCTCAATCCAGGGACTGAACCTGGGTTTCCTGTATTGCAGGCAGATTCTTTACCACTGATCTACTTGGGAAGCCTTCCCAAAGCATGGGCAGGAGGCTAATAATATTAGATTAGGGGATAATATTAGAAGACCTTATTGCAAGTGGATTCTTTACCATCTGAGCCACTAGGGGAAGCCCCAATTGAGAGTATAGAAGAAGAAAACTGTATTCAACCTGAATGAGTCCATAAAAGGTTCCTGGAAAAGATGTTCAAGATGAGTCTCAAAAAGTAGGAGTTATCAGGTGACAGAGGATTCACCAGGAGGGGGAGACTGAAATTACTTCGATGATTCTGGAGCTTAAGATATGAGTCAGAGAGTGCTGAGACAAGGATGGACAGATGATAGGAAGCTCAGGGATGGTCTCTTGTGTCACATTAAAGAACTTGTTGTGAAGTGTAGGCCGCTCAGTCAAGTCCAACTCTTTGCAACCTGGTAGACTGTAGACTTCCAGCTGTTCTGTCCATGGGATTCTTCAGGCAAGAATACTACAGTGGGTGGCCATTCCTTTTGCAAGGGGATCTTCCCAACCCAGGGATTGAACCTGGGTCTTCTGCAGTGCAGGTAGATTCTTTACCATCTGAGTCACCAGGGAAGCCTCCTTGTCATGAAGAGTAGTTCTTATTTGAGGAAAGGAATGCCTCAATCATATTCAACTTCGAGAAAAGAATCTACATTTGGAAAGAGCTGAAAGGATCATGAACAGAGACCAGGAAATGGTTAGGCAGCTATAGGGGTTTAAAAAGATGACAAGGCTCTTTCCAAAGCATGGTGTCTGTCTGTGCGCTCAGTCATGTTCCCATGGACTGTAGCCCACCAGGCTCATCCGTTCATGGGATTATCCCTGAAGGAATACTGAAGTGGGTCACCATTTCCTTCTCCAGGGGATCTTCTCAATCCAGGGACTGAACCTGGGTTTCCTGTATTGCAGGCAGATTCTTTACCACTGATCTACTTGGGAAGCCTTCCCAAAGCATGGGCAGGAGGCTAATAATATTAGATTAGGGGATAATATTAGAAGACCTAAGGAGATCAGCCCTGGGATTTCTTTGGAGGGAATGATGCTGAAGCTGAAACTCCAGTACTTTGGTCACCTCATGTGAAGAGCTGACTCACTGGAAAAGACTCTGATGCTGGGAGGGATTGGGGGCAGGAGGAGAATGGGATGTCAGAGGATGCGATGGCTGGATGGCATCACTGACTTGATGGACATGAGTCTGAGTGAACTCCGGGAGTTGGTGATGGACAGGGAGGCCTGGTATGCTGCGATTCATGGGGTTGCAAAGAGTTGGACATGTCTGAGCGACTGAACTGAACTGAACTGAAGAGATTGATTAAATGTTGGATGTTTCTATGTAAAAGGGGCACTACCATCCTAGAGAAGGAGACACAGAGAGAGAGAGAATGAGTGGGGGCAGGTTAGGTTAGACAGACTATGTCAGGAGTCAGCCAACAAACAGCAGGAAGCTCAATTCAATGTCTATTCCTCACTCACAATTGTCCCCTTTGCAATTCATCCTGCACCTGGCAGCTATGGTTTGGATTTCACAGATGTAACAGTCAGGGTTTAGTGAAGAAAATGGAAGCTGCTTTCGGTATTTCATGTAACAAGGTTTTAATGATGGGAATTAGAATTTGGTTCTATCATTGTTGGGAGATTTGGTCAGCCTACAGCAATGAGCTGTGTGGATTTTAGGACTGGCCCTGAAGCAGCTATGAAGCTCAAAAATCTGTAGGAGGCTTCTATGCACCATCTCAGTTTGTAGCACTGATGTGGGAAATTCTCTGGGAACTTGTTCAGAAGCCACTTTGAGCCTCATATCTGTCCATGTGTCTCCTTCAAGAGGATAATGGCCTCTCCTCTCTTCTACCTTCTAAATCTTATGCAAGTGCCTTAACTGGCCCACTCTAGCCAAGGAATAGACAGAGAAGAGGATTCTGGGAAATGTAGTTACTGGCTTCATTGAGCCACAGGGTATAGAGACCCTAGAATGCATGTGGGCTCTGCAAGGCTGACAACAGGCAACCTGGATGGATCGTTTAATCCTATTGGAAATTCGATTTGTGATTCAGAGACAGTCGAGTCTCTACCTCTGGCTGAAGCCACAGGACAAGTAAAGACTCTCGAGCTGTGAGATGCCCATTTTTTTGTCCTGTGAGAGAAGAAACAAACAAATATGCAGGAAATGAAAGATGAAGCAAATAAGGAAATATGCAAAGAAAGGTGATGAGAAATCATGTAGCCTATAATCAGAAAGAGACATACAGAGAGAAGTCTCTTGAACCATGGCTGAACTTTTTGCCTTGGAATCTCTGAGCAAAACATGGGTCCTTAGAATAAATTATTCTTATTTTATTTTTTTCTTAAGCTAACTCAGGTTGGTTTCTAACCCTTCTTGAAAAAGGAGTCTTAAGTAAGTAGCATCCATCTAGGGGTGTCTACTCAACAGTGGCATGAGTGGGTCAGAGGTCCTGGAGAGAGAGGTCTCTGCTGAAGGTAGAGATTAAGAGGCCATCAGTATATAAAAGTAGCAGAACTGTGAGAATGAGGAGTTAAGACAATGGCTGCTTTATTCAAAGGTGAAAGATAATGTGGATTTTGAAAGAGTTATTAATATACATGAATCTTTAAAATGCAGGTGCTACTATGTGAAAAAGATAAACAGTGTCGTATGAACTAATGAATAAAATTATAGTGTGAAATGAAGTTCCAAGGATGAATAACATGGACAAGTATATAAATAAACGTCTTACTTGATAAATGCTATAGTAAAGTATATTTACCTCCAGGAGTGATTTTCAGGCTTTGATTTTTGGCATGCTACTTCTTGATAATGAATGAAAAGAATCTAATTTTAAATATCTTTCCCAATACAGTGGGTAATAATTTTAAGCTTAGTGGGTTTTGTTGTTGTTGCTGCTGTGTTTGGCTCTGAGAATGCTGTGCATTTTTTGTAATAGACTATAAAAATTTTAAAATTACCAATTAAATTTTAGCATGTGCATTTAAAAGATGATGAAATTATCATCAAAGCAATATTTTCATGGATTTTTTTATTTTAGGAGGAAGATACAATCCTAGCTTCAAAAAACAGAAATTTCACAGCTGTAATATTTCTTTTACACACTAATGTTGAAATATGATCCTAAGTTAAGAGGATATAATTATCTAACTTTTAAATAATCACTTTTTGTCAGCTAATTTGTCAATTAAACCTATGTAATGGGCGCCTACTATTTGTCTATCCAACAAATTTCCTTCTTTATTTAACCTGGTTTATCTTGTATACATGGTTTATTGGGAGAGCATCATTTTTTACATGACTCCATAGCTAACTGTCTCTGGGCTAAAGATTATGAAGCCATCAGGGGACTTCCCAAATGGCCCAGTGGCTAAGACTCCATGGTCCCAATGCAGGATGCCTGGGGCACTTGACATAAGTTTGACCTTTTAGAGCTTCTTTTGGAATTTTCTGGACCACTGCAGGGGCCTCTTATTTGGACTCTCAGTTCTACTTTTGCCTCTCTGGAGCTTAATTTCCTTCACCAGCCCATAAAGATCCTGTTAAAACGTAAGTCAGATCACTTCACTCTCTTGCTCAAAACCCAGTGGAAGCTACCCATTTGTTAACTAGAATAAAATACACTTTTTTCCCCTATTACCTGGTCACTAGCTATTTCTCTAACCACTCTACCTACTCCATAGGTCTGGCCACACCAACTTTCTTGCTCTAACCCAGCCCCAGCTCAGGATGTTCCCATGTTGGGTGTTTTCATGTTGCTATTTTCTCTGCCTGGTCACAATCCTCCCTATAGTCAGGTCTCTGCTCAAATGTCCTTTCCTCACGGAAGCCTTCTTTGACCTGTCTGTCTAAAGAAGCTCTGTCCCTTGTTCACTGCAGCATTTGTCACAATAGCTAAGACAAGGAAGCAACATAGATGAAGAAAATGTGGTATATGTAGATAGATATGTAATATACCTGTGCTGTGCTTAGTCACTCAGTTGTGTCTGACTTGTTGTGACCCCGTGGGGTGTAGCCCACCAGGCTTCTCTGTCCATGGGGATTCTCCAGGCAAGAATACTGAAGTGGGTTGCCATGGCGCGCTCCAGGGGAACTTCACAACCCAGGGATCGAACTCAGGTTTCCCGCACTGCAGGTGAATTCTTTACCATCTGAGCCACCAGGGAAACCCATCTATATATATCTAATGAAATATTATTCAGCTTTTAAAAAAGGAAATTCTGCCACTTGTGATAACATAAATGAACCCAGAGGACATTATGCTAAGTGAAATAAACCAGGTATCGACAAATATTACGTGATCCCACATGTGAAGTTAAAAAAAAAGAGTCAAACCCATAGTAACAGTAGAATATTGGTTTAATGAAGCTTGGATGCAGGGGGAAAGGGGAAGCTTTTTTGTTTTTAAAGGAAAATAGAATGGAGTTTGCCAGGGGCAAGGGAGAGAGTCATGGGAAGATATTGTTTAATGGGTATAGAGTTTTGTAAGATGAAAAGAGTTCTGTAGAAGGATGGTGCTTATGGTTGCACAACCATATGAACGCAGTTAATACTGCTAAACTGTTCACTTGAATATAGTTAAGATACCAAGTTTTATGTTATATATACTTTACCACAGTAAAAAAAATAAACGGAAGCCCTTTCTCTACTTACTTTTTCAAACTATAGTCCCTTTCTGACATTATTTATATAACTGTTTGTATTGTCAAATTCTTCCACCAGTATGTAAGAGCCACGGGGACAGGGGTTTTACCTCCTTTTAAAATTATTGTTGCATCCGCAGTGCCTCGAAGGATGTTTCTAGCACATTCAGTTCAGTTTAGCCGCTCCGTCGTGTCCGACTCTTTGAGACCCCATGGACTGCAGCATGCCAGGCCTCCCTGTCCATCACCACCTCCTGGAGTCCCCCAAACTCATGTCCGTTGAGGCGGTGATGCCATCCAACCATTTCATCCTCTGTCGTCCTCTTCCCCTCCTGCCCTCAATCTTTCCCAGCATCAGGGTCTTTTCAAATGAGTCAGCTCTTCGCATGAGGTGGCCAAAGTATTGGAGTTTCGGCTTCCACATCAGTCCTTCCAATGAACACCCAGCACTGATCTCCTTTAGGATGGACTGGGTGGATCTCCTTGTACTCCAAGGGACTCTCAAGAGTCTTCTCCAACATTGCACCCATTGTAGGTTCTACCCATTGTAGCTGACATTAAATGTTATGTCTCTGGTGTGAAGAACATGTAAATACCTAAAACAATGAAACTAGAAGGGCCCTTATAGCAGTTTTAGTTGAATTCTCTTTTTTTAAAGTGACAAAAATCCAACCTAAAATGGTTTAGTTAAAATAACAAGTGTCAAGTATCTTACATAAGTGAAAATTTCAAGGGCATGTTGGTTTCAGACACTTCCACATCAAGGGCTCAAATGATGTCACCAGTTTTTCTCATCTTCTCTCTTTCTCTCTGTCTCTCAATTCAGATTTCCTCCTATGTCAGCTCTTGTATCCATGAGATGGCCCCAGAAATTTCTTTCAATACATCAGTCCCAAAGAAAAGAGATCCTTTTCCTCAATAGCTTCCACAAACACCCCAAGTTGATTCTTACTAACCGAACAAACCACACTCTAATTTCTGATTCAATTGGGCAATCTGGTACAGCAACATAGTTTGAGAGAAGGAAAAAATTGATTCCCAAAAGGAAAATCAAATTATAATAATCAGAAGAGGATTGGATGCTTGGCAGGCAAAAATAAGAGAAGTTCAATAGAGAAAGCATTTGGCTATACCCTGAGGCCAATAGAAAGTTGGAGGCTTGCCTAAGGCAGCAGGGAAGCTTAGAGGAGTGTGGCGATCACGTGCTTCCCCAAGCCCACAAGACAAGCAAGTTTCAGCATTCAGTGGGCGATGTGGGTCAGCATCATGGAGAGCACACACCAAGTCTTCCCTCACATCAGGATATTGCACGGGTTGTTCTCTGTGCCAGACTACTGTATCAGAGAGAATCCTGGCGGTAAACAAGTGTTACATTCAAAAAGGGTAACTATCTTAGTCCATTCAGGCTGCTATAATTGAATACCACAAACCGGGTGGCTTGTAGATGACAGAGATTGATTTCTCACAGTTCTAGAAGCTGCAAAGTTCAAGATTAAGGTGCTAGCAGATACCATGTCTGGTGAGAGCCTGATTCATAGAAAGCTGCCTTTTTGCTATGACTTCAAATGGTGGAGAGGCAAAGGATCTTCCCTCCGGGATCTCCTTCCCATTCTTGGGGGCTCTGCCCTCATGACAAAATCACCTCCCAAAGGCCCCACCTCCAAATATCATCACATTGGAGATCAGGTTTTTTTTTTTTTATTTATTTTTTTATTGAAGGATAATTGCTTTACAGAATTTTGTTGTTTTTTGTCAAACCTCAACATGAATCAGCCATAGGTATACATATATCTCCTCCCATCTCCCTCCGCATACCCCCACCCCCCAGGTTGATACAGACCCCCTGTTTGAGTTTCTGGAGCCACACAGCAAATTCCCGTTCACTGTCTATTTTACATATGGTAATGTAAGTTTCCATGTTACTCTTTCCATACATCTCACCCACCCTCTACTCCCTTCTCCCCATGTCCATAAGTCTATTCTCTTTGTCTGTTGGAGATCAGGTTTTAACACATGAGTTTTGGGTAGATATAAACATTCAGTCTATAGCAGCACATTACCAAGTATTTAATGAATTAGTACAATGTTTCAAACTGGAACTGAAAAACAAAGTTAGTCTATTTCTTGGGGCAAAAATCTGTGAAATATGAAGCTTTGGAGGAACGCTTTGATAGCCAAGTTTCCTTCCAGGTGGAGGATGCTGCTCTGTGGACGCTGAGATTGAAACTGTCTCACCAAGAGAAGCAGAGATGAGAGCCGGGGAGATGAGTCCTTGTCAACTGGGGTTTCTTGCTCCAGCTGTCCCTGAGGTTCTCCCTCTGTTACCCAGTTTCCTTCCAATAAACACTCTCTTTGATTGAAATGGTGTAGCTGGAAATTCTATCCCTTGCTACCTAGAGAATCCTGACAAATGCAACATATCCGTGCACTGTTATTATGACTGAAAAATAAAGAATATAATAAAAATGGGAAAAATTATTGGGGAGTAATTAATGGAGTGTTAACAGAACTGACCGCAATAAACGCTGCTGGTGTTTGCCCTTACCTTCTCAGCAGCCTTCCTTCCTGTTCTTACCCACTGTATTAAACAGTAACAATTTGCTATTCTTGGTCTGAGGGTTTCTCTCTGTCTACATGTGGGGAAGGCTGGAAGTGTTAGGAGGTTAGTGCCCTGGGAGGAGCTCTCAGATGGTGAAGAAGCTGGAGGATAGATACCCAGCTTTCCTGCTGCTTGGGCAGGATGTCTGTTAGGTGTGATCTATGCCCTCACCCAGAGGTCTTCTGTGGGTTGAGTCCCAGCTGCATATAGTGGCTCCTGTCTGTTGACCTCTTTCTATGGACTTTCTCCCTTCCCCTGAGTCACCTTGTGGCTCCCTGCCTGTGCTTCCTGGCATCATCACCCAAATGATCCTTGGCTCAGGCTCTACTTCTGGTGTAATCCAACATAATGGAGCTTATCTGTATAAAATTTTCCTTTAAGTAAACAAATAAATGAAACATGAGGAAATGCATAAATAAAAGTTTTGTAAGTCAGTTTATAAATAAAAGGGACTTTCCTGGTGGCTCAGATGGTAAAGAACCTGGTTGCAATGTGAGAGACCCAGGTTCAATTTCTGGGTTGGGAAGATCCCCTGGAGGAATGAATGGCTACCCACTCCAGTATTCTTGCCTGGAGAACTCCATGCACAGAGGAGCCTGGTGGGCTACAGTCCATAGGGTTGCCAAGAGTTGGACATGATTTAGTGACTAACACTTTCACTTTTTTTAATATAAATGAAAAAAACAAAAATGAAATAAAGATAGTGAACATGCTTAAAAATAGTGAAGCTTGTGCTTACTACATGCACAAGCTTCATTTGTTTGATTCTCACCAATACCCTGTGAAGTAGATGCCATTTTTAACAGCTAAATTCAGAGAGTTTGAGAACTTCTCCTCAGTTCACACAGCTGGTAGAAGATGGAGTCAGAATTCAAACTCAGTCTGGTTTCTATGTCTGTTCTGTTAGTTGTGATACTAAGTTGAAATAATTTAAAATTTTATTTTTTACTAATACCATACCATCAAGCAAATATTATACACAATTAAATTGTTTGTGTATATAGTATACATGAATAATATAGAAAACTAGTGACATTCAGATCACTGTACTCAAGGAAGAGGGTCACCATGTAACTAGGTGCAGTATGACACAAACACTTTCTTCAAATCCCACATTAGTCAATCATCGTTCCTGAGAGAGGTTTCTTATTAGTATGTAATAGTGAAAGACTATCAGCAGCTGATTCTGTGACTGGTGGTGAAACAGCTCTTAGGAAAATAGAGGGCTGGTGTGCTAAGTTGCTTCGGTCATATCTGACTCTTTCCAACCCCATGGACTGCAGCCCGCCAGGCTCCTCTGTCCAGGGGATTCTCCAGGCAAGAATACTGAAGTGGGTTGCTGTGCCCCTCTCCAGGGGATCTTCCCAACCCAGGGATCAAACCCGTGTCTCTTACGTCTAACCCCCATAGGCGGTAGGTTCTTTACCACTAGCACCACGTAGGAAGGCGGCAGGTATAATATAAAACTAAAACCGGCATGTGTAATGAGGTATCACACTGTTTCCAATATGGATTTGGCACTAAAACACAGATAAAAAATTGGGATCTCTTTGAGCTTGCAGTCCTGATCAAGTGGCTTCATCCTTGATGGCTTCATCCTTCAGGCTGGTGGTAAAGAGTTAAATGGACATTACTGGCCACCCATGTAAAGCTGGCACTTTGAGAGAGAGAAAGGAAAGAGTAAGATACAGTGCACATCTGCTAAGACCTTAAAATGTAATGACGAGACAGGCACGTGAAGATGACTTGGATTGTCTTCTTTTATGAGAAAAGCTTCCAGTGAGGTTATTCAGAACATTTAGCTTGATATGGATTTAGACCCTTTTGCCCAGTTTCTCCTCCTTGCTTCAGCTGTTGCAGCTGCAACCGTGAGTGTGGTTCCCTCAGCAGAGGGAAGATGCAAAACCAGCTGCTGCAGCCCTGGGAACTCTGCAGGTGGCTTTCTTATAGTTCTTCAAAGAAGAGGAAGTCAGACAGCCTCCAGACTCCACGACAGAGAACCCTGCCTGGCAACCGTCTCACCAGAAGCCTTGGTCCTCGTGCAGAGGCTGAAGCGTCTGTGAAGTGCCTCAAGACGCTGTGCCCATGGGAGGAAGTCTGACATCAGGCCAGGTCCCAAGTTAGAGCCATTTTCTTCTTTCTCAGGGTAACCCACAGGAAGGAGAAGGGAAGCCAGGTCAACTTGACTTGACACCTCTGTCCTGGGAAGTCCTATCAGGTGACTGAAGAGAAACCCTAACCCGCCAAGTCACTGCTTATTGCCAAGAGATGGAAGGCAGCTTGGGGGAAACCCCCGACCACAGGCCAATAGAAGAGAGTGGAGGAACTAGTCTTGCTGAGAAAGCAGACTAGAAAAGTACTTCTTCAAATTACATCTGGAGTGACAAGAAATATTTCCGTCTTGACTCTTTTCACTTTCCTAATGGAAGCATAGTCTGAATGCTTTGTAGTATGTCATTTAGATTTCCCCTCTTGCGATTGACTTTTTTTTTCTTCTTTGAAAGAAGATAATCTGAGAGGATTCACGGCATTTTTTTGGGGGGTGGGGTGTGGGTTTAAGAAATTTCCCAATGAAATTAGAAGTGTGACTAGAATATGTCATGATCAATGATTCTAATTAACAGATGATGTTTCTAATTTTCAGAAAGGGCAAATCATATGTCAAGGATGCTGAATCTTAATTAAAGACTTTGATGTATGCCTAGCTTCATCTGGAGTAATAAATCTGCTATGATTGGAAAGAAGCAAGATTACTTGAAATGAGAACTTTATTTTTCTTACTTGGCAGTGTGGTACCTTTGCCTTTTAAAATAATAAGAATAGGCAAAACCTTTAAACATCAGTCACCTCAAATCCTTTGTAGAACTAGGAAAATTCTATTAAAACAAGCAAGCAGACAAACAAGAACAAAAAAAAAGAAAAAATATCAGAATGTGAAAAACAAAATTAGAAATCGTGTTGAGAGGCAAATAAACAGAATGGTTTCATAGGCTTCTCAAATTGAAAAAGTCTTAAGAAGAAACTCCTAAGAGGAAGTATATTAATAAATATCTTTCAGTGTTACAGTAAATATGAAGAGAATGGGTTTTAAGTGACAGGCAGTGACAATGTTTGCTTCAAAGGCTTTAAAGGGCATTAAATTTTTTCCTTTAAAATATATATTTCTTTATTTAGATAAAACGGAGAAGGCAATGGCACCCCACTCCGGTACTCTTGCCTGGAAAATCCCATGGATGGAGGAGCCTGGAAGGCTGCAGTCCATGGGGTCGCTGAGGGTCGGACACAACTCAGTGACTTCACTTTCACTTTTCACTTTCTTGCATTGGAGAAGGAAATGGCGGCCCACTCCAGTGTTCTTGCCTGGAGAATCCCAGGGACGGGGGAGCCTGGTGGGCTGCCACGCATGGGGTCACACAGAGTCAGACACGACTGAAGTGACTTAGCAGCAGCAGCAGCATTTAGGTAAAAAGCTGTAGTCAAGATACAAGGCTTCGAAAGCTATATTAGTCAATGTAATGTGAATGCCTACCAAATGTATAAATGGCTAAAACCTAAGAGAAGTTTATTTATTACTCATGTAAAATCCAGAATGCATCAGAGCAGCAAGTATTTTTCTTCTTGCAGGACTGGATGCCTTTCATTTTATGGCTCCACCATCTTCATTATTTGGACTGTGAGATCACTGTGTGCATTTGTATCAGGCTGGTAAACACAGGATGATCATCGTATTCCATGGGCTAGAACTCAGTCATTTATCCACACGGTGCTGAAAGGAAAGCTGGGAAACGTAGGTGAGATCTGCACCAGGAAGAAGAAACAGGTCTGATGAATGTCAAGTCAGTGTTAGCCCCAGAAGTCTTAAAAGGTGAAAGGTACATAAGCTGACTCAGTATCTGAGCAGTCACTGCAGAGATGAGCTTCTTTGCTGTTCATTCAAGTGCTAAAAGTGTCAAAGATTGTCTTAGAATGTCAAAAAGAAAGATAGTTCATAAATTCCACTAAAAGTTTTGTCATTCCATGATGTCCTCTGAAAATCCATTCCTTAGTGGTAATTTTTCTTCTTTTGACAGTCAAATATCTTTCCCCTTTCTCATGGTGCTATGGCTTTCTTTTGGAGAATCTCAACATCTATATTGATAGTCAGGCTGGTAATTTGGGTTTAATGGACTCCCATCATAAAATTCAAAGGGAAACCTGGAAGATCCTTCTACCATATTTCTTTTCCCCTCATTATTGTAGGATTGACTACTAATGGACAATCAACTGACACAAGATCAGTCAACTTTGACTTGATCCCTTGGGGTTTGATTCTGGAGCAGGGATGCAAAGATGGAAACAAAAGCATTAGAGTTTCCAGATTCATTCCTTCATGGTGCTCTACAAAAGTATTGAGTAGTTTCTGGGGTTGAGACCTTCTGGAATTGCCAGGTACAGCTTACCTGTTTTGAACATGGTTCTTCAGCTTTGTCATCCATTCATCCAACTCTCCATCCAGCTCCTACATACACCTTCAATAAGTGTTACCTTTTAACTAATATTAGTCAGAGATGTTTTTTAAGTGAACCCAGGCCTCCACATGGCAGGCGGATTCTGTACCATCTGAGCCACCAGGGAAGCCCTAGAATACTGGAGTGGGTAGCCCATCCCTTTTCCAGGGAATCTTTCTGACCCAGGAATCAAACCAGGGTCTACTGCATTACAGGCAGATTCTTTACCAGCTGAGCTACCAGGGAAGATTTTTAATACATATGAACAAACACCCTAAATAATAAAATATTAACTGCATCAACCTTTTAGGACCAAATTAGAGATTAGAAGACATTCCATGATCAATTGCTAGCTTCATTGGAGCAGAATGGTTAACAGCTTAAGCAATGAATTCAGTTGCAACTGGCTTTGTCATTTATTAACTCAGTGACTTTGGACAAGTTGATTAACCCCTATAAACTTCATTTTTCTCCTCTATAGCATGAAAATAAATGTATCTTCCTTAAATGATTGTCATAATTAAAGAAAATGATGTACATAAAGCATTATTATGGGTAGCTCTTACTTTTCAGTTCAGTTCAGTTCAGTCGTTCAGTCGTGTCTGACTCTTTGCGATCCCATGAATCGCAGCATGCCAGGCCTCCCTGTCCATCACCATCTCCCGGAGTTCACTCAGACTCACGTCCATTGAGTCAATGATGCCATCCAGCCATCTCATCCTCTGTCGTCCCCTTCTCCTCCTGCCCCCAATCCCTCCCAGCATCAGAGTCTTTTCCAATGAGTCAACTCTTCGCATGAGGTGGCCAAAGTACTGGAGTTTCAGCTTTAGCATCATTCCTTCCAAAGAAATCCCAGGGCTAATCTCCTTCAGGATGGACTGGTTGGATCTCCTTGCAGTCCAAGGGACTCTTAAGAGTCTTCTCCAACACCACAGTTCAAAAGCATCAATTCTTCAGTGCTCAGCTTTCTTCACGGTTCAAAACTCGCATCCATACATGACCACTGGAAAAACCATAGCTTTGACTAGACAGACCTTTGTTGACATAGTAATGTCTCTGCTTTTCAACATGCTATCTAGGTTGGTACCATTAATTTTACTCACAGATATATTTGGCTGTACAAAATTGTATCTCTCAGCTCCATTTCCCTGAGGCTAACTATACAGATTCGTTGAGATTTTCTTGGACTTTGAGGCTAGGCGTCTTCAATTTACATACTACTTTGCTTATAATGACCTCAGCTAAATTGGGAAATTATAACATATCAGTGAGGCTCACCCTTAGTAACCACAATAAAGTAGCAGTAATGAGTACATCACATACTGCTGAAGCCTGGCTTGGAGAACTTTGAGCTTACTTTACTAGCCTGCAAAATGAGTGCAATTGTGTGGTAGTTGGAGCATTCTTTGGCATTGCCTTTCTTTGGGACCAGAATAAAAACTGACCTTTTCCAGTCCTGTGGCACTGGTGAGTTTTCCAAATTTGCTGGCATATTGAGTGCAGCACTTTTACAGCATCGTCTTTCAGGATTTGAAATAGCTCAACTGGAATTCCATCACCTCCACTAGCTTTGTTCATAGTGATGCTTTCTAAGGCCCACTTGACTTCACATTCCAAGATGTCTGGCTCTAGGTGGGTGATCACACCATCATGATTACCTTGGTCGTGAAGATCTTTTTTGTACAGTTCTTCCGTGTATTCTTGCCACTTCTTCTTAATATCTTCTGCTTCTGTTAGGTCCATAACTTTTCTGTCCTTTATCGAGCCCATCTTTGCATGAAATGTTCCGTTGGTATCTCTAATTTTCTTGAAGAGATTGCTAGTCTTACTCATTCTCTTGTTTTCCTTTATTTCTTTGCCCTGATCACTAAGGAAGGCTTTCTTATCTCTCCTTGCTATTCTTTGGAACTCTGCATTCAGATGCTTGTATCTTTCCTTTTCTCCTTGGCTTTTCGCTTCTCTTCTTTTCACAGCTATTTGTAAGGCTTCCCCAGACAGCCATTTTGCTTTTTTGCATTTCTTTTCCATGGGGATGGTCTTGATCCCTGTCTCCTGTACAATGTCACAAACCTCCATCCATAGTTCATCAGGCACTCTATCAGATCTAGGCCCTTCAATCTATTTCTCACTTCCACTGTATAATCATAAGGGATTTGATTTAGGTCATACCTGAATGGTCTAGTGGTTTTCCCTACTTTCTTCAATTTAAGTCTGAATTTGTCAATAAGGAGTTNGCACTCTATCAGATCTAGGCCCTTCAATCTATTTCTCACTTCCACTGTATAATCATAAGGGATTTGATTTAGGTCATACCTGAATGGTCTAGTGGTTTTCCCTACTTTCTTCAATTTAAGTCTGAATTTGTCAATAAGGAGTTCATGATCTGAGTCACGGTCAGCTCCTGGTCTTGTTTTTGCTGACTGTATAGAGCTTTGCCATCTTTGGCTGCAAAGGATGTAATCAATCTGATTTCAGTGTTGACCATCTGGTGATGTCCATGTGAGGAATCTTCTCTTGTGTTGTTGAAAGAGAGTGTTTAGTATGACCTGTGTGTTCTCTTGGCAAAACTCTGTTAGTCTTTGCCCTGCTTCATTCCCTACTCCAAGGCTAAACTTGCCTGTTACTCCAGGTGTTTCTTGACTTCCTACTTTTGCATTCCAGTCTGTTATAACGGTGAACTTCCAGATGTTCAAGCTGGTTTTTGAAAAGGCAGAGGAACCAGAGATCATATTGCCAACATCGGCTGGATCATCGAAAAAGCAAGAGAGTTCCAGAAAAACATCTCTTTCTGCTTTATTGACTATGCCAAAGCCTTTGACTGTGTGGATCACAATAAACTGTGGAAAATTCTCAAAAAGATGGTAATACCAGACCACCTGACCTGCCTCTTGAGAAACCTATATGCAGGTCAAGAGGCAACAGTTAGAGCTGGACATGGAACAACAGACTGGTTCCAAATAGGAAAAGGAGTACGTCAAGGCTGTATACTGTCACCCTGCTTATTTAACTTATATGCAGAGTACATCATGAGAAACACTGGACTGGAAGAAACACAAGCTGGAATCAAGATTGCCGGGAGAAATATCAATAACCTCAGATATGCAGATGACATCACCCTTATGGCAGAAAGTGAAGATGAACTAAAAAGCCTCTTGATGAAAGTAAAAGAGGAGAGTGAAAAAGTTGGCTTAAAGCTCAGCATTCAGAAAACTAAGATCATGGCATCTGGTCCCGTCACTTCATGGCAAATAGATGGGGAAACAGTGGAAACGATGTCAGATTTATTTTTCTGGGCTCCAAAATCACTGCAGATGGTGATTGCAGCCATGAAATTAAAAGACGCTTACTCCTTGGAAGGAAAGTCATGACCAACCTAGATAGTATATTGAAAAGCAGAGATATTACTTTGCCAACAAAGGTCCATCTAGTCAAGGCTATGGTTTTTCCAGTGGTCGTGTATGGATGTGAGAGTTGGACTGTGAAGAAAGCTGAGTGCCAAAGAATTGATGCTTTTGAACTGTGGTGTTGGAGAAGACTCCTGAGAGTCCCCTGGACTGCAAGGAGATCCAACCAGTCTGTCCTGAAGGAGATCAGTCCTGGGTGTTCCTTGGAAGGACTGATGCTGAAGCTGAAACTCCAATACTTTGGCCACCTCATGCGAAGAGTTGACTCATTGGAAAAGACCCTGATGCTGGGAGGGATTGGGGGCAGGAGGAGAAGTGGATGACAGAGGATCAGATGGCTGGATGGCATCACCAACTCGATGGACGTGAGTTTGAGTGAACTCCAGGATTTGGTGATGGACAGGGAGGCCTGGTGTGCTGCGATTCATGGGGTTGCAAAGAGTCGGACACAACTGAACGACTGAACTGAACTGAACTGAATGAGTACATCTATCATTCAAAGAATAGTTTTTTTTTTAAATGATTTTACTTGTATTAAAGTAATACATGTAAAGGTATTATTGTTTTAACATTTTATATGTTCTTGAAAAGCCTCACGTTCTGCAAAATCTCAAACTAAAAATAACAGGACCTATGGGGACAATTAGATTTGGGACCATCCATTTGACCACTATTGAACTTTGTAATCAGAGTCTCAACAGTAAAACAACAAAACAATAAAAATTTTAATCAAACTACAAGCATTGTTAAATCTCTAGGGAAGCTTCCCTCTATCATCACAGTGAATCAATTCCTTGCAGCCTTACAACTTGGGCTGCAGCTTCCTCCTTTGAGATGCAGTATGTTTGCCTTTGATAGAGAATATTTGCATCCCAATTAGAAATGCTATCTGGGGTGGAGCCATTTTTCTTAACCCATTGTTTTTTAACTGGAGGCTAAATCCTTTCAGCTTCTTCATCTGCACTTGCTGCTTCCCAGCTAGTGAAAAGTACAGCACTATGTGCATTAAAGTAAAACACTTCTGCAACCTTTGACTTTTTATATAAGGTCTCATGGGAAATAGATGGGGAAACAGTGGAAACAGTGCCAGACTTTATTTTTTTAGGCTCCAAAATCACTGCTGATGGTGACTGCAGCCATGAAATTAGAAGACGCTTACTCCTTGGAAGAAAAGTTATGTCCAACCTAGATAGCATTTTCAATAGCAGAGACATTACTTTGCCGACTAAGGTCCGTTTAGTCAAGGCTATGGTTTTTCCTGTGGTCATGTNAGACAGCTTGAGAGTCCCTTGGACTGCAAGGAGATCCAACCAGTCCATTCTGAAGGAGATCAACCCTGGGATTTCTTTGGAAGGAATGATGCTAAAGCTGAAACTCCAGTACTTTGGCCACCTCATGTGAAGAGTTGACTCATTGGAAAAGACTCTGATGCTGGGAGTGATTGGGGGCGGGAGGAGAAGGGGACGACCGAGGATGAGATGGCTGGATGGCATCACTGACTCGATGGATGTGAGTCTGAGTGATCTCCGAGAGTTGGTGATGAACAGGGAGGCCTGGCGTGCTGCAATTCATGGGGTCACAAAGAGTCGGACACGACTGAGCGACTGAACTGAACTGACTGAATGTATTGCTAAGGCTTTCTTTCAGTGGTGACAAAACTTGTACTGAATTGTCTTGATTGTGCTTGATTAACATGCTGGGAGAAATCCAGTATGAACCAAAATGAATTCTTAATTTTATCAACATCATTTTCCTATTTGTCATTTGGGTATGAGGCAATCATATAAAAAGAAAACAAATGTTACGGTAGAATAAACTACAAAAAAAGCAAACAGCACTGTGCAGTAATGGATTAACCTTGTCTGGAGAGAGATGTAAGAGATGCAGGAGATGGGGTCACTATCCTTGGGATCGGGAAGATCCTTTGGAGTAGGAAACAGCAACCCACTCCAGTATTCTTGCCTGAAAAAAAAAATTTCCATGGACAGAGAAGCCTGGTGGGCTACAATCCATGGGGTGGCAGAGAGTCGGACACCACTGAGGGATTAAGCAGGCACGCAGAGAGATGTGGTCTTTGCTGTCAGCAAAGAGGTTGGTACCATTGAAGCCTTTGGACTGTTCTGTCTGATAAGAGTATCATTGTTTACTGGAGACCTTGGGGCATGTCAGATAGTTTCTACTACCAGTGTGCCTTGGGCTTTCCTGGTGGCTCAGACAGTAAAGAATCTGCCTGTAATGCAGGAGACCTGGATTGGATCCCTGGGTCATGCAGATACCCTGGAGAAGGAAATGGCTGCCCACTCCGGTATTCTTGCTTGGAGAATTCCATGGACAGAGGAGCCTGGGGGGCTATGGTCCATGGGGTCACAAAGACTCAGACACACTCAGCGACTAACACTTTCACTTTACACTTTGGGGGTATAGATATCAGTTTGACCTCTGGAAGGGCTGAAGACTATGGTCAGTCATGTGATTAGTCAAGCATGTCTATATGACCAAGCCCTAATAAAAACTGCTTCCCTTGTAGCTTACTCGGTAAAGAATTTGCCTGCAGTGCAGGAGACCTGGGTTTTATTCCTGACTTTGGAAGATCCCTTGGAGAAGGAAATGGCAACCCACTCCAGTATTCTTGCATGGAGAATCCCATAGATAGAGGAGCTGAGCAGGCTACAGTCTATGGGGTCGCAAGAGTTGGACACCATCCAGGTTGACGATACTCCGTGCATGTTGTCACACATCATTACTGACAGAAGTTTGCACTGTTTATGACCCCACTGGGGGAGGGAAAATGAATGCTCTGCATATGGAACACTCCTGGATCCTGTGCTCATTTGCTGATTTTAATTTGTATTCTTTTGCTGTAATAAACCATAATCATGGACATAATGCCTTTTCTGAGTTCTGTGATGGCTTTCAGCAAATTATTGAGCCTGGAGATGGTCTGGGTAACTTCTGAACTTGAATTTGGTGTGAGAAATAAGGGTAGTCTTGGGAATTATAAAACTTCACAAATACAATAAAGCTTATGGCACAAAGTCAGTAGCTCTCTCTTATCTGTGCATTTCTATTTCTAAAACACACGTCCAAGATAATCACTTTCAATTCACTTAGCTTTCATTTTTAGCTCAATTTCTACTTAGCTTTAAATCACTAAAAATTTCTTACCCACTTTAGATAGCATCTATACACTTCCTACTATAGTAAATTATGACTGACTTACTTTTACCCTATATACATATACTCGCCTACCCCTCTCTCCTATCTTCCCACGATGGCTATATTACCTTTTGTTAAAGTTAATATGATTATGACTAGGTAAATATTGTTCACAATATTTGTTGTATGTTTTTACATTTTTTTCTTGCATAACATTTGTTTCTCCCAAAATTAATATTATAATTGGTGTTTGGTTGGTTTCCTTAGTTTTACACATATCCAGCACCAAGTCACTGTCTCTTCACTCCAAACTCTGATAAAGCGGACATTTTTTTTATAGTACAGTCAAACATATTTACTTTTTTTTTTTTCCTGGAGACACCCCTCTAGGACTCTTTAGTCCTTCAGTTCCAACAAGCTTCTGGTTGTCCTGTAGGCCTGCTGCACATCTATCTCTAAGGGCATGATCTTCGTAACACACTTGGAACTCTCTTAGCTTCCTACCTGTGTTGGATCCTCTGTTTCCTGGATCCCAGATCTTCTTCCGTGATTTAGTTTCTTATTTTGGTTAAATACTTTCTCAGCTTTCTCAAGTTCCTTTATGAGAAAGTGTACATGGGAAATAAAGCTATGAGATCTTGTATGAATGAAAAATGTCCTCATCTTAACAGTTGATTGATAGTGTGGCTGAGCATAAAATTCAAGTCTGGACATGATTTTATTCAGATTTATTCAGATATTTGAATATATTGATCTCTGGCTTTCAGAACTGCTATTGACAAGTTTGATAGCATTCTCTCCTTATCATTTGAATGTGACCTGTTTTTCTTTCTTGAATTTTGAGAATCTTTTTTGTTTACAAAAGTCTCTGAAATTTAAAAATACACCTTAGGGTCTGTATTTTTAAATTCATTTTGCTAGAAATTCATTGGGTTTTTCATTTTGGAAACTCACATGTTGCAGCTATGAGAAATTTTCTTACAGTTCCTTAATAATTTTCTTCCTTTGTTCCTTTGCTTTTTCTGGAACTCTCATGATTTAGGTGTTGAAGTTTCTGAACTATTTATTTCTTTAGAAGTTTTTGTAATTTTCTTTACATTTTCCAGCTCTTTGTCAATTTGTTTATTCTTGAAGATTTCTGCAACTTCATCTTTCAACCCTTCTACTGATTTTTAAATGTCTGTTGCTATGGTTTTAAGTTCTAAGAGATTCTTTTTCTCTGTATTTTCTTGGTTCATGAATCTCCTCTTACTTAAAAATATTTTTTTCTTTTGCTTTGTCTTTGTTTTCTCCAAACTTTGTCCTTTCTTTGAATTTTATCTTTTATCCCAAAGTATTTTCTAAAGCATTTTGTGTTCATTCATATTTTCTTGTGTAATAATGAACTCTGAATTATTGGAATGGGGCTTCCCAGGTGGCTCTCAGAAAGAATTCACCTGCCAATGCAGGAGATGCCGGAGATGTGAGTTTGATCCCTGGGTTGGGAAGATCCTCTGGAGGAGGATATGATAACCCACTCCAGTATTCTTGCCTAGAAAATCCCTTGGACAGAGGAGCCTGGTGAGCTACAGTCCATGGGGGTTGAAAAAGAGTCAGACATGACTGAATGACTGGGCACCTCCACATTACTCATGGAAGTTGATTGGATGCACTGATGTGAAACCTGCAGATATGGAGGGCCTACTGAACTATGCGATTTTATAAAGTGGACTTGAGCATCTGTGGGTTTTGGTATTCACTAAGGTCCTGGAACTAATCACTTGTGATGCTGAGGGATGGCTGTATTTTTGTTTGAATTCCTAAGTCTGCTGGAATCTCTAGCTCATATAATATTAGTTCTCAGTAATATATTCCTCATAAATCATAGTTGTAGAAACACAGACTGTTAGAAATGGAAAGAAACATAGTTCATTGAATCCAACTCTTCAAATGTTAAGATGTAAAGCATGGGTAAAGGCTTTGCTCAAATTCCCACATCATACCAGCAGTAGATTCTAGGACCAAAAATTGAGACTCCTTCTCAGGCCAAAGGCCTTTCCCCTAGTAACCCACTAGGCTTCTCTGTCCATGGGATTCTCCAGGCAGGAATACTGGAGTGGATTGCCATTTCCTTCTCCAGGGGATCTTCCCGACCCAGGGATCGAACCCGGGTCTCCCGCATTGGAGGCAGACGCTTTAACCTCTAAGCCACCAGGGAAGCCCCCTCCCCTATATTACTTTATGAATTTTAATTTTTCTCTAATACTAATGTTCTTGGAGGAAGAGTTTTTATCTCTTGCTTCTTTGTGACAACTCATCTCAATAAGAGGCATAGCAACAAGTAAACCTTTGCCCTAAGAGGACAAAGAGATAATGAAACACTAATGAATTGGTAGATTTCAGTGTTGAAAAAGATTTGGAGTCTACATCTTAATAGGAAAGAATGCCATAGCTAACTAGTGACATCTGCCAAGGCTATAGAGGGAGGGAATGCTATACATGTCAGTTCAGTTCAGTTCAGTCGCTCAGTCGTGTCCGACTCTTTGCGACCCCATGAATCGCAGCACTCCAGGCCTCCCTGTCCATCACCAACTCCCGGAGT
Organism: Cephalophus harveyi; assembly: GCA_006410635.1. Taxonomy (NCBI): domain Eukaryota; kingdom Metazoa; phylum Chordata; class Mammalia; order Artiodactyla; family Bovidae; genus Cephalophus; species Cephalophus harveyi. Next base: position 116,378 of record SJYT01032270.1, on the reverse strand, counting down.
TCACTCAGATTCATGTCCATCAAGTCAGTGATGCCATCCAGCCATCTCATCCTCGGTCGTCCCCTTCTCCTCCTGCCCCCAATCCCTTCCAGCATCAGAGTCTTTTCCAGTGACTCAGCTCTTCTCATGAGGTGGCCAAAGTACTGGAGTTTCAGCTTTAGCATCATTCCTTCCAAAGAAATCCCAGGACTGATCTCCTTCAGGATGGACTGGTTGGATCTCCTTGCAGCCCAAGGGACTCTCAAAAGTCTTCTCCAACACCACAGTTCAAAAGCATCAATTCTTCGGTGCTCAGCTTTCTTCACAGTCCAACTCTCACACCCATACATGTCAGATATGTGTTTTTCTCTGTATGTAATAATCAGTCCTCTTCACTTATATGAAACGGCTGGGAAAGATGTATATATATGGAGAATAAAAGGAGAATGTGGATACCTACCCAGTAACCAGCAATGGAATCAACCCTAGCTCCCAATATGGTGACATATGCTCCTGCCAGCTAGCCTCACTGTTATCTACTTAAGTTATAGACATGGAGCTTTTGTTTTAGAAGCAAAGTTGTGTCTGATTCTTTTGAGACCCTATCTATGCTTGGAGTTGTGTGTGTTAAGTTGCTTCAGTTGTGTCACAACAAACTGTCCCATTCCTGTGTCAATCATAGTACTTAGCACTCAGTAGATGCTTTAAAATTCCTTGTGGAATAAAAATATGACCTTCAAAACATGACCATGAATCCCTATGTGAACAAAGTACAATTTCCTTTGACATAAAATTGAAAATATTGTAACCTGATAACTGTATTGCATAAGTATACATTATACATAATATTGTATATACATAATGTATACATAAGTATTCATTATACATTATACATAAAATACAGAGATATACAGCATACAGTATGCATAAGTATAATGTTTCTTATATTGTTTGAATCAACTCTCAAAGTTGCCCAGAGGACATGAAAGAAAAAGGGAGATTCAGAAAACTCTCCTCTAACATATGGGATTTTTGAGTCAAATTGCGGGGGAAATCTGACTCCGCGTGGACTTCCATTCTGTAAATCATTTTCTTCCGTAGGCTCAGCTTGCATGATGTCAGGAGTTCCGGGAGTCAAGACAGCGTGGGGGCATGGATCCAATATTGACTCATACTTGGTGGAAGAAATCTACCCCAAAGTCTGGAAGAGATAATTCGGTTGTGAGCACTAGGGATGTGACTCTAACCGCAGAGGAAAAAGGGCAACCAAGGTGTAAGTTTTGTCTTACGACTACCTACTCAATGAGGCCTGAGGATAGTATGAGATACGATCGAAAATCTTGCTGACGCTTAATGCGTAGCCATGGCCAGTTTTTAGAAAGAAGACTGCCTGAAGAGAAAAAAGAAAGTTTGCAGTCCCTTCATATTAGTAATTTGGTCACACTTTGGCTCTTGGTGGGTTTGTAAAACTTTTAAAGGATCTCGTGTGGTGAATGATCCTTCAGTCACAGTATTGGCTGAACCAACAAAGTGTGAAACCTCTAGTTTGCATGTGCAACAGAAGGTGTTTCACAGGCAGAAAAGAGAGAGAACCACCTTCTTTGGTAAAGTTGACAAGACAGGAAAAGATAAAAAAATATACCATTGTAGTGACAACATACTACCTAAAGGAATCATATGCTGAAAAAAAAAACCCAGAACCATGAAACTCTCGCAGGATGAGATTCACTTCCATCCTGTGAGATAGTGGACCAGTCCTGGGATGCTGAACCAGTTACAGAATTTGTGGGAACCAGTGCAAAAGGAAAATGGGAGCCCCTTGTTTAAAACTTATTAGGAATTCAACAAGGTAACCACAGAGCAGTAAACCAAATATGGGCTCCTCTGAGTGTGGGGTCTTGATAGACTGTGCAGGTCTTATGTCCCTGAAGTTGGGTCTGCTGGGATGTCTAACCAATAATTTCAAAACTTTTAGTTGCAGTCTTACTATTTTTTAAGAATTTGAAGAGTGATTATTTTTGTAAAAAATTTTTTATTGGGATATAGTTGATTTATGAAAAGTAACTATAATCTCACAAATTCTGCAGAAAATAATTCCAGAAATTAAAGCCTGATAGAATGTAATTATCTGAATTCACATGTCTAACACAATTATTGGCACATATAGTAGCTTTAATGGCTATTGATTGGGGACAGGTAGATTAGGGGAAAGGTTTTGGTTCTAAACTTAGCTCTGCTTTGTCCAGTTGAAGGAATTTAAGCACAGCACTTCAGTTTTTCCCCCTTGGTCTTATTTTATAAATCTAAAAAATGATGGACTAGGCAATAGATAATCTCTATAATTTTCCTAATTCTGTGCTGTGCTCAGTCATAACATCAAGAGGTAATTAGAGCTTGAATTTTAGTTTTGTATTTACTAATCCTAAACATCTGGCCATGTTGTAAATATGTCCCTAATGTATATATACATTTGTTGTTTACTTGCTCAGTTGTGTCTGACTCTTTATGACTCCATGGACTGTAGCCCATCAGGCTTCTCTGTCCATAGGATTCTCCAGGTAAGAATACTGGACTGGGTTGCCATTCCTTCTTCCAGGGGATCTTCCTGACCCAGGGATCAAACCTGCGTCTGTTATGTCTAACCTGCATTGGCAGGTGGATTCTTTACCACTAGTGCCACCTGGAAAGCTCCATATGTGTGTGTGTGTGTGTATATATATGTGTGTGTGTGTGTGTGTGTGTAATTTTGAATAGAAATTCACAATTTACAAACGCCAGATGATATGTCCCGAAGATGGACCTCACTATTATTAACTGCCTGTGCCTAACACCATGAATCAAGGGATGAGTAGAAGAAATTTTTACTTCTTTCCAGAATGTTAGTCATGTTCCTTCCAGTAACTTGGAGTTTGGTCACAGGTTTCCTGAATAGTATTGAGTGCATGCACTTGTGTCAAGTCTCTGAAAAGTGGGCTTTTCTTTTTTTTTTTTTTTTTGCTTGAGGGGAGCTGCAATAAAGCAACAGGGCAGCCATGTAATTTCCACTCTCCTCATTTACTTTACATGAGGCTTTGGTCCCACAAATACTCTTTGACTTTGTTTTGGGGAAGAGAATTCCTCAAAGGATTTTCTGGCCTTTGTCACAAAAAAATATACATGGAATTTTTCCAGTAAGCCGGAGTTGGCTAAAGACACATAGCATCATGTTTCCTACATTAATCATGAACCCTTTTTAATTAAATACAAGCTTCCTACAGGTTAGTGCTGATAGCACTGGGGTTAGAACTTAAGGAAAATTGTGCATGTGCGTGTGTGGGAAGCCCTGAGGAAAATTACCTTGAGGGAAAAATGGGCCCTGAACTAAGCATTCAAGCTGACTTTTATTCAATGCTGTCTATGGACAGATCTTCAAGCTACATTGCCTTTAGGAGAGAAAACGGGGCTGTAGAAGAGATGAAACAATATCTGATTTTAGGGAACTTGGTCCAGTATGGGAGAAGATACAAAACTAACTGTAATATGAGATTGAAGGATCAAGACTCTAAGAAAAATGTGAACCACTCTCCTAGGCCTATGTAGAGAATATGCAAGATTACTTTTAAGAAGGATAGTTTTGAGAGAACTCACGGAGATAATGATTTTTGAGGCTGGACTTGAATGCCTGGGTACCACTCTGAGAGGCACACATGTGGGAAATCAAGGAACAGCATGAGCAAAGGTTCAGGGTGTGCTTTTTTAGGAATGACTAGTCACCCCACATACCTCAATTGGGAACAGTTCACTTCTACTGAGTGCTTACTATATGACAGGCAAAAGTCTTAGTACTTCATATCACCTGACGATTTTCAACTGAAGGCTGGAGGAGATATTAATATTAGGGTCACTTTAATGATAAGGAAATCTAGCTATAGAAGAGTTAAAAAACTTACTCAAGATTATATAGCTAGATAGCTGTGAAGCCAGAATTCAAGCCTAGATTCATAAATGCAATACTGCTGTATATACACTGCAGGTTGAAACACAAAGTGGACTGGAACCAAATAGCAGAGGGTCTTCTGTGGCATCCCTAAGTACTGTATTTCATAAATAAATTACTAAGGGAGGAGAAAATATTCCTATTTTTTTGTATTTGAAATGAAAAGAAATAAAAAAGTTAAAAAAGAATCCATTATTAGTGATAATTTGTAACAATTGATCACCTAGTGCTTTGCTGTTCAATATCATAGCCTCCGGCTGCATGTAGCTACTGAGCATTTGAATATGGCCAGTCTAAATTGAGATGTGATATATATATAAAATGAACACCAGATTTCTAGAATTTAGTATGACAAAAAAGGATGTATAATATTTTATTAATATTTTTCTGTATTGATACATATTGATTCATTTTGGATATATTGTTTTAAGTAAAATATATTTTAAAATTGTTTTTCCTTGTTTCTTTTTACCCTTAGTAATGGAGCTATTAGAGAATTGGCTTGCATTATATTTCTGTTGGGCATTGCTGGTCAGAGCAACGTAGAGTTACGGTGGATGTTATACTAACTGTCTTTGATAGAAGGACTTCCTACCACATTGGTTTTCTAACCACATTCTTTCCTTGCTTTCTGGCCATTTGCAAGAAAAATTTTAAGAGGCACCCCCTCTGTAAAGGTTTGAGAGCCCCTAGAATTTCCTTTTTTACTTGCTTCAAACCACAAAAGAATGATCAATATGATCTCTGGATGAGGAGTCAACATTTTACGAGGGCAAAGGAGGAGATGTACAAAAATTTCCAATCCCTGGACGGTGTGAAGTGAAAGTGTTTTCAAAGGATCCCACAAGAATGGCATAGGTGGGCATAATGGGTCTGTCTCCTCGTCAAAAGACCCAAGGAGTTGAAAGGAAACTCTAACTACAACACCAAAATGCCACAAAACCATAGTTATTAATACCAACTAACTAGCATCTCTGTCTATCTGTCACCATCTCATCTTAAAAAACTTGTGAAAATACGTAATCTTGATGAGACTTCAATTAGGTATAAATACCAGCACCCAAAGGAGACACAGTACATTCTTCTGATCATCTGCAGATCAACAATTAGAAAAGAAAGATCAGCTACCTCCTTGGGACCTGATCATAACACAGGAGCTACCGACTTCAACTACTCCAGCCTAACTCTCTCCTAAACGATGAAATATACAAGCTCTTTCTTAGCTTTAGTGCTCTGCGTGCTTTTGGGTTTTTCTGGTTCTTATGGCCAGGGCCCATTTTTTAAAGAAATAGAAAACTTAAAGGAGTATTTTGTAAGTATGATCTTTTAATGAGATTTTCTTGTGATTGACTTGATGTTTGATGTTGACTTGGAATTCTATCTATGATGGGCTCTCATCTCTAGTCTTCAGTCATTTTGAGAAGACTTGGTGTTATTGTGACTGTTGGCTAGATGTGTTTGTTTGTTTGTTTGTTTGACTGAATGATCTCTGCTCAGTTTGCTACAGAGATTTAGGAGGGATTCACGAATCCTCCAAAAGATGGGCATAATATGGGTATATATCATACTGTTGATATTTTGTGATGAGAATCCATTTAACTATGATGTTAAGTAGTAAGCATACTGAAAAGACAGCTGAGTGTTAATTTTTGATTTCTCACGTTACTCTAATGGTGACAGTCAAAAGTCAAGATCAGCATTAAAAATGGTCATTTGAAATAATTGATCAATTAAAGAAGATGAGGTCCTTAAATATTTGGCTTAAAAACAAAAACACTGATAGGTGTTTTTCTCTAAAAATTTATTTTAAAATTTTACTATCCCATCTAGATTGTCTGTGAATTACTCTTGGACTCAGTCACTTGCTGAGATTTTTTTTGTAGCAGTTATAATCTAGTTTATATTAAAAAAATTTTTTGTCTTGTTTTATGAATTTCTTAAAAATTTATTTATGGCTAATTAAAATAGCTTGTGCATTTTAAATATTTTATCATATGTCCAAATTTAGCTATTATAATTGTAGCTGGCGCTATCTTTTAAAGGCGATATAATACCTTATAGGAGGACAGAGGTAGAGGTTACATAAACCTGTACCATAGGGGGCAGTATTTTATAGTGAGATGATGATGCTGATTTTTTTTTTTTAACTATACCTTTTTCTTACCATAGTAATTTGGGAGTTGAAGTATCATCAGTCTTGAATGAGTTCATTGTGATGTTATATTAGTAAATAAGAAAGCAAAAATCACGATAGTCTTTGGCTATTATCCAACAGGATAGCTTTTGAGAATATTTTTTGTTAGAACTAAACAGTGTTGAAAAGAAAATCAGTAAATATTGCCAGCATCCAAGTTCAATAAAACTTGAGGTACATTTTTATAGCAATTTATGGACTAATTTTAAGCCAATTTTTTCTTGTGTTGTTTTATTTTCCAGAATGCAAGTAACCCAGATGTAGCTAAGGGTGGGCCTCTTTTCTCAGAAATTTTGAAGAATTGGAAAGAGGTAAGCTGAACATTTCCATTTGGCTGATTTTCCTGTTGCTTTTTTTCTGATGGATAAATTCACATCAACCTCTCTTTGTGCTCTTTTCTCCCAAGGAGAGTGACAAAAAAATTATTCAGAGCCAAATTGTCTCCTTCTACTTCAAACTCTTTGAAAACCTCAAGGATAACCAGGTCATTCAAAGGAGCATGGATATCATCAAGCAAGACATGTTTCAGAAGTTCTTGAATGGCAGCTCTGAGAAACTGGAGGACTTCAAAAAGCTGATTCAAATTCCGGTGAGATGATCTTAGTGCTTTCTTTGGTATCATTGCAGAGGCTCTTACAAAGCACTTCATTCCCAGAAAATAGAAATTAGATACCGGGTATAAAGCTCTGAAGTGAACTTGTAGTCAAAATGCCTCTTTGCTAGTTCTCTTTTGCTTTGGGTGACTTTGCAGAGTCAGTTATTGGAGACACTTAAGCCTGTGATTTTGGGAAAATACTGGCATTATGCCTATCGCACAAAGATGGGTGAATGGACAAATCCGTGAGGAGGAAGCAGAGAAGGAGTTGGGGCGATGGGGGCAGAGTATTGAAAACCAATTCTCCCATTGCCCCTTGTCTCTGTGTTGGAAATTCTCTTGCTTTGAATAGGTCTTTGCATGTCTTAATGGAAAAAGCAGTGGGAGGGAGAGGGAAGAAGATGTGTGCTCCGCCCAGCTTAGCCACCAAAGAAATGTGTGACTTCAGATGAATCACAGGCCTGGCTGGGGCTGTTTCCTCATCTTAAAAGGAGCCTGTTGAGTTCACTGCGATTTCTATGGTCTCCTTTGCTCTAAAATTCTACAATGCCATAGATAGAAAATGACAATGAGACAGGAAAAAGGAACAGCCTTTGAGGAGACAAAGGCCCTCCCACTGTCGCACTCTGGTCAACCATGCAGATTGTATAGCCCAAGGAGAGGTGACTGCATTTGTTTTTAGAAAGAAAATAGGTAGAAGTGTCCTATCAATGAATCTTTAAAATTTTTAGAAGCTGAAAGATAACTTTGAAGCATAAGGACAAGTCACATTTTCCAAAATTTCATCTAAGGGACAAAGGCCTCCAGATTTTTTTTGGGGTGGGGGGAGATTTGGCTTTTGTATAAATAAGCTTGGGTGAGAAGAGGAGGGGTCCCATTATGACTTGTGCTTTCAGGATTTGTACCAGCTCTTGCTCTAACCCAGTCTGCCTCTCAATAATCTCATATAAACACCCAGGAACTGAAAGAAGTGATTGCTCTTCAAGATTTCTCTAGTCTCCATATATTAGATGGTATGAGAGTGGCTTGGAAAAATTATACGTACTGTTTTCCATGGTCAGCAGATCTCCACTGGTTGCAGGCTAGAGAATGAAAAGGCACTGTTCCTAACCCAGTGCTGCCTCTGGCTGCTGTTCAGTCCTAGAGAAGTCCCTTAGCTTCTTGGTGATGCTTAGAAAACTGGAAAGTAAAATTTATCACCTGTAAACACACAGCTGGTAGAAATTTTTCTACTCTGTTGTAACTGGGCTTTGAAAACAATAGATTGATCCCATCCTTGTGGAAGCTCCAAGCCTCCTGCTTCACAATGTGCAATCTTGAGTGAGTGCTCAACCATTGTCGTCTTTTGCTCAAATGTGAACATATTTAAGGCATGTTTTGCCTTTTTGTCTTGTAACTTAGAATCTCCTAGTCATTCTCAGAAATGTGGCAAGGTGGCTGCAGTGTTTCCAGCTTTAGAAAGAAATGTAGTAGCAGAGCAAAGACGAAAGCAAATGGTCCTCATTTTATGAAGCGTGAATTCACCTATATGAATTCACCTATTCTCAGTCTTCACTGGGAAGACTGAGAAAATAGTTCAATTTTCTGGAATGGAAGGCAGGGTACAGGAAGATTGCTTTCATTACTAACTTTATTATATAATACCAGTAATTGATTATTACCATTTAAATAAGATCAGTGTTTATTTTTAATCCCATCATGGAAATGATGAGACTGACCTAATTTGGAGGCAATTAAAAATTATGGTTTTCCTCCTTCTAGAACTTGGTGTTTATAAAGTACTGAACCTATGCCAGTGGTTTTCAGACTTGAGTGGTGCCTAAATCACCTGGTGATATTGGTAACCACACAATGGCTGAGGCCTAGTCCAATTTCATCCACCTGGGTGTCAGAGTTCTCCATTAGGTCCTCAGGTTACTCTTTTACACACCAAACATGAGAGCCATTGGCTATAGTAACTCATTTGATACAGCAAAGACTAAGTACTAAGTGATAGAAGTGACAGAGACCCTAGGGATCATCTAAACAATCGCCTCATACTTAGTGGAGAAAACAGAGATCTGGAGAGCTTCAGTGACTGGTTTAAAGTCAGATGTATTGCACACACAGAATTCACACCCACATTTTTCTGTCACTCTACTTCTGCGGTTTTTTCACTATATAATTTTCAGATACCTGAAGTGATAAATTTACGGTTAAGTGATGTGCTCCATCCTGTTACAGCACAACTATCAATTGAATTGTTATAATTTTAGTCTTTATCACTGAAGAAACCAACATAACATATTAAAGTTCATTACTGCTAGTGAAAATAATTTGTTTTAAAGAATACTTTGATTTTCTTGGGCTTAGACAGCAGAATATCCTAATGACTCATATGCCTGAAATTAATTTTGCTGTTTTCTTTCCCAATAGGTGGATGATCTGCAGATCCAGCGGAAAGCCATAAATGAACTCATCAAAGTGATGAATGACCTGTCGCCAAAATCTAACCTCAGAAAGCGGAAGAGAAGTCAGAATCTCTTTCGAGGCCGGAGAGCATCAATGTAATGGTCCTCCTGCCTGCAATATTTGAATTTTAAAATCTAAATCTATTTATTGATATTTAATATTTTACATTATTTATATGGGGAATATATATTTAGACTTATCAAAGTATTTATAATAGTAACTTTTATGTCATGAAAATGAGTATCTATTAATATATGTGTTATTTATAATTCCTAAGACTAACTAGGCAAGTCTATGGGATTTCAAGGTTTTTTCTCAGGGGCCAACTAGGCAGCTAACCTAAGAAGAATCTGTGGGTCGTGCACTTATTTCACTTGATGATGTAATGAATGCTGATAAATGAAATGATACCATCTAGTCACTACTTATCTGAGACTAGATCTGCATTCTGAGCCACTACTTTGATGGCATGTCAGACAGCACTTGAGTGTGTCAAGGCGATATGACTTGTACTCTGATAAAAACATAGCATCTCATCTCACCTTACACCTGGTGCTTCAGAATATCACTGACAATTGTGATTACACCCAAATGGAAAGTAATGTGTTTGTTTAGTTTATCAATATTTAATATATATGAATAAAGTGCAATTTTATAACTATGTATGTTGTGTCAGACTTTTTCTAAAATGGGGGCTGGGTTAAATGAAACACAGACTAATAAATTAATAGAAGGAGAACCAATTTAACTGTGGAGATATAAGAGTTGGGTTAAAATCTGCCCAAAGTGGTGTCTTTCTTCACTGACAATTTGCTGGTTTCCACTGTTCCCTTTGGTAGTTGTTTGAATGATCTCTTCACAGCTCTGGAAAGTAGTCCAAATTGTTTAGCTTGGCACACAAATATTTACTTCTACTTTCTCCCTCATCAACTCCTCAGGGTATCCCTCATCTTGGTATCCCCTTATCTCCTCCGGCCACTTTGGGTAAACACTGTTAGGTATGGAATAGTGAGTGGAAACTCTAGGATGGGAAGCTTGGATTAGAATCTTAGTCCTGCCATTACAAGTGGTGTGACTTTTATATTCTCTAAGCTTCACTTTCCTCCTCTGATAAAGAATAATAATTGTGCCTTTCTCATAACATGGTAGACTTCCCAGGTGGCTTAGTGGTAAAGAATCTGCCTGCCAATGCAGGAGATACAAGAGATGCAGGTTCAATCCCTGGATCGGGAAGATGCTTTGAAGGAGGATATGGCAACCTACTCCAGTGTTCTTGTCTGGGAAATCCCATGGACAGAGGAGCCTGGTGGGCTACATAATATTGTAAACAGACTTTATCCTTTCACTCAAGATATATTTACTAGAGTGCCTACTATGTGCCTGGTGCTGTTCTAAGCACTTGAGATTCATTTGTGAGCGAAACAAACAAGAATACTTGCCCCTTGGGAATTTAGATTTTAACAAAGGGGAGATAGATAATAAACAAAATACATAATATGTTAGTAAATTGCATGCTATGTTAGAAGACGATTGGTGCTACAGAAAAAAAGTAAGAAAGAATAGGGGAACTGGGAAAACTAAGGGACAGAGCAAATGGGCTAGGGATTTAAATGGAGCAATTATACTTGGCTTCATAAAGCACTTCATTATACAAGTGCTTCCTACATTTGAGGCAGCACTTGTAAGAACTAAGAGAGGATTTTTGGCAAAGGAAATATCCTTGCAAAGGCTCTAAAGTGGAAATTTGCCTTGACTGGTAAAAGAAGTGCCAGTAATCCAGTGTGGTTGGAGCAAAATGGGTCAAGAATAACTCTTAAGTTTTTAGTTGAGCAACTAAAAAAGTGAAGCTGTCATCAACTGAAATGGGGAAACTAGAGTGAGCAGGATTGGGGTGGAAAATTAGAAATTCAATTTCAAACGTTAAGTTTAAGGAATCCATTAGATTTTAAAGTGGAAATGATGAGTGAACTATTGAATAGATCAGTCCAGTTGAGAGAGAACTCTGAACAGTTGATGTAAATTTAGAAGTTGAGGGTATTCAGTTCAGTTCGGTCACTCAGTCGGGTCCGACTCTTTGCGACCCCATGGACTGCAGCATGCCAGGCCTCCCTGTCCATCACCAACTCCCAGAGTCCACCCAAACCCATGTCCATTGAGTTGGTGATGCCATCCAACCATCTCATCCTCTGTTGTCCCCTTCTCCTGCCCTCAATTTTTCCCAGCATCAGGGTCTTTTCAAAAAAGTCAGCTCTTCGCATCAGGTAGCCAAAGTATTGGAGTTTCAGCTTCAACATCAGTCTTTCCAATGAACACCCAGAACTGATCTCCTTTAGGATGGACTGGTTGGATCTCCTTTCAGTCCAAGGGACTCTCAAGAGTCTTCTCCAACACCACAGTTCAAAAGTATCAATTCTTCAGTGCTCAGCTTTCTTTATAGTCCAACTCTCACATCCATACATGACCACTGGAAAAACCATAGTCTTGACTAGATGGTGCCGCGGCCAGCGCAGTCAGGCAGCAACACCTGTAGGGAGGATGCGAAGGAGAACACCCGCTAAAGAAAGACAAGAAGACAGAAAGATGGGGTTGAGAGGATCAGACCGCTTCCTTACGCATTGTCTGATACCAACTTTATTAAGCATGCAGTATATATAGGATAACAGACATGATTTATGACATCTACTAGTTCTTCTACCAGGTCACTTTGATCTTGATAATCCATCACCAGACCTTCATTTTTGTACAAAGCATAATACCTAGTTATTTGAAGTACGATAAGCGCCAGTGAGCAGAACATGGTTACCTAGACATCTTGGAGACATAAGGTTGTAAACACATTTATCAGGGGTGGCGGGACAGAGAGCTCAGGACATGTAAAGATGGGGTTGAGAGGATCAGACCGCTTCCTTACGCATTGTCTGATACCAACTTTATTAAGCATGCAGTATATATAGGATAACAGACATGATTTATGACATCTACTAGTTCTTCTACCAGGTCACTTTGATCTTGATAATCCATCACCAGACCTTCATTTTTGTACAAAGCATAATACCTAGTTATTTGAAGTACGATAAGCGCCAGTGAGCAGAACATAGTTACCAGACATCTTGGAGACATAAGGTTGTAAACACATTTATCAGGGGTGGCGGGACAGAGAGCTCAGGACATGCCTGGGTTGCAGCCCAGGACAAGCCATGGGGCCCTGCGATAACGCTTGGGTAGCTCCCAGGACTTAACCCCTCAGGGGCAGTCCCCCGCAAGATGGACCTTTGTTTACAAAGTAATGTCTCTGCTTTTTAATATGCTGTCTAGGTTGGTGATAACTTTCCTTCCAAGGAGTAAGTGTCTTTTAATTTTATGGTTGCAATCATCATCTGCAATGATTTTGGAGCCCAGAAAAATAGTCAGCCACTGTTTCCTCATCTATTTGTCATGAAGTGATGGGATTGGATGCCATGATCTTAGTTTTCTGAATGTTGAGCTAGCAGGCATTTAAAGACCTAATAACTGTTGAGCTCATGAAGATCACGAGTTTACATAGTAAAGAGAAGGAAAGAAAGTATTGAATGTCAAGGTACACAACTGGCTTTGGGGTGTATGGTGAGGACAAGACTGTGAGTGTCAAGGGGAGAAAAGGTTAGGTATCTGAGGCTTCCTTCTGAACTATTCTATTTAATGCTCCATTTAATTCCATTTAATAGTAATAAAGTTTAATGAAATAATTCATGTAAAAGTATCAGTTTAGTCCTTGAAAATAATCAGAGATTATTATTTTGATTATTGGATAGTAGTTGAGTAACAGTGGTTGAGACTCAATCCCCATTCCCTGGGGTTCCTCTTTCAGTCTAAAGTGTATCAATGATTTCTAACAGTCAGTATTACCCATAAAACAATCAAATCTTTGTACCAGCTACTAAAAAAGAATGTCTTTTCTTTTTAGTTTTATGACCTTTTTATTTTTCACTATAATTTTATGTGTTAGACATTATTAAACAGTTACACTGAATGATAATTGATTGAAAGAATTGGGCAAGATTGAGGTTATCTTGGCCTGTCTAGAATTCAAGTGACATCTGAATGCTTGCAAGGGAGGAAAATTATTATTTTTTCTCCACTCTTCTAAAGTCTTGACTGGGATCCCATAACAAAAGACAGATTAACAAAAGGAAAGCATACATGTTTATTTAAATTATATGTGACACAAGGATCTTCATAAGGAAATAAGGACCTGAAAAAAACAACAACAACAACAGTTAAACCTGAGTGTTTTAGTGCTAGATTTGGTGAAGAATGGAAAATCATGGAAAGATATGGTAGGACAAAGGTGAGCTAAGTGTGGTAAGTGAGGCAACACTTAGCAAAATCTGCCGCTGTTCACATTCCCCTCTGATTTCCTTGTCTTTAAAGATGAGAATGCTCCCTTCCTCTGGTTATATGACCTACTTCAGGAGAAGGTCAGAAAGCCTTTTCTGCATATGCCCTTTCTCAGATTCCTTTAGCTTGAAATATTCACTATATCAAGTTGACATATTTTGGGATATCATGTCCTGTACCATATCAGGGTCACAGAAGATAATACAAAGGCAAGAGTTTCTTATTTTGCTCTCTTTACCTAAACTGAGAACCTGGCAACCCCATGACAGTGCTTCTTTTGGGCAGATGGTGATGAAGGATCAAAGGTGAAAGTGCCATCGTGATCAGAGTTGCAGATGCAAAGCCACATCAGAGAACTATTGACATCCTGGGTACGGCCACCCCCCGGGGATGTGTAACAGGCTGGTGTAAAATAAAACTAATGAGTAACCAGTGAACACGTGCTAGGGTTAAGAACTTTTTTTCAGTAGAGCCCAAAGGGTAATAATGGTCTACTGTCTTCTTGAGTCAACTTGTTTATTTGGTGATTTTTGTTTATGGTCTCATGCTTGTACACAAATAAACCTTCAAAAGAGTATCACAAAAAAGAACTCTTTTTCAAGATTCAATTAGACCTAGATTTTTACTAATTGTAAAACTTTAGGAATGTTATTGACTATTTTCAAGCCTCTTTGCTTTCATCTGTAAGATGGGAACTATAAAGTCATTGTGAGGATTACATTTTTTTTTTAATGTAAAATGTTGGAAGAGAGAAAATGCTTTGTCAAGAATAGCTGTTATTATTAATGCTATTTTTATTGAATAAATCAACAAATTATTGTTATTAACTTTTCCACCACAATGAGTTCTTATATTTTCTTGATCTGAAGAATTATTTTCCTGCTGCTGCTGCTGCTGCTAAGTCACCTCAGTCGTGTCCAACTCTGTGCGACCCCATAGACGGCAGCCCACCAGGCTTCCCCGTCCCTGGGATTCTCCAGGCAAGAACACTGGAGTGGGTTGCCATGAAGAATAGAAAGAGCAAGCAAAATTATGGATAGAAATTTGATCATTCTTATACCTAGAAAAATCAATGGCCATATTGGGATTAAAAACTCTGTTTTACTGAGGTTATGGTTCTTCTTGGACTTCCCTGGTGCCATAGTGGTAAAGAATCTGCCTGTCAGTGCAGGAGATGTGGATTCAATCCCTGATCCAGGAAGATCCCTTGGAGAAGGAGATGGCAACTTACTTCAGTATTCTTGCCTGGGAAATCCCATGGATAGAGGAGCCTGGCGGGCTATAGTCCGTGGGGTCACAAGGAGTGGGACACGACTTAGCATGTATTTTTGAAGACCTGACACTGCCACTGTCAGTTGTGTGACCTTGACTAACTCAAAAGGTATTGGGAGGATCAAATGACACATTGTGATTTTCAATTGCAAATTTCTGTGTAAATGTGAGACATGCTAACACAATTCATTCCTGGGAGGAAGAATAGTCTTATTTATTATCACAGTGGCAGTTGAAAATAGTACAAAAAATGCAAGCATGCAAAAATAGGAATAAAGCACTTGCTCTTTAACCATGATAAAAATAATATTAGTGATGAATGAAGAACAAAAAATAATCTCTGCATGTTCATGTAACTTTCACATACTGCTATGGGTACATCAAAACTTTTATTAGTACAGATAGAAAAAAAAAGAATAGTCACAGTAGCAAAATTATGGGTAGAAATTTGACCGTTCTTATGTCTAGAAGAAGCTTCTGTGGGCTGGAGTACGTTTTTGATAGAATCCAACAGCAATTTATAAGTGTTTCTTGGCATCCATACTGCTTGGGGACACCCGCCAGCAGATGCTCAAGCACATTGTTATTATTTGCATGTCCTTAGCTTTATGAGGGTGAGTTTCCTGCTCTCTAGGAAGTACTGGTTATTAGCATATTCACTGGGTTGGGCTACCTCAGCATCCAAGCATATTACTTTAGAGTCTTTCCAAATATGCTAATCCTCTTTGCTGCTCAGGTGTTCCGAGGACTTCACCTAGACAACTGGAAATCTTTCTGAAAATTAAGGCATCCATCGGTGAGCTAATAAGAGAACTAGTGCATATATGATCTATAGTGTAGGCCTTCAGGTTCAGGAAAAATGAGTCAATATTGTGTATTATGGAAACTTAAAAAATGCTAAACAAATATAAGAGAGCAGGTCGTGCTGCGTGGTTGTGTGGGTGGTCTTACCTTATTCAGATTGGTGAAGTAAAATTTATGCTTAGCTTTGAAGAGCAAGCGGCATAAAACATACAAAGACGTCTCAGCAGGCTAGACTTCAAACGTGGGGAAGTGAAGTAAGCTGATTCAAGGGAAAAGCAGTTTTTCTCTAAGGTAAAGGTGACTAGTCCAATTCACACCTCATGGGAAGGCGAGAAGAGGATCAGTCAATTCAATGGAAAATTTCTAATTGTTGATAATTCATTGCCCAGTTCAGTTACAATGTTCAATCATTTAGACCCATAGGGGTGAACAGATTCATTTTGATCTCTCTTTTTCAAGCTTATGTAGTTTTGCCACACTTGCACTTGGCCATGGGGGTTAATTAAAACATCTTGACACCGTGCCATTTTCAAAAACCTGGGAAATGGAATTATTTTTCCATTATAAGCCATTCAAAGACCACAGTTATTTCCTGGTTAAAGTAAACAGAACTCAGTATTTGTCCTAATAATATGCTCTCATGAAAACAACTTACCTTCAGGTCTATTGCTTAATGGAATGCTTAAATCCTACCATTCTTAAAGAAAAGAGATCCTACTAAGGTATAGCCTATTTGCTCACATATAATTGCAGTAGAGAAAACAGAAATGTTGTAAATTGATGGGGAAAGATAAATGAATCTTCTGTGTCTGACAAGATTTTACTCTGTGATTTAAAAACAAGTGAGAAGTACAAAGAATGCTCCTGAAGCCTCACAAAGTATACTCAGTAGATCCCAATAGGGTAATGGCTCAAAATCACCTTAACACAGTTGTGAGCGTCATACGAACTTTCAAGGGATTTTATCAGATTTTACCAAGACTATTTCTCTCCATTTGAAAATAATATGTCAGACACATCTCAATTTTAAAAATCTTTAAAAAATAATTTGAGTAATTAATCTTTGAGCCTTTCTAGGAGCTTTCTGGTATTTCAAATGATTTCTCACTACCTTAAGTGGTGAATCACTTTTTTTTTTTTAAGCTTTTAATTTTATATTGGAGTTATCTGATTTAGCTATGCTATGATAGTTTAAGGTGGACAGCAAAGGGATTCAGTCATACATACACACGTATCCATTCTCCCCAAACTCCCTTCCCATCCAGGGTGCCAATTTGGCTGTGGTGGGTCTTTGTTGCTGCACATGCTCTCCGCTCTCTAATTGCAGAGAGCAGCGTGGGCTTCTCATTGTGGTTACTTCTCTTGTAGTGGAGCACAGGCTCTAGGTGGGCGAGTTTCAGTAGCTGTTGTATGTGGGTTCAGTAACTGGCTTGTGGGCTCTAGAGCACTGGCTTAACAGCTGTGGCCCAAGGCCTTAGTTGCTCTGAGGCATGTGCAATCTTCCAGGACCAGGGATCAAATTGTGTCCCTTACGCTGCAAGGTGGATTCTTAACCACTGGACTACCAGGGAAGACCATCCATTTTAAATATAGTAGTGTGAACATATTAATCCCAAACTCTCTAACTATCCCTTCCCCCTACTCTCCCTCCCATCCCCTGTAACCGTAAGTTCATTCTCTAAGTCTGTGGGTCTGTTCCTGCTTTGTAGATAGGTTTATCTGTATCACTTCTTTGTGGATTCCACATATAAGGGATGTTATACAACATTTCCCCTTCTCTGTCTGATTTACTTCGCTTAGTATTGGCAGTCTCTAGGTCCATCCATGTTGCTGCAAATGGCATTATTTCATTCTTTTTAATGGCTGAATAATATTCCACTGTATATATTTACCACATCTTATCCATTCCTCTGTCACTGGACATTTGGGCTGCTTCCATGTCTTAGCTATTGTAAACAGTGCTGCAGTGAACACTGAGGTGCATGTATCCTTTCGGACCATGATTTTCTCTGGGTACATGCCCAGGAGTGAGATTGCTGGAGCAGACGGTAGCTTTATTTTTAGCTTTCTGAAGAACTGCTACACTGTTCTCCATGGTGGCTGTAGTTGGTGAATCATCTTTGTTTTAATGAAAGTCTCTGGGAAGGGTCTTCATATGCCCCTCAGGGATGTGAGCAAACCGAAGGAACTGCAAGAGTATTGTTTGGATGAGTCAAACAGAATGGTGAAGTTTAAGGATAAAGAGCTTCAGGCAATTAGGAGGGAAGGGAAAGGCTACCCACTCCAGTATTCTGGCCTAGAGAATTCCATGAACTATATAGGCCACGGGGTTGCAAAGAGTCAGGCATGACTGACCAACTTTCACACACACACACATACACACACACACACACAACATGCCTTTCAACTAGCCTCCAGAAGAGCTTGTCTGATGGAAATAAAAGAGTATCTGTAAAGTCACTATACAAATTAAGAAAAGTAATGTATGTGAGTTACACGAGACACAGGGCAATTCTTCATTGCACAGAATTGTCTCATGCATTACAAGACTTCTAACACTCTACCTGTGAAGTTCCAGTGGAATCTCTGGAATCATTGTGATAATCAGAGTTGCCCTTTACATTTCCAAAGTTACTTTAGTGGAGGGAGGTGGGTATCAATCATTTAGATCCCGGACCATTGACCTAATTGAATTCTAAAGACCTCTGCATGAATGAAGCCATACTTTGCATCCTTGCCTTTCTCTTGTTTTGAATCAATAATATATGATTAATCCTCCAATGTGTTTGGCAAAACAATTACAAATATTTTCCATTTAGTTTTTTTGTTCTTGTTTATTGACAGTACTATGCACCAACATACACTGAGGTACAGGACATTGAAAACATCAAGGGAATAAAAGTCATGAACATGAATAACGGATACTGTGTTAGCTGGGGGATGCCAGATATCTTGGGTGGTTAGCTCTTAGCTATTCTTGTTTTTATCACTAAGTTGAAGAACCATGACCAGAGTAGAAAATGCTGCATAATTGGAAAATGACATGCTGGAAACTTTGGCTCAGGAGTCAGGAAATCCCCATCTTCAGTTTATTTAGGCTAACACACTGGGGTTGAATTGGACATAAATGAAGAGGCCATATCAGTCTGCAAGTGTACCCCTGTCTATATATTGGGTTGCCAAAAAGTTTGTGTGGGTATTTCTGTAACATGTTATAGGCCAATCCAATTCAACAGGACAATATGACTTTGATTATTTACAGAATAACAACAGTGAATGCTGTTTATCATAATGCATTTAAGCCCAATAATTGTTTCCCTGCGTTCTTTTTCTATTTTAATTCCTGACTTAAGACTGCTACAGGTGAATCAGAAAATCAGAAAACATCAACTCAGAGGAGGCAGCAACAAAGAAGAAACACCATGAATCACTGAAAAACCACAAACGCCCAAAATATCCATACAACTCTCAGACAATAGTCTTAACACCTTGGATTTGGCATTTTTCCAAGTACATCAGCTTGTAAGATTTTTAGCCTATACGTGTATCATAGAAAAATGAACTGTCTCATTGAACTCTGGTTTGACTTCTGTTTACATGTAGTTTTTCAGCTTTTAAAGGTAAGTCTGTGGTTGCTGCTGCTATGGGGCTGCTGTTTCAGCACCATTGCCCAAGAGCTCAGACAGGGTGACTCAAAGAAAGCCAGTTCAGGTCTGAAATCTAGAGAAATATTTGTTGACCAGTGACGACCATTTTCATGATGGGACGGTAACCCACAGTCCCTCTTGAGGTGGGAAGAGGAGTAAAGAGGGGTTAGGAGAAGATTCCAAGGCTTAGTCAGGGAAAGGATTGTTTCAAAAATCTCGAGGTGAGGACAGATTGAGTTGGGAACGACGTTCTACTCTTAAGAGATTTTTTTCCCTGCCAAATACCTTAAAGGTCACATAGCTATTAGTATAAGAATGTTTTTAACCACATAAGTTTCAGTAAAATCAAAATCAAATGCTACTAAGGAAATCAGTTAAAAATTTTTTTTAACAGTAGGTTAGCAAATAAGGAAAATTGCAGCCTCTAGGGCTGAATGACTTGACGTTGTCAATGGCATAACACTGCCAGGGAAACCGCAGTCTGGGTTTTCTACCTTAAAATGTGAAAACATATTTATTTTCATCTTTTTCCTATCTCAAAGCTAGACGAGAATGTTGGTGTTAAAACCCTAGTCACCAAAACAGTGACACTCAAAACGGCAAAACATGGAGGGACTTGCTCCGGGCAAGCCAGGGACTTCAGGTGTGGCTGGAGAAGCAGTTTCCTGATTCTGCTGACAAGGAGGGTTAGATGTTTGCTTTCTGCTCCTCACTAGAGACAGTCAGTGGGAAAGAGGTAGTCTTTGATGAGATGACAGGAAATGGCTTCTCAGAAGTGAAATGAAAGGCCACGTCTAGATTTATTAGATGGGAGAGGTAAGCGGGGAGAGGCAAGCAGGCTGGTGGAAGAGTCCGAGAGTAGGCGAAGGAGAGCTACGCTATCTTGCTGTGCTGGATGGAGAGAATGGCACTGGCAGGGCGATCAGGTTGGCTGAAATGGAGTGCTCCCAGCTCTAGGGCAGACAGCAGTGAAGGAGGAGAAAAGATGGGCTTTATATAGAGCCTCTGTGACTCGGAGATGCTAGGAATGCATTCCTCACCCCCTCCTTCTTACTGGTTCCGAAGAGTGACTAAGATAACCTAAGTCACTAAAACTCTGTAGCACAGTGGCTGCCACAAAATAAGCTGTCATAAATGAAAGTCATTATTTTCACATTACCATTTTTCATTTTAGTGGAGGGTTTTATTTCCAGCCCATTGGTGGGCACAAAGTAGTTTCTTAACTAACACTGGTCGATTGAATGATTGGTTGAAGTAGTCCCAGAGGTAATAATGGTAGCCAACATTGACTGTGCTTACTATGTGTGGCTTCCCACGTGGCACAGTGGTAAAGAATCCACCTGCCAATCCAGGAGACACAAGAGATGCAGGTTCAATCCCTGGGTTAGGAAGATCCCTTGGAATGGAAAATGGCAGCCCACTTCAGTATTCTTGGTGGGAACTTCCGTGAACAGAGGAGCCGGGTGGGCTACAGTCCATGGAGTTCCAAAGAGTCAGGCACAACTGAGCCCTTAACCCAGGTGGGAGGTGTGAGCAGACAGGGGTCTGCAAGCCCAGGGCCAGAAGTAGGGCCAGCAGGCATTTACTCTGTGGGTGTGCTCCCCATACAGGCCTCCTCACCCACCCCTCACTCCTGGGGCTGCAGCTCCCAGGCACCACCTCTGAAGCCATGAGAGGAAGCAGCTTGGACAGAGGTTATGGCAACCACAGTAGCAGGAAAGCACTAAATGCAATTTGTGGAGAAGAAGATTTAATAGGGTGAAAAACATAACCATGGAAAGAGCAATGGAGAAGAGTCCCATGTCCATCACAGTTCTGTGGTTGTAACTAAAATGAGAAGAAGAGAAGAAAGCACTGAGAATAAGTGTCACAGCTGCATTAATAAAACAGGCATTGGTCTAAAGTGCAATGCTAAACAGGAGAAGTGATCACAGGGAGCTTGAGTCCTTACAGGTCTGCACACAGAGCCAGGGGAAAGTTAAAGCTAGGTGAGCATAGAGCTTTGGGTAAATCTGTGGGCTAGGAAGCATTCATCCTATCCCCATTCACTTTCTCTTTGCCAGCCTCCTTCCTTATACCCCGATTTGTTCTGGATCTCAAATCCCTTTGTTCAGGATCCCTCAGTACGATGGTTCACTTAGGGCTGCCCTTTGTCCACAAGGCCTCTTGCCTAGAGAGCACCCTCCTTGTTTCTCCCATCACAACTTCACTTGTCTGTGATGCCCTACCTGGCTCGCTCAGCTGGAAGAAATCTGATAGGCAATTTAGCCAGATTGAATACAGGCCTTTAAGTGACTTATCCTAGAGATATCGATGTTTCTAAAGAATATCCCTGAGTGTCAATGACAGTTTAATGAATCAAATACTAAGGGAGGTGCTTCATGCCCCAGAGTGGGGGCCAGAGCGTTTTTGCACATCCCATTAATCACGGGGCACCAGTGACTGATCAGTCTGCTCTTCTGCAAAGCTGTGAGGTCTTTACGGCAAGCATTTTAAATGAAAGGCCTGGCTTCATGTATTTCATTTAATGCTTTCTTGTGTTAGTCTCCATTTTATTTCTCAAATGGATTACCAGTTTTACAGGGACAGAAACAATTTCTCATACATTTCTTGTGCCACATAATAGTGTGGGAAGATATTTCACAAACAAACACCCCAATGTGTATTCAAGTGGGAGTATAGTGAACACTGTAGAAAGATTCATTTTAGGAAAAAAAAGAAATCTTAAGAGGGCCATAACCCAGAGCAATCCCACCACAAAGATGAAACCCTTTGGGAGCTTCTACAAATTTAGTTTCATCAAACCCAGTTACTAACACCATCATCCCACAACTAGTTTTAGGCCTCTAAGGAAATGAATTTGTTTTTCATCCATTCAGTGAAAGTTTATTGAGCACCTATGTAAACAACCTTCCCTCATTTGGTGCCTCAGTTGGTAAAGAATCCACCTGCAATGCAGGAGACCCTGGTTCGATCCCTGGGTTAGGAAGATCCCGCTGGAGAAGAGACAGGCTACCCACTCCAGTATTCTTGGGTTTCCCTTCTGATTCAGCTCGTAAAGAATTCACCTGCAATACGGGAGACCTGGGTTTGATCCCTAGGTTGGGAAGAGCCCCGGAGAAGGGAAAGACTACCCACTCCAGTATTCTGGCCTAGAGAATTCCATAGACTGTATAGTCCATGGGGTTGCAAAGAATTGGACACGACTGAGCAACTTTCAGTCTCACTTTCACATGTAACCAAGCACTGTTATCTGCACTGATGATCTTGAGACTTCTAAGAGCTGATTCCTGTCCTGGTAGAACTCCTATTTAATGGGGAAGCAGTCAAGCAAGTATATAATGTAAGGCCTCCTACAAAATTCACTGATAGTTCAAGAGTTCAGTTCAGTTCAGTCACTCAGTCATGTCAGATTCTTTCTGACCCAATGGACTGCAGCACACCAGGCTTCCTGTCCATCACCAACTACTGAAGCTTGCTCAAACTCATGTTCATCGAATCGGTAATGCCATCCAACCATCTCATCCTCTGTTATCCCCTTCTCCTTTCCCAGCATCAGTTCTTTGCATCTGGTGGCCAAAGAATTGGAGCTTCAGCTTCAGCATCATCCTTCCAATGAATATTCAGGACTGATTTCCTTTAGGATTGACTGATTTGATCTCCTTGCAGTCCAAGTGTTAATCTGTAACATTATTCTGGGAGAGCTGCATTTATTATCAGCCTCTTTTATTTACAGATCATTGTCATCCAGCTGTCTCAGCTTTTCTCCTAAGGAAACTTTTCCCTCACTCTCAGAAGGGATAGTACCGATAAGACTCAGTATGATTTTTGTTTTCTTATAAAAGATAACAAAGACCTGAGAGAATGACAGAGATGCTATAAAGTAGGATGATAAAAATAGTTATTCCAGTTTTTTTCAGGAAATAAAGGACCTCAAGATTTCTCCCCTAACCAAATTCTTCCTTGTAAAACAGTTGTACAGCACTAACCTCATCTTCACGTGGTTAATAACCTGAGTTCTTAGACTTTTTAATCAATAGAAATTGATAAGAGACCAGAGGAGAAGTTCAGGCAGGGCTTCACAAGGAAGCAAAAACAAATGGCAGTTTCCCTTGTTAATGAGATCATCAGGGGCAAGTTGGTTCCTTAAATGGGGTGAGGATGGGAAGGATTGGTGAGTGGCCCAGAGGCGTGGCTTAGGTGGTCTGCCCACCCCCTTGGTGGTGCTGTGTGCAGAGTACTCTGCTTTTGCTCCCGGCTCCTCACAAGTGGCGGTTGAGTGTTGGCCTTTTGGTATCTTGTTGCTCATAATTTGCATGCAGTTATTTTAATCCTTTGTAGTTTCTTTGCATTCTATTGCTTGAGGAGATGTTTGTCCAGGTGCAAGGATTGCAGAAAAGTGTTCCAGGTCCCAGTCTGTTTCACTAATATAGTTCTTGGGGAAAAAAAGTTTTGATATTAATCAGAGTGTTACCTTTTTTTTTCAGCACACACCTCAGTATCATTTTAAAGGACTTGATGTTAAATTCAGTTACTGCCACCATCACCCCACAACTGGATTTAGGCTTCTAAGAATGAACTAAGTTTTCATCTATTCAACAAAGATTTTATTAAGCATCTATATAACTAAGCATTGTGGTGTATCAATACTCCTAAGAGGTGATCCCTGCCATGAAGTAATTTCTAATCTAATGAAAAGGTTAATAAAAACATGTAATTGCAAGATTACAAAATGGTATGATGGTGATGCAAACAGGGTGCTACTGGAAGATGTGGTGCCTGAGTTAATTAGGTGAGGCAAGGACTAAGAACCTTCCAGTATAGGATGGAAGATTTTGTTTTCCTTCCTTCCTGGAATCTGGCACATCCCAAAGCCAGGAAAATAAAAGGGCATTTTTATGGCAACTCAAGTTAATAACAGAGACAGACTCTTACAGCATCATAATAAAATTTAAGAGAGAATGTCAAAGAGGAAGGCTCTGCTCTGTAGACTGAACATTTACGTCCCTCCAAAATTCTTACTTTGAAATCATAAGCGGCAATGTGATGGCGTTTGGAGGCAGGGCGTTTGGGAGATGATCAGGTCATAAGGGCTCTGCCCTCAGGATGAGTGCCTTTATGAAAGACACTGCAGAGAGTTCCCTCACCCTTGCCACTGTGAGGTTGTAGCAAAAAGAAGGTGTCTACGAACCAGAAGGCAAGCTCTCACTAGACACCAAATCTCTGGCACATTAATCTTGGACTTCTCGGGCTCCAGAAATAAATTTTTATTGCTTATATGCTATTTGGTCTATGGTATTTTGTTTTAGTAGCCCCAACTGATTTAGACAAAAGGTGATTTTGGGTAGTAGAAAAAGTCTGATTATATTACTAAAGCTCCTTCTATAACTGCCCTCACTTGTGCTCAGTTGTGTCTGACTCTTTTTGACTCCATGGACTGTAGCCCACCAGGCTGTTTTGTCCATGAAATTTTCCTGGCAAGAATACTGGAGTGGGTTGCCAGTTCCTACTCCAGGGGGTCTTCCTGACTCAGGGATTGAACCCACGTCTCTTGTGTCTCCTGCATTGGCGGGAGGATTCTTTACCACTAGTGCCACCTGGAGGGAAATAAACAACAGGGAGGACCCAGATGGAGGAGAAGAGAGTGTTGGGAAAGGGAAGGGGCCATAGGAGGGGCTGCCACTTGAAGTGGCTTTAAAACTTGAGACTGAAGAATCCCTTCCTGTTAAGTTGGGGTGGACCTTATGTAAACTGGAAGCTCAGTGGAAAGTTTGCTTATTTTTTTCAATTTATGTGGGTGTTTAATAACAAAGTATCATGTTTCCCTTCTGCTGGTACCAGAGTTATGCAGCCAGATAGAACAACGTGTACAACAGTAAAAAGGAAAGAGAAATAACAGATATATTTTTTTAATTGACATGGAGTTGATTTACAATATTAGTTTCAGGTGTATAGCATAGTGATTTGACATTTTTATAAATTATATTCCATTTAAAATTATTACCAAATAATGGCTCTAGGTCCCTGGGCTATATGATATATCCTTTTTGCTTATTTATTTTATACATAGTAGTTTGGGTCTCTTAATCCCCTACCCCTATTTCTGCCCTCCTCCTTCCCCACTGGTAACCACTAGTTTGTTCTCTAGATCTGTGAGTCTGTTTCTGTTTCCTTATAGTCATTTGTTTATTTCTGACTTTCCACATGAGTGATTATATACAGCAATTGTCTTTTTCTGTCTGACTTTTTTCACTAAACATAATACACTCTATATCCATTCAAGCTGTCGCGAAGGCAGAATTTCATTCTTTTTTATGGCTAAGTAATAAAAAGAAATAATGATATCTTTATTACGTACTTCTCCGTACATCTCCGTACTAAGTGCTGTAAGTCTCTGAGATCTCTTTCTTCTTTCTTATCCTGTGTCCCATCCTTCCCCTCTTCCTGGAGTCCCTTCTCTGTGCTCTATAGAACCTGAGGTGAATCATCAATAACATCCCCTGTATCATCAGCCCCCTCTGTAAATGTTCTCTTGCTTTCTAACTGAAACTAGGCTTTCTGTTGAAGATACCTCTTCCGTGAAACTGACTAAAAAGGTGACTCTTCTGTCTCACAGCCCTTGTACTCTGAGCTGAAGGAGGAGGAGGTAGGCATCCTCTTTATTTCTCATTGCCTCATTCCTTAACTTTGTCTCTCCTGATGCTCTTGTCCTTCATCCCATCTCAGTCATTTACAGCTACACTCATAACTTAGATCTTGTCCCTGCCAACAGCTAGTAACTTCTGCTAATTTCAAGGTCAAACATTCAGTTTTCCCACCACTATCTCTTATGTGCAGATAACTGCAGACTTATTTCTCTATTTAAGATGGCTGTTTTCTTGCTCTCTGTATATTCTCTGCTCCACCTGTGCCTGCTTCACTCACATGACTCTCCAGTCCTCTTAATTACAGGACTTAATTAGTTCCTGCTAACTGATAAGCCCCTCTGATGTCAATTCCCCCTATAAACAGTAGCCTCCTAGCAGAGACTGCTGACCTGTCCCGCCCGCTGGCTGCTGCACACGGTGGGGTGTTGCTCCAGAACCCCTGCTCAGTAAACCAGTGATGATGTCTCTGTTGCTCTCTAGGTTCTTTCTTCAGTCTCAAGTCAGGGCAGCTCTAAGACTTGCAGGCCCTTGGGGTACAGCCCAACACCTAGTAACCATGATCCTAATTCAATTTCACTGGAGTACTTTTAAGATAGAGTAAATGCTGTCAGCTTTTGGATCTGACAGATCACCACATTTGCCTTCCAGAATGAGAGTGAATAAATTCATGACAACGCTAATAAAGTGAGAAAAAGACATCAGAAGATGTGAGATTTTGACAAGTTTCTGATGGAAAGTAGGTAGAATCATAATGAGATAAATCAGATCAAAAAAGATGCAGCCCAGAACACAGGAAAGGCTACAGTGTAGGTGGCAGAGTGGTAGAAGTTTGCCGCACCCCCCCGCACTTGTGAAAAAACAGGAATGGGAGGTAAATCAGAAATCAGAGAATAACTGAAAGCTGTGAAGAGAACAAATCAGCCTCTGCCTATCATGGAAACGGTGGATTGTTTATCCCTTTGCTGAATCTGGGTAATATTCTGTCAAGTAACCTGTGTGAGAGAGCTTGGGATGAGAGATGTGTGGAAAATGACATTTAGCATTTAGGAGCATTCGGCCTGGCTCTCAGTCTAGACACCTAAATTAAAGGCATTTAAAGGACACACCTGCCCTCACACAAAGCACTTAGAACTGGCAAATTTTACAGAAAAACCTTCTGAGTGTTGGCCCCTATAGAGGAACATATGCCAACTACTTACATTGATCTACCTGGTTCCTGAGTTGTAAATTTGAAAATGTAAGAGGAATTCTAATTGTTTGGGGGAAATGAGGAATACAAATAAAGACCAAGTTGATGACACAGAAGAAATGATTCCAGGTGCCACTTCACCCATTTTTAATTAGTACTCTCAGAATAGGAGGTGTCATATTTATGAAATTGTTTAAAATTTTGAAATTGTATTTACAAATTTAAATGCTGAAATTAAAAATAAAGTTAAAGAGATGCCAGAAGAAAAGGGCTGTAATATTTTGAACATGGGCTGGAAACAAGCTATGGACAAATTTCTGAAAAACTGATTGACTGTATTAGACTGTAAATCTCATAAGCCTTGACAATGCAGGAGTTTTGGATAACACCCTGAATAGCGGAGGGAAGCAAATTGAGTTGTCTTATTTTACAACTGGGAGTCAAAGATGGATCAAGAAATATCTCTGTCATTTAAAAATATGAATACTGTATGACTAATGAAAGAAGTAGAAAAACTGTGGGCTGCCAGGCTGGCTTGAAAAAAAAAAAGTATAAATTAGTATTACCAAGAAAAATTGGGAGGAGGAGGGAACAAAGGTGGATAAACATCTTCATCTTTCACATCAAGGAATCTGTAATTCCTGTTTAAAGTTGACGAATCACTGAGCATTTACGTAGAACTAATAAATAATTAAAAGTGATTTTCTTTGGGGAGTGAAACTAGGTAGAAATTAGGGGACCCAGGAAAAAGAGACTTTTACTCTCTATTTTTTGATACTGTTAGAACTTTTATTTTCATATGAACGTATTTTAAAATACATTAGAAATCGATTGGACCAGAAAATAGTTACTGAGGAAAGAGGTGAGTCTAAGGGTAATACATTAAATTAGAAATTTACAATATTCCTGTAAGTTAGCAGTATGTTCTATGTATGACAGATTCTAATGCTGATAGTTACACTGGGGAGTAAAGTTAGAGCTTCACATAAATTGCCCTGGTTCATGCACAGTCTAGACCAATATGTCAGTGTTTTCCCTACTAGGTAACAAAAGTCAGGTGTAAGGAACAGCAACGGCGCAGCGAGCTTCACAGGCGTGCAGCGCTGCTCACGACGGGAGGAAAGGGACGCTTCGCCTGGCTCCTCTCTCCTCGGCGCAGGTGTCGGCGGGGGCGTCATCTTTTGCGAAAGCAGGCGCAGTAGTCCAGTTCTCGCTGTTTTTGTGCAGTTTTCCATCGCCTCACGCGGAGCCGCCTCAACCTGCGCTTACAGGCCCTGTCAACAAATTTCATTATTTTAAAGGTAGGAAATATGTTTACCTCATATTTCTTTCTTTATTGCATATTAATGTTAAAAAATGTGTTGCCTAATTTTTAATAGGACTGTTACTGTTTCTCGTGGCTTACTGTTTCTCTTTCCTCCACAAGTACTGTTTTTTGGAGTGTGATTTGAGGTTTCTTTGATATCACTTATAACCAGTTGTGGAGAAGGCAATGGCACCCCACTCCAGTACTCTTGCCTGGAAAATCCCATGGACGGCGGAGCCTGGTGGGCTGCAGCCCATGGGGTCGCTGGGAGTCGGACACGACTGAGCGACTTCACTTTCACTCTTCACTTTCATGCACTGGAGAAGGAAATGGCAACCCACTCCAGTGTTCGTGCCTGGAGAATCCCAGGGACGGGGGAGCCTGGAGGGCTGCCGTCTATGGGGTCGCACAGAGTCGGACACGACTGAAGCGACTTAGCGGCAGCAGCAGCATAACCAGTTGTAATCGACAAATTTGTATTTTTAAAAGCTTGTTATAAAAATTCTCAGATATTTACAGTAGACAGTATAGTGTTTTGAGCACTTAAGAACTCATTATTCTACTTCAACAGTGATGAACTAGCCAATCTTGTTTTATCTATACTTTTCCCTATCTTCCCTCCCACAATATTTTGACACAAATCTCAGCAATGATATCATTTAATAGTAAATATGTATCTTTAAAATGTAAGAAGTCTTTTCTGTAACATAACCACAATTCTATTATTATACCTAATAAGATTAGAATAATTTATTCAAATAGCCTGCCAATTCTATTGTGTGTGTATGTATGTATTTGACATGGAATAGTTATTATTGTCCTATTAGAAAACAAAATCTGTTTGAAGTGAAATTTTAAGTTATGACTCCTCTTTCATCCCTAAACTGAGCTTTATCTCTATTAAATGTAACTCAGAAAGACGTCCTTTTAATCTCTGAAGATATTGGACAAGAAATATTTTATCAGGACAGCAACTTATGCAAATGGATGGCTCAGAGGCTGTTTAGTTGATAATAACTGTGGCTCCAGCTGCCAGCCTTCCCAGAAACCTCAGGGGAGAGCAGAGGTCTCTCCATGAAATGAACCTCCCCATGTCAGCTTGCTTCTCAGCAGCTTTGCCACCCTGAAACTTCTATGATACTCCCAGTTTTCCAAAAAGGATAACCACCCTCAAAGCAAAATATTTGAGTCCTTTGACAAATGAAAAGCATGCTTGCTGCTCTTACTTTTGAAAGAAACATAGGCAGAGCTTAGTTTTCGATTGTTCCCATATCTCACTGGTCCCATCTTTTCTCTATTCAAAGAAAATAAAGACAAAACTCTAGCCAGATGTGATGTCCCAATATTTCCCCATTTTCCTCCTTTGTAGTTCAACACCTGACGTTTTCTTTGGGGGGTTGATTTTATTTTGTCTCTAGTTAATAATAAACAACTAGATAAAGATATATACATATCTCTATACATTATCACTTTTATATATGTATGGCATTTAATATCTATCATCTGTGGTGATTGAGTCACAGAGTCGTGTCCAACTCTTGTGACCCAGTGGACTGTAGGCCACCAGGTACCTCTGTCCATAAAATTTCTCAGGCAAGAATACTAGAATGGGTTGCCATTTCCTTCTCCAATCATCTAGTTATTTATCAGCTAAGTTCTGGTTTTAAATTACAGATGCATCATTTACTAATCATGTAAATTTGGGAAAGCTATCTAATAGCCTTCTCATTTGTTAAATGGGATGAGTTTGCTGGGAAAATTACATGAGTTAGCACATATAAATGGTGGTTAGAATATAGTATTTGCTCAAGGAAAGTTAGTAATATTATTAATACTTTAAATGCCAATAAATAATATTGTGCTTTAATAGCTACTTAGATAAAAACTTTCAAAGTTGTCAGTATTGATTTCTCCTCATGTTAAAATTACCTGTCATGCAGTACTTTTATGATTCACTTATTTTTACCTTCTATCAGTAGATGTTGCCTATGATAATTATTACTATGATGTTCTTTTCTAGTAATGCTTTATTTCTCTTATTCCTTTTTTGTTATTCGTTACTTAAAATTCTTTTTCCCAGAGAGTTGTCTTTTTCTCCCATTTATTTATTAATTTTGTTGTTCTTCAGTTGCCAGGTTGGGTCCAACTCTTTGTGGATCCATGGACTATAGCATGCCACGCTCATCTGTCCTTCATTGTCTCCCAGAGTTTGCTGAAATTCATATCCATTGAGTTGGTGATGCTGTCTAACCATCTCATCCTCTGCCACCCACTTCTCTTTTTGCCTTCAATCTTTCCCAGCATCAGGGTCTTTTCCAATGAGTTGCCTCTTTGCATCACGTGGCCAAAGTATTGGAGCTTCAACTTCAGCATCAGTCCTTCCATGAATATTCAGTGTTGATTTCCTCTAGGACTGATAGGTTTGATCTTCTTGCCATTCAAGAGGCTCTCAAGTGTCTTTTCTAGCACCACAAATCGAAAGCATCAATTCTTTGGCACTCAGCCTTGTTGGTACAACTCTCACGTACATGAGTACTGGAAAAACCATGGAAGTGAGTGAAAGTCGCTCAGTCATATCTGACTCTTTGTGACCCCATGGTCTATACAGTCCATGGAATTCTCCAGGCCAGAATACTAGAGTGGGTAGCCTTTTCCTTATCCAGGGGATCTTCCCAACCCAGGGATCAAACCCAGGTCTCCTGAATTGCAGGCAGATTCTTTACCAGCTGAGCCACAAAGGAAGCCCTAGCTTTGACTATATGGACCTTCAATGCAAAGTGATGTCTCTGCTTTTTAATACATTGTTTCTCCTAGCTTTCCTTCCAAAGAGCAAGCATCTTTACAACTCCCAAAATAAAAAATTTGTGAATCTATGCTGATATTAATATATAACTAAGTTAAAAAATACATATTAATATCAGTTATAATCTAATAGTGTCATAATTTATTTTGTTACTATTACTGTTTTAATTTTGGCCATTGGGAGCTCTTTCAGGTTGTCTCCTACTATTCTTTTTCAACATGGCTTTATTTATTAATTTAATTTAATTTATTACCACTTCTTTACTTTCTGGCACTGCAAGATGCTCCACTATCATTTATATTTTCTCCATAACAGCAGTGGAATCAACTAGGGTTATATCCCTTCTCTTGAAGAATGATGTATAGAAACCAAGATCTCAGTACTAGGTGAGCTAATTGCTACTGAGGTATCACTGTTTCTAGTTTCTCTTAATGAATAGAAGTAGGGAATATATGTAGGTACACTTACTCATGCATATACATACATGTATTTTTCTGTATCTATCTGACTGTATATTAAAAATAATACCATGAGTCATATTTTAGCCTTAACACTTTCCTTATTTCTAACTTTTTTTTTTACAATGGTAAGAAATCTTGCTTTCATTATCTGTAATGTGTTTATGTTTATGTTCAAAGCTAATATACAGATAAAGTAGTTTTAGAATTGAAACCCCATACCCTGTGAGGAACAAACTTTTCAACAGTGTTTAAAATTTTTTTCCTTTGAATCTTATAATATCTGGTCAAAATGCTGTTTTCCAAAGTTAATTAGATCAGCTCCTTTTTACTCCACCCTCCTTCAGTGTTTTTCATTTGTAATACATACAGTCTACATTCCATATTTCCCCACATCCTGACTGATTCTGTTTAAGTTTGTTTATGTTAAGTTTGGAGGGCAAACTTAATACATTCTCAGTGATGTACAGTTCTATGGGTTTTGCCAAATGTGTAGCGTCGTGTGTCCTCTACATTTCCATTGTCTTTCACTTAGCCCTCGGATTTCCTGTGTTGCCCTTTTGTAATCAGATCCCCCACTCATTCTTTAATGCCTGGCAACCACTTATCTGTTTTCCATCCCTATGGTTCCAGAGCATTATAAAAATGAAATTGTAATTAAGTATATAGCCTTTTCAGGCTTCCCTTTTGGCCCAGCTGGTAAAGAATCTGCCTGCAATGCGGGAGACCTGGTTTGATCCCTGGGTTGGGAAGATCTCCTGGAGAAGGGAATTATTCTTCAGGGAAGAATAAATAAGGGAAGGCCAGTATTCTGGCCTAGAGAATTCCATGGACTGTATAGTCCGTGGGGTCACAAAGAGTCTGACACGACTAAGTGACTTTCACTCACTCACTCACTCATATAGCCTTTTCAGCCTGACTTTTTTCACTTAGCAAAATGCATCTGAGATTTGTCCGTGTTGTTGTTGTTATGTGGAATCAATAGTTTATTGCTTTTTATTGCTAAATGCAATTCCATTGAATACATGTACCATAGCTTATTTACCCATTCATCAGTAAAGGGTCTTTGGGTTGACTCCACCTTTGGGTGATTATGAATAAAGCAGGTATACTTGTATACAGATTTGACAGGAAGATAAGCATTCATTTTTCCTGGGAAATCCCTGAGTGGCTTGTTGGGTGATAAGAGTTTGAGTGAGTTTAATTTTATAAGAAATTGGCCAAAGTATTTACTGGAGTGGCTTTACTTTGCATTCTCAGCAGCAATGTACAGGAGTTTCAGAACGCACAATTTTAGTGTTTCCTGTGAACACCCAGTGGTCTTTATGGAGAAAGTGCCTCCTAGATGGTGCTTATTTCCCCAACTTCTGGGACCCCCAAAATCTGTTCCACTAGCTCTCACTTGCTCTTCACCAATTAATTTATCAATTGTTCCACTTCAGTTCTTCTTCCATTTGAGAAAAAGTATGTGTAATGACTACAAGTATGAAAATGTGCATGGAGTAACAAACACCAGGTTGAAACTAGTGATTATCTCTGCTGGGAAGGAAGTTCAAATGGAGATGGAAATTTTAAAAAGCCTTTATTGTATTGATAATGTTCTGTTTCTTTTTTTTCTCAAATTCTTTTTTATATTGAAGTTTAATTTACTTATAATATTGTGTTAGTTTCAGGTGTACGGAATAGCGGTTCAGTATTTTTGCAGATGATATTCTGTTATAGGTTATTGCAAAATAATAGGTATAATTCCTTATGCTTTACAGTGAATGCTTGTTGCTTGTATATTTTATGTATAGTTGTTAGTATCTGTTAATCCCATACCTGTAATTTTTCTCTTCTTCCCCACATTACCTCTTGGATAACAAGTTTGTTTTCTATATCTTTGAGCCTGTTTCTGTTTATATTTATTTGTATTATTTTTAAAATTCTACATATAAGTGATAGCATACAGTATTTTCTTTCTCTAACTTATTTCACAAAGCATAATATTCTCTAGGTCCATCCAGGATGCTGCAAATGACAGTATTTCATTTCTTTTTTATGGTGAGGAATATTCCATAGTATGTATAAATCATATCTTCTTAATCCAATTGTCTTTTGATGGATACTTGGGTTGCCTCCGTGTCTTAGTTATTGTGCATAGTATTGCTTTGAACTTTGGGATACATGTATCTTTTCAAATTAGTGTTTCATTTTTTTTCTGGAAATATATCCTCCAGTAGAATTTCTGAATCATATAGTAGTTCTGTTGTTAGCTTTTTAAGGAACTGGCAATATTTTATTTCTTGATCTGGGTTATTGTATTATCCTTAATACCCTTGGGCATGTTTAGAATCACAGAAAATTAAATAATAAATAATACAACAAAATAAAACTATACACTTAAGAAGAAACTAATTTAAAAACATGGTATATATTTTCCTCCTCTATGTATGTCTGTGTTATTTTAATTTAAATATTCATATATTATTTTTGTACTCAGAAAAACAAACATATTTTTAAAGAAATACAAACATCAGACTTTGTAGCCTTGGGCTTCCCATGTGTCACACATTTTATGTCTTTGTTGAATGTGAGAGGTCTTTTTAAAGCCTCCTTTGTTTACAAGAAGATTGGGGGAAACCAATTACCATTACAATGCAGGTCTGAAATTGGGGCAGAATTTGGGGCTAGACTGATGTGGAAAATTTCCAGAATGTCACAAATCTTGATTATGCTTGAATCATTTCCCATGAGAAAGTAACATGTTTTAGAATCAGATACACCACAAAGAAAAATCTGGTCTTCCTTTCTCACTGCATGAAGTCTCTTAATTTCTATTTCCTTACCTTTGAAGTGGGAATAGTAAAAACTCCCTTGTTAAGAGTGTTTTGAAGTTTATGGATATCTGTCATATGTGACCCAACTCTATCCCTGGTTCATGGCACTCCAACCACACATGCCTTTTTTCATTTCTCCAACTGGCCCAACTTATTTGTGCCTCAGGACCTTTGTGCAGTTTTAGTGACATGGAATGCTCTTCCTTCTCATCTTCCTATGGCTGCCTCATTTTTATAATCCTGTTCTCAGTTTACATGGTGTGCCTTAGTAATACTTTTCCTGACTACTCAGTCTAAAGTAGCTTCTAAGTCACTCTTTGTTATAGTCTGTATACCATTTACCATCTGATACTCTTTTACTTATTTAGTTGTTTATCATCTGTTACCCAACCTACCCAAGCTTGGCCAGCTTACACTTAGAAGAACATGTGGAAAGAAAGAATGAATAATGACCATTTTTCTTTTGTTATTGAGACAGTCTTAATATTGTTTGGTTCCTACAGGATGCCTTAAAATTCAAGGAATAGGAAGTTATTCCTTATTCTTTCCTTGTCTGCATTAGTCTTACTTTCTTTAACAATTGTTTTGATCAAAGTTTTTTTTCTAGAGTAGTATATAGAAAGTTGAACTTTTTCCTTAAAGAGACTTTGAATAATGTATTTTGAGGCAAGCAGCCTAAGAGACGATCTTTCTAGACCTCGGTGAATAAGAACCAGAGATGCCTCCTGCTGTCATGCAAATCATAGAACATAACAAGGCAGACAGACAAAGAGGTGGATAGAAAATAAAATAAGGAGCAAAAATTTTGTGTCATTCAGTGTAGTAACTAAGGGATAGGGAGACTCTGAAGAGGCCTTGAGCTCTCTAATTTGAGTCCCTGGAAGGATGGTGATACTCTGCTAGCAAGGTATGAGTATAGGAGCAGGAAGAGTGATGCAAGAGCTGGAGAAGTGGGAAGACCCAGGCACGAGTATGTTAGGTATATTATGTTTGGTGCTCAGGCTCTGGATAAGACTGATAGATCTAGAGTTCCATATTTTCCAGATGGTAGTTGAAATCATGGAAGTAGTTAAGGTTACTAGCTAGTGTGTGTGTGGTAACAGAAGTGGGGTAAGGACCGAACCTGCAGTTACAGGTAACATTGAAGAACAGAAAGAGAAGAGGCTGTAAAAAGGGTGGCCAACGTGTCAGGAGAAACAAGAGAGCATCATCACAGAAGCCAAAGGAAGAGGGTGAGGGTGTGGTTGATGATGTCATTTGCAAAACGAGGGCAGGTCCTAAGACTGGAAACGAGTCCACTGATTTGACAGTTTGAGATCCCTGGTGACCTTTGGCAGTCACAGTTTCAGAGGTAATGGGAGGTGATGATGATGGTACAGAACTTAGATAGCAGTGGGTGGATAAAGAAGTGAGAAAGAAGAGACAGACCTGGTTGTCTGTGCTCTTCAAGCTGGGGTAATCCAGTGCAGTAGGGTGGCCCTTCTAGGGAAGAGCTAGTTTTTGGCAAGCACATTATGTGTATTGGTGGCTGATATTAAGTATGGTCAACTCTCTTTCTCTCTCTTTTCAACTTAGGCAAGATGTGCATAGTTGTTTTTTAGAAATCTAATGCAGGTCTTTAACATTCATTCCTTTCAAAGGCACCTTTTTGAAAGCTTAAGTCAAATTTTCTGAACTCATTCTGTAACCTGATTTCATCACTATTTACTTTATAGTCCTGCCTAGGACCGTACTCTTTGAGCTTCCCAGACCTCTTCCTTAGTAACCAGATATGGAGGTGCTCCTTTATGATAATGTTTGCATGTGGAAAGCAAGAATTGAGTTCAGTATCATTGCAGAAAAAGAAAACAACTTTATTATCCAGCATGTAAACTCTTAACTGGAAATCCACTGATGAGAGATTTTTCAAGAATTTTATTTTGAAATAGCAAATGACTACAGGTCAAAAGACATGTACTATTCAGTGCTCTTGATTGACTTCAAGATTGCAGATTCTCAAAACAAAAATTGTCATTATGATGTACTTGTTCAATGGACAAATATATTTTAGAGCAACTTTGATAAAGGCTAGAAACAAACAAATTTGAAAATAAGGGCTGTTTCTTAGCTGAATTTTCCATTAATTGAGATTTTTACATTTTACTCTAGCATTGGAGTTTTCTTTCGTTTTGTTTTGAACTTTTCAAAGTACAAGAAATTAGGATCCATATGCAGTAGATGGACTACTTTCTATTTTCATTTTACTTGTGAGAAGATTGCTGTGCCGGGAGGTAAGTAACATGCCCAAGGAATATAAGTTAGATCCTCTGATTTTCCATCAAAAATTTTCCCATGGCTTTCCCAACACTCTCGTCACATATCTTTGTTCACAGTTTTATTGTGTCTTGTTCAAGGTGAAAAATATAGGGAGGAGCAGACAGAAACAGTTTTGTATAGAGCTCAGCTAATTGTGTGAAGTTGGTGGTCATGAAGCTGTGGGACTTGGAACGCTGGTTACAGCGAGGCAGAATGTGGGCAGAAGATGCTTCCTCTAGGCAGCTCGGGCAAAGATTCGTGCACCACTCTTGCCTCTGCAGCTTATTTTTTAGCAGACACAGGGATCATGCAGCCATCAGCTCAGTTTCTGTACATGACAAATCCTGAATCCTGGGGAGAGACATACTTCTGTAAACCTCCCCCAGCCCCCAGTGCATCCTGTCATGCTGCCAGCAAATGTTTACTGGAGCCGCAGCCAGAGTCTGCTTGGGAACTTGCAACCTGTGTACATCAGATGAGTGACCAAGATGCTTGGGTGTGTGCTGACTCATTTAAGAACATCTGATTTAGAGAGCTGCCGGGGTGTGGGTGTTAGAATACACTGTGGTTGATTTTCCAGCATTCTGCCAAAAAAGCAATAAATGGAAGTGGCAAGTGATGAAGTCAAAACACAATTAAGGTACTGTTAAGAATCTAACTAGTTATTTCTTAAGTCTGTCTTTCAAGATACCCTGGTTGTTAGCATCTGATTTCAGCAATATTTTAGAGATGCTGAAATAGGGATAGTAATATTTGTTGAGCACTTACTGTATGCCAGATGTTTTTCTAAGTCTTTACATGCATTAAATAAGTCGTTCCTACAAACACCCTCTGAGGCAGGTGCTATTATCATGTCCATTTTCCTATCAGGGCAGAAGTAACTATCCTGAGGATACTAGGGCATCCTTGGTAGAGCATGACATTCAACCCAGGTCTGAATCAAGTCTACACCATTAACCATGAAATGCTATTAATACCAAGGAGTCAGTGCCATTTAAATAGAAGTAAATGGTTAGGGCTTAAAGTTCAGCAAATGCTGTTTCTATACCTCTTCCTGATTGTTTTTGTACGTACAAATAGAAGATGAAAGTTTGTCCATTTATTCTGAAATGTGCACTAAATTGTGATTAAATGGAGACTATGAAGAAGAGACTACAGTCTTTTTACGTATGATGGATAAATGAGTCCCTTTCATTCTTTTAGGTGGTTGATCTCTGCTCAAGGACTTTCTGAAGGCCGCCTTTTGCTCTGGGAGGGAGAAGCAGGTCTGTGTGAGCTGCTGTGGGCTAGTCTGAGCTTTGATCCTGGTGAGACCCAGGGACTTTAAAACAGAGTCTGTCAGAGAGCCCTGGGGCCAGGGAGAGAATAGTTAGGAATGAGACAGTTGAGAGTAAGTCAGTTACTCCAGTGGCATAATTTAGTATTTCAGACATGACTTTTAATCTTCTGTAAAGTATTTGTTGACCCTGTCTCAGAGTTACTGGAATATGTTTTCAGTGGGCCTGTTCTCATGCAGTCTGAAGGGTGGGGCCGTTAGGAGGAGAGGGCTTCAGCCCAGAGGTGTGAGGCCTCATCAGTATGACCTCAAAATAGAGAGATCCTTTAAATTTTGAATCATAGTTTAACTGCCTGAATAATAAAAGTTTGAACTACCTCCTCTTCTTTGGCACAGGTGCTAGATAATCAGTGCCCCCTGCCTAAATGTTCTCTACTACATTGAGCAGAGTCTTAAGACCCCCACCCCCAGTCAACTCCTCTGACCTCCTCTGTGCAGTCACAAACTCTCCGGCGCTGGGCTGCGCTGGTCACACCTGTCACCTATTGGGGACCATCCTCTCACCTCCTCTTGACCTCTGCTTTCCTGTTTGCTAGCCTGTCTGAACTGTGAGGTATGCCCTTCCAGAAATCCTTATAACACAACTGATATTAGACACATAAGTAGCACAATTTAAATCACCTCTTTTAGCTGTGGCTTTTCTTAGAGCTCTCGAAATTGCTTAGTTTCCAGTTGGCCTCCACCTACCAGAGACCAGCTTCTCTCCTTCACTCTACCCACAGGAAGGCCCCAAGTATCAGAAACACTGCAGGTTTCCCCTTGGTCCCTGGGGATAGGATACAGACTTCCCCACATTCTGTCTAAAGCCACCATCCCAGCCTCACTCTCTGAAATGGAGTTAATATCTGTCCACAATACTGTCAGATATTAATTACTGAATATCCGAATATCCATTAGCTTAAGGAAGTCCTGTCTTGATTTGTCAGGGTATCAGGACCTTCCCAGATCCCCCATATCATCAGAACACCTGAATCATATTAATACTTCCTAGCCTCTGGACTCTTGCTAAATAAAGTTGTCAGTGGGACCCTGCCAGTGGGTCAAATGGCACCATACACCGTCAATGTCCTTTCCTTCAGAACAACAAGAAGGAAGCTTCAAGCCTATGCTTCCTCATGCAATCTCTTTCTTTCAACATCCCAACTCCTATAAAGAACTCAAACATCAACACAGCCTACCTTGCAAAGAGGCCTGAGGAGTTGCTCTTCAGTCAGTTGTGGGTAACTGTTTGTGACCCCATGGACTGCAGCATGCCAGGCTTCCATATGCCTCATTATCTCCCAGAGTTTGCTCAGACTCATGTCCATTGCATTGGTGATGCCCTCCAACATATCATTCTCTGTCACCGCCTTCTTCTCCTGCCTTCAATCTTTCCCAGCCTCAGGGTCTTTTCCAATGAGTCAGCTCTTCGCATCAGGTGGCCAAAGTATTGGAGCTTCAGCATCAGTCCTTCCAAGGAATATTCAGGACTGATTTCCTTTAGGATTGACTGGTTGGATCTCCTTGCTGTCCCAGGGATTCTCAAGAGTCTTCTCCAGCACCACAGTTCGAGAGCATCAGTTCTTCGGCATTTAGCCTTCTTTATGGTCCAGCTCTCACGTCCATACATGAGTACTGGAAAAACTTTGTATGGACCTTTGTCGGCAAAGTGATGTCTCTGCTTTTTAATATGCTGTCTAGGTTGGTCATCGGAGAAGGCAATGGCACCCCACTCCAGTATTCTTGCCTGGAAAATCCCATGGGTGGAAGAGCCTGGTAGGCTGCAGTCCATGGGGTCGCTAAGAGTCGGACACGACTGAGCATCTTCATTTTTACTTTTCACTTTCATGCATTGGAGAAGGAAATGGAAACCCACTCCAGTGTGCTTGCCTGGAAAATCCCAGGGACGAGGGAGCCTGGTGGGCTGCTGTCTCTGGGGTCACACACAGTCGGACACGACTGAAGTGACTTAGCAGCAGCAGCAGCAGCAGCAGCAGGTTGGTCATGGCTTTTGTTCCAAGGAGCAAGAGTCTTTTAATTTCATGGCTACAATCACCATCTGCAGTGATAGAGCAGACAGAATGCTTTCTGGGGAAGGAAACATTTCATTCTGAAATATAATTCACAAGGATAAAAATTTGTCAAAGAACACTCCCAGTTGACATTACTATGTGGTCCACAGGGTCTCATTCTAAACAGTGGCCAGTGCACAGAGGTAGTAAATACAGAGTAAACAAAGCTCACATGAATCTTAGAGGTATTTCACTGCACTCTAGTCTTCCCAAGAAAGGTGATGTGTGCTGTCCCTTTAGTCATGTCCGACTGTTTGGGAACCAGTGGACTGTAGCCCATCAGGCTCCTCTGTCTCTCAGCTTCTCCAGTTAAGGATGCTGAAGTGGGTTGCCATGCCCTTCTCCACAGGATCTTCCTGATTAGGGAAGGTGGTTTCACTCCCAGTTTGCATAACCATAGAGCCCCCTTCTAGTTTTCTTTTTTCCTTTTCCCAGAACGAGAGGACTCTCTGCCACAAAGATAAGTTCAGACTACCAGTCTAGGAAACAGAGTACCTTGCTAATTTTAGAATGATTCTTCTTCCATTTATTTCAGACATCAGCATTCACCAACATTTTAATTATCTTAAAGTAGTTGAAGTAGGAAGAACACTAGATGTGAAATTGTGAAACCTGCATTTGAATCCTGGTTTGTGTTTTATTAGACTTGTGTTGCAGACCAAGTTATAATTTCCCTGAGGTTCAGCTCATCATCTTAAATTGGGAACAGTTGAAGCAAGGTCCAGTGCTGTAAAAAGCAATATTGCATAGGAACCTGGAATGTTAGGTCCATGATTCAAGGCAAACTGGAAGTGGTCAAACAGGAGATGGCAAGAGTGAATGTCGACATTCTAGGAATCAGTGAACTAAAATGGACTGGACTGGGTGAATTTAACTCAGATGACCATTATATCTACTACTGTGGGCAAGAATCCATTAGAAGAAAGAGTAGCCATCATGGTCAACAAAAGAGTCTGAAATGCAGTACTCAAATGCAATCTCAAAAACGACAGAATGATCTCTGCTCATTTCCAAGGCAAACCAGTCAACATCACGGTAATCGAAGTCTATACCCCAACCAGTAATGCTGAAGAAGCTGAAGTTGAACAGTTCTATGAAGACCTACAAGATCTTTTAGAACTAACACCCAAAGAAGATGTCCTTTTCATTATAGGGGACTGGAATGCAAAAGTAGGAAGTCAAGAAACACCTGGAGTAACAACAAGTTTTCCCTTGGAGTACAGAATGAAGTAAGGCAAAGGCTAATAGAGTTTTACACTGGTCATAGGAAAAAACCCTCTTCCAACAACACAAGAGAAGACTCTACACATGGACATCACCAGGAGGTCAATACTGAAATCAGATTGATTATATTCTTTGCAGCCAAAGATGGTGAAGCTCTATACAGTCAGCAAAAACAAGTCCAGGAGCTGCCTGTGGCTCAGGTCATGAACTCCTTATTGCCAAATTCAGACTTAAATTGAAGAAAGTGGGGAAAAGCACTAGACCATTCAGGTATGTCCTAAATCAAATCCCTTATGATTATACAGTGGAAGTGATAAATAGATTTAAGGGACTAGATCTGGTAGATAGAGTGCCTGATGAACTATGGACAGAGGTTCATGACATTGCAGAGGAGACAGGGATCAAGACCATCCCCATGGAAAAGAAATGCAAAAAAGCAAAATGGCTGTCTGGGGAAGCCTTACAAATAGCTGTGAAAAGAAGAGAAGTGAAAAGCAAAGGAGAAAAGGAAAGATATAAGCATCTGAATGCAGAGTTCCAAAGAATAGCAAGGAGAGATAAGAAGGCCTTCCTTAACGATCAATGCAAAGAAATAGAGGAAAACAACAGAATGGGAAAGACTAGAGATCTCTTCAAGAAAATTAGAGATACCAACGGAACATTTCATGCAAAGATGGGCTCAATAAAGGACAGAAATGGTATGGACCCAACAGAAGCAGAAGATATTAAGAAGAAGTGGCAAGAATACACAGAGGAACTGTACAAAAATAGCTTCTCAGAGAACAAGTTCCATCACAGACTCCTGGTGGCAATTTTCCCACTGGAAACCTCTCCTGTGAGCCCTACAGGGGTTCATCTGCCTCTCTTTGAATATAGTAACCCCCCTATATACAAACTTTAAGTTGTGAACTTTCAAAGATGTGAACATGCGCTCCATCAGCATCAGGCATAAGTGAAACTGCAGCTTGCCCTCCATCTCTTGTTGCTGATGACCCTTCAGCTCTGCCGTCTCCCACCTCCTCTCCCTCCTCCAGTCAGTAACTCTTCTTGCCTCTTCACTCAATGCCAGCCCCTGCGTGCCAGCTGTTGTACTAGACTACTGTACTTTTCAAGGTACTGTACTGTAAGACTAAAAACATTTTCTTGTGTTTGTATTATTTGTGTAAAAAGTATTATAAACCTATTATAGTACAGTACTATATAGTTGATTGTGTTGGTTGTGTTGGTCATTATGCTGGACTTAACGAATGTGCTCTCAAACAGAACACATTCATATGTAGGGGACTTATTGTACTTCCGGTGATGGGAGCTCCCATCTTAGGATAAACTCTTGTCTTTGGACTCTCATGGCCTCCAAGGCCCCAGGATAAGTCTAGGCCAGGAGCCCACTGGGTATTCGCAGACAGGTTCCAGAGTCTCCACCAGCTAAGTCTCGTGTTTGTCTTGAGTCCTCAGCCCTGGCACCTATAACCAACTTATTCCCAGAATATTCTAGCATAGTCTAAAAAATTAAGTTAATTAAAGTCACATAGGGAATTTCACAACCCCTCCCAGGCTTACACGCCTAAGGGGCAATAGTAATAACATCCTCATCCATTCCTACATGTTAGTGCTTTTCCTTCAAAACAACTCCTCACTATTTACAAACTTATAGGAGTCAAGAAGTGACAGTAAAGGTGGCAAATGGACTTCACTGGCACACTGAAGCATGATTCCCTGGATTTTGGGGTGCTCCTGATTTGCGGGTTGCTTTGGAAATTATGTGCTTAGCAAGTCTACTTTGGTTCATTGAGGACTCCCAAGAGTCTGTCCCAGACAAATTTGTCCCTAAAGTCTAACGGGCAGATCGTACAGAGATAATGAATGGATGGATTCTTTGATTCATTCATTCAATATCTGAGAATATGAAGATGAACAGGGTCTATACTGTCAAAAAGCTGACAGTCTGTGGAGGGGAAAAATACCAGTAATACGTGTGCATCTTCATACTTGTCCGGTTCTTTGCAACACCATGGACTATAGCCCGCCAGGCTCCTCTGTCCATGGGATTTTCTAGGCAAGAATACTGGAGTGGGTTGCTCCAGGGGATCTTCCTCTCCAGGGGATCTTCCCAACTCAGGGATCAAACCCAAGTCTCCTGCTGCTCCTGCATGGGCAGGTGGAT
Organism: Cephalophus harveyi; assembly: GCA_006410635.1. NCBI lineage: Eukaryota > Metazoa > Chordata > Mammalia > Artiodactyla > Bovidae > Cephalophus > Cephalophus harveyi. The sequence continues at coordinate 72,791 of SJYT01032270.1, read as the reverse complement.
TCTTTACCACTGAGCACCTGGGAAGCCCACACATATATACACATTCTTTAAAAATTTCTTTTCCATTATGGTTTATCACAGGATATAGGATATAGTTAGTTCCCTATGCTATGCAGTGGGACCTTGTTGTTTATCCATTCTATAAATACTAGTTTGCATCTGCTAATCCCAAACTCCCAATCCATCACTCCCCACCCGTACTCCCCTTTGGCAACCACAAGTCTGTTTTCTGTGTCTGTCTACACAGCTTCTAAAACAGAGTAGATGATTCATGTATATTCATAGGAGTCATGTGTATCCTGTTTGGCTGAGTCATGTAGTGTTGAGTTGGAGTGAAATACATTTTTGTAAAAGGTAGATATAATTTTCTATTTTAATTTCAGAAATATACGTGTGTGTGTGTTTTAGATGTGCAAAATAGTTATCAACGAGGCGATCTTTTATTTGTGTGTGGGAAGTAGGGAAGGTCAAGGGTTATGAGTAAAAGGAAGGTTTACTCTATGCACTTTCCTGATTTTTTTTTCCACAATGCAGAAAGTTAAAAAGATTGTAGGAGTCTTTCACTTTTACATTATAGATTTTTATTTTGTAATAAAGAAATATTTTGCTTGAAAAAATACATATACACTAAAGCATTACCAGAAAATGGTATTGATTTCAAAGCCCAAATATTTCAGAGTTCCAGTTAAGTGTATGCTAACGTGGTCTTCACTGAAGTAGCTATCTCTTCCTCAGAGACTGTACATTACAGTTTACAGAAATGTCTCTCTTAGATCCAGAAGCAGTCTCACTACATGGCAGGTGGGGGCTCATGAGGCCTGATGATTAACTGTGTTAATGGGGAATTCTAATAGGTGTTTGAATTTTAAGAAGAGAACAGAAAAGACGGTTATGGAAGACCTACACTACTAGTTATAATGAGGGTAACACTCCTAGTAACAAAAGCCATTATTTGTGCCGTGTGATTTGAAACTCCCTGAGGCTGCCTCTGCTATTGAGGAAGCAAGTCCATTCTGTCTGCTTCTGTCCCTCCGACTATAAGGGTGCCTGGAGCTCAGAAGAGGCTCAATGAACTTTTTTGGAAATGTCAGTTGAAGAAATGAATGAAAATTCTGTTTGGATTCCAAGTCACACTCACCATAAACACAGTTTGCCCTGGTGACGCTGGCTCAGGAGTTTTAAAGCAAAAGGACACAGCATGCCAAAAATGACCATTTATGACTTCCTCTCATGAGAAGAGTTGACTCATTGGAAAAGACTTTGATGCTGGGAGGGATTGGGGGCAGGAGGAGAAGAGGACGACCGGGGATGAGATGGCTGGATGGCATCACGGACTCGATGGAAGTGAGTCTGAGTGAACTCCGGGAGATGGTGATGAACAGGGATGGACTGCAAGGAGATCCAGCCAGTCCATTCTAAAGGAGATCAGTCCTGGGTGTTCATTGGAAGGACTGATGGTAAAGCTGAAACTCCAGTACTTTGGTCACCTCATGCGAAGAGTTGACTCATTGGAAAAGACCCTGATGCTTGGAGGGATTGGGTCAGGAGGAGAAGGGGACAACAGAGGATGAGATGGCTGAATGGCCTCACTGACTCGATGGACGTGAGTTTGAGTGAACTCTGGGAGTTGGTGATGGACAGGGAGGCCTGGCGTGCTGCGATTCATGAGGTTGAAAGAATCGGATATGACTGAGCGACTGAACTGAACTGAATTGAATGTTATTTGGGAAGAATAAAAAGCTATGAAGATGCAAACTAGGGTTTTGTATTATTGCTGTTGTTATTACTATTATCGAAGATTTTACCCATTTCAGGGCTTCCCGCTGCATCATATTTTGAGACAGATTGCTCCAGGAAGAATGTAATGAAAGACTAAGTTTCTATCCTTTTTCTAGCCTGTGAAGTATTCATCCCAAGGATATTAGCAAAAGATAGTTGATACTCCTTTTCCTCAAATAGGTGCCATTTGCTGAGCAGTGACTATGGATCAGATACTAATCTTAGTTGTGCTGGGAAAAATTTGAAGATAATAGAAACCACTCCTGACCTCATAGGGTTATAGTCTGGCTAGAAAGATGGACATTACCATATAATTACATAATTAAAGAAATACAATCAAGGCAAGTGCTCTGAAAGGAAAACCTGAGACCAGTGTTCCCAGCTTGTGAGGCTAACCAGGTGTCTGCTGCTGTCACTCTCATTTTGGGTCTTGCCCATGCCTTTTGCAAGCCCTTGGAAGATATTCTCAATCTTTTTGTGTCAGATACTCTCAGGAACTTCCCCCAGTGCTGGCCAACCCTATTGAGTCTGGTGTCTGTCTCCATTTAAAATGGTTTCTGGGCTCTTTGGGACTTGGGCAATCATGTGTTTCCCATTCTACCCTAAACAAGCTTGATCCTGGACCTTCCAACAGCAGCTCTGAGTTCTTAATTGATTTTAAGGAACTGGCTCAAAGCCCTCTTCAGTTGCACTGGGATTTGCCTACCAGCATAACCCTCTGTAGTGTCTTGGGATAGGGATCAGTCACTTGACCTCCTTCTTTCAGAGCGAGCTGTTTGTTCTCTGAATTCAGTAGTAGAGAGCCAAGGGCTCACCCCTCAAACTCTAATATGACCCAGGGTTATGATATGTTCTATTGACTGACATGTAGTAATGCATTCATACCCATGAAGGAATAGTGTGGTCTGTTGGGAAGAGCACTGGACTGGTAGTCAGCAGATTAGACCTTGTCATCAAGTACCTTTTTCACCTGGAGCAAAACTTCACTTCTATGGTTCTCCGGTGTGTCACCTACAAAATGAGGATACGGTAGTCATTGTTTAATTAATGTTTATTAAATTTTATGAAGTAACTGGGCTAGATGTTTATATATACACACATATTTTTGCAATTGAAGTTATTCAGACCTTAGATTTTAATATTCTTAGAAAATATTTTATATAATGACTGGAAGAACAAGATGGCATATGTGCCTCATGGTGCATATTATGAATTGAATGGTTGTGTGCCCCAGACTCACATATTGAATCCCTTACCCTTCATGTGATAATATTTGGGGATAGTGTTTTTTTAAGCTTTGACACTGATACTTTTTTTCATTATTCTGCTTTCTACTTTTCCATATCATGATAGGGATTAAAAAGGCCATTTGTAAACAAAATTTCATAGCTCATTTAAAAATATCAGAGAAGAGAAAGTGTACTCTTTGATCTCTTGTGTTCTTTTCCTTTTCTTTGGCCCTGCAAGTTTCGTCTTAGTAAGGGAGAAACAAAGGAGAAGTGAGAAAAGCAAAGATGAAGACTGAGAAAACTTTTGGAGCTCCAGGGACCAGTGAAAAAGTTGTATATCCTACTGCATGAGCTTCTCAAATTAGGCCAGAGATAAAATTATGTGTTTTGAATTTGTTGTATAAAACAAAGTTTTCTGGTTGTACACTGAAAATTTTGGGGGGAAGGCTGTTAAAATAATGTATGCTATCGTTGTTGTATTTTTGTTTCTTTTAGTAATTGATAGGTAGTTTATTCAGAGATAACAATGAATGACATGATAAGTGTATAGATGCCAGTCGTATTTAGTGTTTTATCTACTTTTCTTCTCCATACTTTTCATTTTCTTTAGTTACGATTTGAGTTTATATATACTTCTTTTTGTAAGCCTTGATTCGTGGTGTAAATATCAACCTCATATTAACAAAGAGTAGTTTTTCTCAGTTTTATTTTGAGATGTTTGTAGCCTGGATTTTTTATCTATCAAGGAAGAACATGAAATTTTAAGAGAAGAATTCACTTTTGGATGTGTGAGTTAGTTAAATGGCTAGTGATAGAAGCCAGGCTGTTTCAGATAATTATGGATTCTGAGGTATCCTTGATACTTTTATGGACATGATTATTATCTCCCCAAAAACTGAATATTTAACTGCCAGCATAATTCTGATCTCATATTGGGTGATCAAGTACAGCTAAAATCCATTGCTTATTTTTTTTTATCTGCCGTGGAGTTTGGACTCTAATAAGAGTTGGAATTCAGTCATTTAATAGATATTTATATGCTAGGTACATAAATATTATATGCCAGGTCCTGTGCCAGGTGTCTGGTATGAATTAGAAAAATTCTCATATTGTCACAGCCTGTGTTCTGGTGAGGGAACCAGATAATAGACAAGTGTGTGAATGTGTACTATGTAATGGAAGGCAGTGATAAGAGCTGGCAAGAACAACCAAGCAAGATCAGTTATTAGAGAGGAGGCAAAGTCTGTCTGAGGAGATAACCTTTGAGTGAAGCTGAATGAAGTAGGAGGGAATCATTTGAGTATTTGAGAGAGGAGTGTTCCAGATGAGAACAGCAAATGCTAAGTCTCTGAGTAAGGGTGAGTCAAGGATGAGAACCAACTAGGAAGCCAGTGCATCTAGAGGCAGTGAGGGGAACATGGACAGAAATTGGATTCTAGAAGTAGCTGGAGGCCAGATCTCATCCTCAAAGAAAAGAATCAGATTAGAAAAATAAAAATAAGAAACATTTATGAACTACAGCACAGTGCATCATCCAGGAAAAAATTAGGTGTCATAAACAAGAATGCTACTGGATATTCAAAAAGAGAAGTATCTTTGTGACCTAGGCATGCGAGGAAGTCTTCATGGGAGAAGATGACCTTGAGCTTTTCTCATTCATTCATTTACTCAGCTTGTATTTGTTGAGTGACAAATAGGTGCTGGACTCTGTGGAAGGTGGTAGAAATGTAGTGATTATCATAACAGACCAAGTCCTGTGTCCATGAACTTACCACCTAGCTGGGGAGAGAGAGGTAAACATAGAATTACACAAGTGAATATAAAATTACAAACTGAAGAATGCTCTGTAAGCACAGTGTAGCAGTCTTAGATTTAGAGAGTCTAACAATCTAAATCACATACTGACATGGCCTGTGTGCGTGTGGCGGAGGGAGGGGGTAGGTCATCAGAGAAGGTGAACTCAGAAAGTGATGAGATAACTGGGAGTTGGCCAGGGGAGAGTGTGTACGAACCATCTGGATAGAGGAGTAGGCCGTGAAATAGACCAGGTCTATTCAGGCACCTGAAACGAAGCCATTGTGGCATGGATTGAGCACAGCGAGCATGGATTCAGGAGATACAGGAAGAGATCAAAAGAGGAAGCAGGGGATAGTTGAGAGGGCATTGCAGGAGTTTAGATAGGATGCTCTTGGCTTAGACTAGAGTGGTGACACTGAAGACCAATTTGAAAGGGAGGTATATTTGTGAAGCATTTTAATCAGGCACATCTCAGGTGACATGCAGAATTTTCATGTGTCTCAGTTCAGTTAAGTCGCTTAGTCGTGTCTGACTCTGCCACGCCGTGGACTGCAGCACGCCAGGCCTTCCTGTCCATCACCAACTCCTGGAGTCCACCCAAACCCATGTCCATTGAGTTGGTGATGCCATCCAACCATTTCATCCTCTGTCGTCCCCTTCTCCTCCTGCCCTTAATCTTTCCCAGCATCAGGGTCTTTTCCAATGAGTCAGCTCTTCTCATCAGGTGGCCAGAGTAGTGGAGTTTCAGCTTCAACATCAGGCCTTCCAATGAATATTCAGGACTGATTTCTTTTAGGATGGACTGGTTGGATCTCCTTGCAGTCCAAGGGACTCTCAAGAGTCTTCTCCAACACCACAGTTCAAAAGCATCAATTCTTCGGTGCTCAGCTTTCTTTATAGTCCAACTCTCACATCCATACGTGATTACTGGAAAAAACATAGCCTTGACTAGATGGACCTTTGTTGGCACAGTAATGTCTCTGCTTTTTAATATGCTGTCTAGGTTGGTCATAACTTTTCTTCCAAGGAGTAAGCGTCTTTTAATTTCATGGCTGCAATCACCATCTGCAGTGATTTTGGAGCCCAGAAAAATAAAGTCAGCCACTGTTTCTGCTGTTTCTCCATCTATTTGCCATGAAGTGATAGGACCAGATGCCATGATCTTAGTTTTCTGAATGTTGAGCTTTAAGCCAACTTTTTCACTCTCCTCTTTCACTTTCATCAAGAGGCTTTTTAGTTCCTCTTCACTTTCTGCCATAAGGGTGGTGTCATCTGCATATCTGAGGTTATTGATATTTCTCCCAGCAATCTTGATTCCAGCCTGTGCTTCATCCAGCCCAATGTTTCTCATGATGTACTCTGCATATAAGTTAAATAAGCAGGGTAACAGTATACAGCCTTGACATACTCCTTTCCCAATTTGGAACCAGTCTGTTGTCCCATGTCCAGTTCTAACTGTTGCTTCCTGACCTGCGTACAGATTTCTCAGGAGGCAAGTCAGGTGGTCTGGTATTCCCATCTCTTTCAGAATTTTCCACAGTTTGTGGTGATATACACATTCAAAGGCTTTGGCATAGTCAATAAAGCAGAAGTAGAAGTTTTTCTGGAACTCTCTTTTTTGATGATCCAACAGATATTGGCAATTTGATCTCTGTTTCCTCTGCCTTTTCAAAGCCAGCTTGAACATCTGGAGGTTCACGGTTCACGTACTGCTGAAGCCTGGCTTGGAGAATTTTGAGCATTACTTTAACAGCGTGTGAGATGAGTGCAATTGTGTGGTAGTTTGAGCATTCTTTGGCATTGCCTGTCTTTGGGATTGGAATGAAAACTGACTTTTTCCAGTCCTGTGGCCACTGCTGAGTTTTCCAAATTTGCTGGCATATGAGTGTAGTACTTTCACAACATCATCTTTTAGGATTTGGAATAGCTCAATTGGAATGCCATCACCTCCACTAGCTTTGTTCATAATGATGTTTCCTAAGGCCTACTTGACTTCACATTCCAGGATGTCTGGCTCTAGATGAGTGATCACACCATCGTGATTATCTGGGCCGTGAAGATCTTTTTTGTACAATTCTTCTGTGTATTCTTGCCACCTCTTCTTAATATCTTCTGCTTCTGTTACGTCCATACCATTTCTGTCCTTTATCCAGCCCATCTTTGCATGAAATGTTCCCTTGGTATCTCTAATTTTCTTGAAGGGATCTCTAGTCTTTCCCATTCTGTTGTTTTCCTCTATTTCTTCACATTGATTGCTGAGGAAGGCTTTCTTGTCTCTCCTTGCTATTCTTTGGAACTCTGCATTCAGATGCTTATATCTTTCCTTTTCTCCTTTGCTTTTCACTTCTCTTCTTTTCACAGCTATTTGTAAAGCCTCCTCAGACAGCCATTTTCCTTTTCTGCATTTCTTTTCCATGGGGATGGTCTTGATCCCTGTCTCCTCTGCAGTGTCACAAACCTCCATCCATAGTTTATCAGGCACTCTATCAGATCCAGTCTCTTAAATCTGGGTCTCACTTCCACTGTATGATCGTAAGGGATTTGATTTAGGTCATACCTGAATGATCCAGTGGTTTTCCCCACTTTCTTCAATTTAAGTCCTAATTTGGCAATAAGGAGTTCATGATCTGAGTCACAATCAGCTCCAGGGCTTGTTTTTGCTGACTGTATAGAGCTTCACTATCTTTGGCTGCAAAGAATATAATCAATCTGATTTCAGTATTGACCTCCTGGTGATGTCCATGTGTAGAGTCTTCTCTTGTGTTGTTTGAAGAGGGTTTTTTTCTATGACCAGTGTAAAACTCTATTAGCCTTTGCCTTACTTCATTCTGTACTCCAAGGGCAAACTTGTTGTTACTCCAGGTGTTTCTTGACTTCCTACTTTTGCATTCCAGTCCCCTATAATGAAAAGGACATCTTTTTTGGGTGTTAGTTCTAGAAGTTCTTGTAGGTCTTCATAGAACTGTTCAACTTCAGCTTCTTCAGCGTTACTGGTTGGGGTATAGACTTCGATTACCATGATGTTGACTGGTTTGTCTTGGAAATGAGCAGAGATCATTCTGTTGTTTTTGAGATTGCATCTAAGTACTGCATTTTGGGGAAGACTCTTGAGAGTCCCTTGGACTGCAAGGAGATCCAACCAGTCCCTTCTGAAGGAGATCAACCCTGGGATTTCTTTGGAAGGAATGATGCTAAAGCTGAAACTCCAGTACTTTGGCCACCTCATGCAAAGAGTTTTGAACTGTGGTGTTGGAGAAGACTCTTGAGAGTCCCTTGGACTGCAAGGAGATCCAACCAGTCCATTCTGAAGGAGATCAGCCCTGGGATTTCTTTGGAAGGAATGATGCTAAAGCTGAAACTCCAGTACTCTGGCCACCTCATGCGAAGAGCTGACTCATTGGAAAAGACTCTGATGCTGGGAGGGACTGGGGGCAGGAGGAGAAGGGGACGACCGAGGATGAGATGGCTGGATGGCATCACTGACTCGATGGATGTGAGTCTGAGTGATCTCCGAGAGATGGTGATGAACAGGGAGGCCTGGCGTGCTGCGATTCATGGGGTCGCAAAGAGTCGGACACGACTGAGCGACTGAACTGAACTGAACTGCATTTTGGACTCTCTCATTGACTATGAGGGCTGCTCCATTTCTTCTAAGGGATTCTTGCCCACAGTAGTAGCTATAATGGTCATCTGGTTTAAATTCACTCATTCCCATCCATTTTAGTTCACTGATTCTTAAGATGTTGATGTTCACTCTTGCCATCTCCTACTTGATTATGTCCAATTTACCTTGATTCATGGACTTAACATTCCAGGTTCCTATGCAATATTGTTCTTCACAGCATCAGATTTACTTTCACCACCAGATACATCCACAACTGAGCATCATTTCTGCTTTGGCCCAGTTACTTCATTCTTTCCAGAGCTGTTAGAAATTGCCCTCAGTTCTTCCCCAGTAGCACATTGGACAACTTCTGACCTGGGGGTGGGAGCTCATTGTCTGGTGTCATATCTTTTACCTTTTCATACTGTTCATGGGGTTCTCATGGCAAGAATACTGGAGTGGTTTGCTATTCCCTCCTCCAATGGGCCACGTTTTGTCAGAAGTCTTCACCAAAACCCGCTCGTCTTGGGTGGCCCTACGTGGCATGGCTCATGACTTCACTGAGTTATGCAAGCCCCTTTGCCATGACAAGGCTATGATCCATGAAGGAGTGGACCACCAGGGAAGTCCCTTAACTTCTTAACTTCTTAACCCAGGTCTTGCACATTGCAGGCAGACTCTTTACTAACTGAGCCATCAGGGAAGCTTTCTTAACATAGTTTTATAGAAGCCTCTATGACAGAGATCACAATCTGGTGGCCTGCAGACTATCTTGATTGGTAATCTTGTTTTTTATTTAGGTGTGTAAGTTTCCTTTTGATTGGGAAATTTAAAATAAAACCTGGAAGTTTAAAATAAAACTACTTCCCTGGTGGTTCAGTGGTTAAGAATCCACCTGCCAGTGCAAGGGACACGGGTTTGATCCCTGGTCTGGGAAGATCCCACATGTGGAGCAACTAAGCCTGTGCTCCACACCTACTGAGCCCATGAGCTGTAAGAACTGAAGCCTGAATTCTCTAGAGCCCATGCTCCACAACAAGAGAAGCCATTGCAATGAGAAACCCATGCACTGCAATGAAGAGTAGCTCCTGCCAGTTGCAACTAGAGAAGGACTGTGCACAGTAGTGAAGACCTAGCACAGCCAAAAATAAATAATTTTTTAAAAGAAAAAATTCCCTTAAGATCAATCCAAATTGTTGAGTGTATCACTATATCATTTTTAAAATTACTGAATAAAAATAATTGGTGAATAATATCCCATTGTATAGATGTACTAGATTTTAACTATTCACCTACTAAGGGTGATTTGGGTTGTTTATATTATTTGGCAATTATAAATAAAGCTGCTCTGAAGATTCTTGTGGGCTTCCCGGGTGGCTCAGTGGTAAAGAATCTGCCTGCAGTGCAAGAGATGAGGGTTCAGTCCCTGGGTTGAGAAGATCTCCTGGGGAAGGAAATGGCATCCCACTACAGTATTCTTGTCTGGAAAATCCCATGGACAGAGGAGCCTGGAGGGCTACAATCCATGGGATCGCAAAAGAGTCAGACACAACTTAGCAACTAAGACAATAACATTGTTGTATAGATTTTGCTGTGAATATGTTTTTATGTCTCTGGGATAAAATGCTTAAGAGTGGAGACTTCCCTGTGGTACAGTGGAGAAGAATCTGCCTGCCAGTGCAGGGAACACGGGTTCAACCCCTGGTCTAGGAAGATTCCATATGCTGCGGAGCAACTAAGCCCATGTGCCACAATTACTGAGCCCATGCTTTAGAGCTCACAACCTGCAAATCCTGAAGCCCACAAGCCTAAAGCCTGTGCTCCAAAACAAAAGAAGCCACTGCAAGGAGAAGTCTGCACACGACAATTAGAGAGTAGCTCCTGCTCACCCCAACTAAAGAAAGCCTACATGCAGTAATGAAGATCCAGCACAGCCAAAAATAAAATAAAATTAATTAATAAAAAATGCTTGAGTGCAATTCTTGGGTCATATAGTAGCTACATGTTAAGTTTTATAAGAAATTAACAAACTGTTTTTCTAAAATGGCTGTATTATTTTATTTTATATCCCCACCAATGATCTATGAGATACCATTAATAATTTTTAATGTTTCTTCTTTTTACTCATAGTCATTTCAAGTTCTCTATTTCAGTTCAGTTCAATTCAGTGGCTCAGTCGTGTCCGACTCTGCAACCCCATGGACTGCAGCACACCAGGCTTCCATGTCTATCAACAATTCCCTGAGCTTACTCAAACTCATGCCTGTTGAGTTGGTGATGCCATCCAACCATCTCATCCACTGTTGTCCCCTTCTACTCCCGCCTGCAATCATTCCCCGCATCGGTCTTTTCCAATGAGTCAGTTCTTTGCAACAGATGGCCAAAGTATTGGAGTTTCTGCTTCGTCAGTCCTTCCAATGAATATTCAGGACTGATTTCCTTTAGGATGGACTGCTTGGATCTCCTTGCTTTCCAAGGGATTCTCAAGAGTCTTCTTCCACTCCACAGTTAAAAGCATCAATTCTTCAGTGCTCCGCTTTCTTTATAGTCCAACTCTCACATCCATACATGACTACTGGAAAAACCATAGCCTTGACGGACCTTTGTTAGCAAAGTAATGTCTCTGCTTTTGAATATGCTGTCTAGGTTGGTCAAACTTTTCTTCCAAGGAGCAAGAGTCTTTTAATTTCATGGCCGCAGTCACCATCTGCAGTCATTTTGGAGCTCAAAAATATAAAGTCTCTCACTATTTCTGCTGCTTCCCCATCTGTTTTCCATGAAGTGATGGGACCAGATGCCATGATCTTCATTTTCTGAATGTTGAGTTTTAAGCCAACTTTTTCACTCTCCTCTTTCGCTTTCATCAAGAGGCTCTTTAGTTCTTCTTTGCTTTCTGCCATAAGGGTGGTGTCATCTGCGTATCTGAGGTTATTGATATTTCTCCCGGCAATCTTGATACCAGTTTGTGCTTCATCCAGCCCAGCATTTCTCATGATGTACTCTGCATAGAAGTTAAATAAGCAGGGTGACAATATACAGCCTTGACGTACTCCTTTCCCTATTTGGAAACAGTCTGTTGTTCCATGTCCAGTTCTAACTGTTGCTTCCTGATCTGCATACAGATTTCTCAAGAGGCAAGTCAGGTGGTCTGGTATTCCCATCTCTTTAAGAATTTTCCACAGTTTATTGTGGTCACACAATCAAAGGCTTTGGCATAGTCAATAAAGCAGAAATAGATGTTTTTTCTGGAACTCTCTTGCTCTTTCGATGATCCAATAGATGTTAGAAATTTGATCTCTGGTTCCGCTGTCTTTTCTAAATCCAGCTTGAACATCTGGAAGTTCATGGTTCACGTACTGCTGAAGGCTGGCTTGGAGAATTTTGAGCATTACTTTACTAGTGTGTGAGATGAGTACAATTGTGCAGTAGTTTGGGCATTCTTTGGCATTGCCTTTCTTTGGAATTGGAATGAAAAGTGACCTTTTCCAGTCCTGTGGCCACTGCTGAATTTTCCAAATTTGCTGGCATATTGCAGCACTTTCACTGCATCATCTTTTAGGATCTGAAATAGCTCAACTGGAATTCCATCACCTCCACTAGCTTTGTTCGTAGTGATGCTTTCTAAGGCCCACTTGACTTCACATTCCAGGATGTCCGGCTCTAGGTGAGTGATCATACCATCGTGGTTATCTTGGTCATGAAGATCTCTTTTGTACAGTTCTTCTGTGTATTCTTGCCACCTCTTCTTAATATCTTCTGCTTCTGTTAGGTCCATACCATTTTTGTCCTTTATTGAGCCCATCTTTGCAATGTTGGGTCTTCCAATTCATGAACATGGTATGTTTTTCCATTTATTCAGGCTGTCTTTAATTTATTCAAGCAATATTTTGTAGTTTTCAGTGTACAAGTACTGCACCTCCAAGGTTGAGTTTATTTTAAGTTTATTCTTTTTTGATACTATTGTAATGAATTTTTTCCCTTAATTTATCTTTTTAGTTTGTTTATTACCAGTGTATATAAGTACAACTGATATTTGTATGTGGATCTGGTATGCTGCAAATTTGCTGAATTATTTTATTGGCTCTAGTAGTTCTTCTGGATTTTATAGGATATTTCATATATAATATATCCAAGACTTGGTGATGGACAGGGAGGCCTGGCATGCTGCAGTCCATGGGGTCGCAAGGAGTCAGATACGACCGAGCGACTGAACTGAACTGAACCTGTGAATAGTGGTTATTTTGTCCTCCATTTCCCATTTTGGTACCTTTTATTTCATTTTCTTGCCTAATTTCTCTGGCTAGAACTTATAGTACAATATTGAATAGAAGTGGCAATAGTGGGCCTCCTTGTTTTTGATCTTGGAGCAAAAACTTTGGTTCTTTCACCACTGAGTAAGATGTTAGCTGTGGAGTTTCCATATTGTGGCCCTTATCATATTGAAGACGGTTTTTTTTTTTTTTACCCCTAATTGTTGAGTGTTTTTACTGTGAAAAGGCTTTGGATTTTTCTCAAATATTTTAAAGATTTTTTTTTCTTTCATTCTACTAATATGTATATTACAGTAACTGACTTTTATATATTGTACTGTCTTTGAATTACTAGAAAAATCCCACTTGATCATGGTGTATAATCCTATTAATACGCTGCTGGATTTGGTTTGCCAGTGTTTTCTTAAGGAGTTTTGTATTTATATTCATAAAGGATATTGGTCTATAGTTTTCCTTTTTTATGATGTCTTTGTGTAACTTTGGTATCAGGGCAAATGCTGGTCTCTTAGAATGAGTTAGGAAGTGTTCCCTCCTTTTTCTTCTTTTCTTCTTCATCATCTTTTACTTTTAAGTTTGAGAAGCATTAGCGTTAATTTTGTTTAAATGTTTGTGGAAATTAACAATTAAAGCGATATAGGCCTGGGCTTTTCTTTCTTTTTTAAAAAATTTATTTCTTTATTTTAATTGGAGAACAATCACTTCACAACACTGTGGTGGTCCCCACCACACATCGACACGGGTACATGCATGCCCACCCCCATCCTGAACCCCCCTGCCTCCTCCCTCCTCACCCCAACCTCTGGATTGTCTCAGAACACTGGCTTTGAGCACCCTGCCTCATGCATCGAACTTGCACTAGTCATCTATTTTACATATATATGTTTGAATATTTCTCATATCATCCCACCCTCACCTTCTCCCACATAGTCCAATAGTCTGTTCCTTACATCTATGTCTCTTTTGCTGCCTTGCATATTAGAATCATGGTTACCGTCTTTCTAGATTCCATGTATATGCGTTAATATACTATATTGGTGTTTCTCTTTTTGACTTACTTCACTCTGTATAATAGACTACAGTTTCATCCACCTCATAGAACTAACTCAAATGTGTTCTTTTTTATAGCTGAGTAATATTCCATGTGTATATGTACCACAACCTCCTTATCCATTTGTCTGCCAATGGACATCTATGTTGGTTCCATGTCCTAGCTATTGTAAATAGTGCTGCAATGAACATTGGGGTACATGTGTCTGTTTCAATTCTGGTTTCCTCAGTGTGTATGCCCAGCAGTGGGATTGCTGGGTCATATGGCAGTTCTATTTCCAGTTTTTTAAGGAATCTTCGCACTGTTCTCCATAGTGGCTCTACCAGTTTGCATTCTGACCAACAGTGTAAGAGGGTTGCCTTTTCTCCACACCCTCTCCAACACTTATTGTTTATAGACTTTTTGTAGGCAGGGCCTGGGCTTTTCTTTGCTAGGAAAATTTTGATTATTGATTTAATCTCTTTGCTTGCTATAACTTTGTTCAGGTTTTCTATTTCTACTGGGTCAGTTTTTCTAATCGATGTGCTTTGAGGAATCTTTGCATTTGATCTAGGTTATCTAATTTGTTTGGTGGACAATTGTTCATAGTATTATCTCACAGTCCTTTTTATTTCTGTAAGTGAAGTCGCTCAGTCGTGTCTGACTCTTTGTGACCCCATGGACTGTAGCCTACCAAGCTCCTCTGTCCATGGGATTTTCCAAGCAATGGTACTGGAGTGGATTGCCATTTCCTTCTCCAGGGGATAAGTTGCTAATAATGTCCCCACTTTCATTTCTGATTCTAATAATTTGAGTATTATTTCTTTTTTTCTCAGTGATTTTAGCTAAACTCAATTTTGTTGATCTTTTTGAAGAACGAAATTCTGGTTTTGTTGATTTTGTGTATTTATTTTCCACTCTCTACCTTTAAAATCGGGAGCTTCCCTTGTAGCTCAGTTGGTAAAGAATTTGCCTGCAGTGCAGGAGAGACCCGGGTTCGATCCCTGGGTTGGGAAGATTCCCTGGAGAAGGAAATGGCAACCCACTCCAGTATCCTTGCCTGGAAAATCTCATGGACAGAGGAACCTGCTGGATTGCAGTCCATGGGGTCACAAAGAGTCAGGCACGACTGAGCGACTAACACACACACACACACTTTTAAAATCACTGCTCACTTTATTATTTCCTTCCTTCTGCTAGTTTCAGGTTTACTTTGCTCTTCCTTTTCTGTTTTTTTTTTTTTTTAAAGTTATATAGTCAGATTATGATTTGAAATGTTTTCTTCTTTTTTGGCTGTGCCACACCCAGCTTACAAGATCTTATTTCCTTAACCAAGGATTGAACCCAGGCCATGGGAGTGAAAACACTGAGTCCTAACCATTGGACAGCCAGGAATTCCCTCTTCTTTTTAAAAATTCAATTTATTTTGTATATTTATTTATTTATTGGCCACACAGGGTCTTTGTTGCTGTGCATGAACTTTCTCTAGTTGCAGCAAGTGAGCTTTCTAGTTATGGTGCAAGGGCCTCTCATTGTGGTGGCTTCCCTTGTTGCAGAACATGGACTCTAGGGTGCATGAGCTTCAGTCATTGTGGCTCATGGGCTCAGCAGTTGTGGCACAGAGGTTTAGTTGCCCCATGGTATGTGGAATCTTCTCAGACCAGGGATTGAACTTGCGTCCCCTGCATTGGCAGGCAGACTCCCAACCATTGGACCACCAGGGAAGTCCCCTGAAAAACTCAAGGAGACTGCATTTGAAATAGTTTCAATTCTACTCTGTGGAGGACATTTGTTTTGTCACTCTGGCTGGCCCCCTCTGCCATAGGGGAAAGGAACTTTCCCTATTTAACATGGTTCTGCCATGTTCTACTGCCAATCACAGCACTTTCCCCCTCTCTCTTGTTTTTTAATGCAGGTGTTTACAACTGTCTATTTTCCTCTGAGCATTGTTTTCATTGAATCCTGTAAGTTTGGGCATATTAGATTTTTGTTTTCCTTCATCTCAAAGTTTCCTAACGTTTCCTGTGATTTCTTCTTTGACCCATTGGTTGTTTTATTTAATTTCCACATACTTGTGAATTGTCCAGTTTTCCCTGTGTGAAGTTCTAGTTTTAGTCCATTTTGGGTGAAGAAGATACTTTATATGATTTAAGTCTTTTTAAATTTATTGAGATTTCTTTTGTACTTTAACATATGACCTGTCGTGGAGAATATTCCATGTGCACTTGAGAAGATTGAGCATTTTGTTGTTTTGGGGTGGAATATTCTTTATATGTCTGCTTGATCCAGTTGGTTTATAGTGTTGGTCAAGTCCTCTATTTCCATACTGTTCTGGTTGCTCTATCCATTATTGATCTGAGTTATTAAAATCTGTTAACTGTTGTTATAAAACTATTTCTTTCTTCATTCCATCTGTCCATTTTTGCTTCATATTTTGCCGTCCTCTGTTGTTAGGTATGTGTATTTTGTAATTCTTATATCTTGATGAATTAACCTTTTTGTTAATATATAATGACCTTTGTCTCTTATAACAATTTTTTAAAATCTGTTTTGTTTGATGTTAATGTAGACTGCTCCCCCAACCCTCTTTTGGTAAGTATTTTAAAAAATAATTTGGTAATTAAAATGGAATGCATTTTTCCGTTCTTTCACTTTCTACCTATTTGTGTCTTTGAATCTAACATTAAGTCTCTTACAGACAGCATGTATTTGGATCATGTTTTTCTTTATCCATTCTGTCAATCTCTGCCTTTTAATTGAAGAATTTATTTATGTTTAAAACAGTTACTGATAAAGAAAAGCTCCTGCTTTTGTTTTCTTTTTTTTTCCTACAGATGGGCATTATTTTATTTTTTTGTTTTCTATATGACTTTTTTGATAATTTCCTCCATTACTGACTTCTTTTGTGTTTAATCGATTTTTATAGGTTCATGTTTTTTATTAAATGTGAGACATTTTCATCATTAATTCTTCACATATCCTTTCTGTACCTTTTATTCCCTATTTCTGGGACTTATTTTATATATATTGATTTACTTAATGATGTTCCACTGGTCTGTAAGGCATGATCATTTTTTTCCATTCTTTTTTCTTTTTGCTACTCTGAATAACTTCAATGGTCCTCTCTTTAAATTTGCAGATTCTTTCTTCTGCCAGCTCAAATCTGCTATAAAGGTCTTCTACTGAAGTTTTCATTTCAGTTATTATACTTGTAATTTCAGAATATCTGTTTGGTTCCTTTTTTATAATTTCTGTCTCTTCACTGATATTCTCTATTTGGTGAAACATACTTCTTCTGGAGTGATGTCTATTGTTTCTATTAGCTCTTTGATTTATAATCTTTCTCAGTATCTGTGCTTCTTTAGGGACAGTTTGTGTTAATTTCCTTTTTTCCCCCCCTATAAATAGGTCATATTTTCTTGTTTCTTTGAATGCCTTCTTTTTTGTTGTTGCTGAAAACAACATTTTATTATAGTGGACCCTTGAGCAATGTAAGTTCTAATTGCAAAGTTCCACTTGTACCTGGATTTTTTAAAATTAATACATACTACAATGCTATATAATCTGTGGCTGGTTGAATCTGCAAATATAATACCATGGTCTGGAGGGCTAGAGTTATACATGGATTTCACCTGCACAGGATTGGCACTCATAGACCCCACTTTGTTCAAAAGTCAACAATATAATATGGTCACTTTAGAAATCAGATTCTTGTCTTTCCTCAGGGCTGTTGTTATTGCTTGCTGTGGGTTGTAGTTGCTTATATATTTACTGAGTTTTCTAAATCATTTTTAAAAGATTGTGTTATTTGTAATTTGTGTTATTTGACTGTAAAATCTTGATTCCTTTAGCTTGTAGTCAGTTAGTGGTTTGACAAATAATTTCTTTAATGCCTTAAATCACCTTTTTCTTAATTCAGCATACATTTAGTTGCTATAAATCTTTGAGTATTTTCCAAAGTTAATTCTGACTCTTTTTATTTTTTTGGCATTTCTACTTGAAACACAAGTATCTAAGTGGGGTGATGGAAATGTGGTAGATTATGGTGATGGTTGCACAACTCCAAGTTTTTTACAGTCATTGAATTGGTGCATTTTATGAAATAAATTATTCATCAGTGAAACTGTTTTTCAAATAAAAGGAGATGATACCTATCTCATAGGGCTTCTTGTGAGGATTTATTAGAACAAGTGCCAGGTACAAACTAGGCAATAATAGATGACAATTATTATTTACTATCATTACTTTTTTAATATATAACAGCAGCATCTACTGTTAAGACCACTTCTTCCTCAAATATTTGGTAGAATTCACAGTGAAACTATTTGAGCTTGGAACTTTTTAAAATGGTCAGTCTTTTATTATTATGGTGCTAAAATATACATAACATAAATTTTACCATTTTAACCATTTTCAAGCATACAGTTCAGTGACATTAAGTGTATTGATGGTGTGTACCAATACCACCATCTATCTTTAGAACTTTATAATCTTTCCAGACTGATTCTCTCTTCCCTTAAAAAATACCCACCCCTGTTCCTCCTATCTTCTATTCCCTGGTAACTACATTCTATTTCCTGTCTATGTTAATTTGATTAATCTAGTTATGTCATATAAATGGCATCATACAAGGAATTCCCTGGCAGTCCACTGGTTATTACTCCATGCCTTCACTGCTGAGCATGTGGGTTCAATCTCTGGTCAGGGAACTAAGATCCCACAAGCCTTGTGGCATGGCCAAAAAAAAAGTGGAATCATATATTTGTCCTTTTTGTTTTTTTTACTTATTTCACTTAGCATGTCTTTAGGGTTAATCCATGTTGTACCCTGACATAATTTCATTTCTTTTTAAGGCTGAATAATATTCTATTGAATGGATATACTGCATTTTGTTTGTTATTTATCCATTGACAGACACTTGGGTTGTTTCTGCCTTTTGTCTATTGTAAATAATGCTGCTGTGAACATGGATATACAAATACTTTGTCAAATCTTTACTTTCAGTTCTTTTATGTATATACCCAAAATTCGAATTGCTGGATTATATGGCAATTCTATGTCTAACTTTTTGAGGAATTGTCATATTGTTTTCCACAATGACTGTCATTTTACATTCCAGCAGCAATGCACAAGGATTCTGATATCTCCACATCGTAACCAGCACTTATTATTTTCTATTTTTGATAATTGCCATTCTAATGGGTATGAAGTGGTATCTCACTGTGATTTTAATTTCCATTTCTCTAACAATTGGTATAGGAGAGGTTTTAAAACTATGAATTCAATTTTTTAAATGTATATACAGCTATTCAGGTTATTTATTTCTTCTTTTATTTATTTTTGGCTGTTCTGGGTTTTCCTGACTGCATGTGGGCTTTCTCTAGTTGCAGAGAGAGGGGGATACTCTTGCTTGTGGTATGCAGGTTTCTCACTGTGGTGGCTTCTTTTATTACAGAGCACAGGCTCTAACTGCACAGGCTTCTGTAATTGTAGTGCATGGGCTAATTAGGTGTGACTTGAGGGTATAGAGTGCTGGCTCAGTAGTTATGACACACGGGCTTAGTTGCCACATAGCATGTAGGATCTTTCCAGAGCAGGGATTGAACTCATGTCCCCTGCATTGGCAGGTGTATTCTCAACCACTGTACCATCAGGGAAGCCCCTATTTATTTCTTCTTGAGTGAAACTTGGTAATTTGTATGTGAAGAAAATTTTGTTTAGTCTAAATTGTTGAATTTATCACATAAAGTTGTTGACAACATTGCCTTATTAATTTGTATCTGTAGTATCTGTAGCGATGTTGTCTCTTTCATTCCAGATATTGGTGTGTATGTGTATGTGTGCACTAAGTTGCTTCAGTTGTGTCTAACTCTTCATGACTCTATGAACTGTAGCCCGCCAGGTTTCTCTGTCTGTGGGATTCTCCAGGCAAGAATACTGGAGTGGGTTGTCATTTCCTTCTCCATGGGATGGATCTTCACAAGCCAGGGATCGAACCAGTGTCTCATATCTCCTGCATTGACAAGTTCTTTACCACTCACGCCGCCTGGGAAGCCCCCCAGATATTGATCATTTGTGTTTCTATTGTTTCAATTCTTTACCTGTTTTTTCTTTTACTGATTCATGCTTTTTTCTTTGTTATTCTATTTCTTCTCCTTACTTTGGATCAAATTTACTTTTCTTTTTTTAAGTTCCTTATTATTGAAGAATCTTATGGTAGATCACTGGTTTTACATCTCTTTTCTAATATAAGCAGGTCTGCTACACTCTATTGGTCATTGAAACCATTCTTAATACAATGAGGAGGGAGCTACACAAGGGTGTAAATACCATGGGGTGGGATCTGTGGAGGCCATCTTGGAGTCTGGGTTCTCCAAGTTGATTCTGACTTCTCTATTATTAGGTTTAATGTCATTACTGATCCTGTTTCTTGTGATAAAATGTGAGCACTAATAGTCTATGGTGTGCAATAGCAAAACAGCTACTTAGAAGTATTACCTGTAGACACTACAGTTAAATGCATATAGAAGACAAGCCTTGTGGGAGGTGGGAGGGGGATTCGGGATTGGGAGCTAATATACACCCATGGTGGATTCATGTCAATGTATGGCAAAATCAATACAGTATTGTAAAGTAAGATAAAGTAAAAATAAAATTAAAAAAAAAAAAAAAGAAGAAGACAAGCCTTTTGGTAACAGGTAGTTGCTGCCATAAAACATGTTAGTGAAAGTCTGGGATATAATAGGGTTTATTGATTGTTGTTTCTAAGTATGCTGGACAATGTTGGGAAAGAAAATGGTTAGATCAGGACTTTGAATTCTCAAGTCAAGATCCACCTAAGAAATCTATTACGTTGATGAAAAGGTAATTTCGGTTTTACACCGTGAATTTTAAATCATTATAACTAGGCTTAAATACATCTTTATTAATCAAAATAGGAACCGTTTTAATCAATATATTTTTTGCCAACAATAAATAAGTTTGTTTATTCATAAGTAGCGCGTGTAAGTTTTTTGGGGGAATAGATGCCTTTGACGGAGAAGGCAATGGTAACCCACTCCAGTACTCTTGCCTGGAAAATGCTATGGACAGAGGAGTCTGGTAGGCCGAGTTCATGGGGTCGCTAAGAGTCCGGCACGACTGAGCAACTTCACTTTGACTTTTCACTTTCCTGCATTGGAGAAGGAAATGGCAACCCACTCCAGTATTCTTGCCTGGAGAATTCCAGGGACGGAGGAGCCTAGTGGGCTGCTGTCTATGGGGTCGCACAGAGTCGGACATGACTGAAGCGACTTAGCAGCAGTAGCAGCAGCATAAAGTAGCGTAAAAAAGCAAGTAGCATAAAAATCCATGCTTTGGGATTTGATGAACTCTTGGAAAGCATTTTCTGCCTCCTGCTGGTTGTGGGAATGTTTTCCATGCAAAAAGTTGTCGAATGGAGAGCACATGTACATCCATGGCTGATTCATGTCAATGTATGGCAAAACCCACTACAATATTGTAAAGTAATTAGCCTCCAATTAAAATAAATTAATTAATTTTTAAAAAGTTGTCAAGATGCTTGAAGAAGTAGTAGTCAGTTGGCGAGAGTCTGGTGAATATGGTGGATGAGGCAAAACTTTGTAGTCCAGTTCATTTGACTTTTGAAGCGTTGGTTGTGTGACATGCAGTCAGGAGTTGTTATGGAGGAGTACTGGGCTCATTCCGTTGACCAATGTCAGCTGCAGGCATTGCAGTTTTTGGTGCATCTCATCAATCAGCTGAGCATACTTCTCAGATGTAATGGTTTTGCTGGGATTCAGAAGGCTGTAGTGGATCAAATGGGCAGCAGACCACCAAACAATGATCATGACCTTTTTTTGGTGCAAGTTTGGCTTTGGAGCTTCTTCTCAGTCCAACCACTGAGCTGGTCTTTACCAGTTTTATAAAATCCACTTTTTATCAAAACACATCACAATCTGATCAAGAAATGGTTCATTGTTGTTGTGTAGAACAAGAGAAGACGAATGTAAAATAGATACCCAATGGGAATTTGCTATGTGATTCAGGGAACTCAAACCGGGACTCTGTAACAACCTGAGAGGGGTGGGATGGGGAGGGAGGTTCAAGAGGAAGGAGACATAGGTATACCTATGGCTGATTCATGTTGATATGTGGCAGAAACCAACACAATATTATAGAGCAATCACCCTACAATTAAAAATAAATAATAAATTTATTTATTTAAATACAAATAAATTTAACTGTAAAAAAAAAGAAGATGACACTTCAGAATGATAATTTTTTTGATTTTTAATGAGCTCATGAGGCACCCACTTATCGAAATTTTTTACCTTCCCAATTTGCTTCAAATGCAGAATGATCATAAAATAGTCAACGTTGAGTTCTTGGGCAACTTCTGTAGTTGTGAGAGAATCAGCCTTGATGATAACTCTTAATTTGTTGTTGTCAACTTCAGATGGCTAGCCACTATGCTCCTCATATTCAAGGCTCTCATCTCCTTTGCCTTTTTCCTTGAAACACCACTGTACCATACATTTGTTAGCAGTTCCTAGGCCAAATGTGTTGTTGATGTTGCAAGTTGTCTCTGCTGCTATGATCCATTTTGAATGGAAATTAAAAAATTGCTAGAGTTTGCTAGCATCATTTCTGTAGTCTAAAATAAATATAAAATAAACAGCAAGTAGTAAGTCATTAGCAAAAGAAATAAAGCAAGAAATGCATGTTAAAATGATGTATAATATAACCACATTTATTTAAGAATGCATTCCAATGCTTGTGTGCTAAGCTGCTTCAGTTGTGTCTGACTCTTTGTGACCCTATGGCCCATAGGGTCATAGCCCACCAGGCTCCTCTGACCATTGGATTCTCCAGGCAAGAATACTGGAGTGGGTTGTCATGCCCTCCTCCAGGAAGATCCCCACCCAAGGATCAAGTCAGTGTCTCCTGCACTGTAGGCCGATCCCCCTATCCACACACACTGTACTCTTTTTCCTCCTAGTAAACTCTTGTCTTATTTCACTACTTTCCATCTTTGCAGGAATTCTTTTCTGCAAAGCCAAAGAATCAGGGCCTTGCCACTGACACTGGTCTAGTGGTTAGACTATGATGCTCTCACCACCAAGACCTTACTTCAGTCACCCAGGTACAGAAGCCTTGCTTCAAGCCGCTGCAGACCAAGGCTACCTGAGATCATATTTGGTGCCACAACCTGTGGCAGTGCCAACCCCACTGCTGTCTGTGTCAGACAAGGGACTTCCCCAGTGGTCCAGTGGTTAAGAATTTGACTTTCAGTGTAGGGGACACAAGTTCCATCCCTGATCAGGGAATTAAGATTGTATATGCCCCAGGGAAACTGAGCCACACACCGCTCACTACTACTGAGCCTGCACACAACAGAGCTTGCTGCGTGATGTGACAAAATCCTGCATGTGCAACTAAGACCTGATGCCACCAAATACATATTTTTTAAAATTCTATGACATTTAAAAGTTTTATTACCTTTTTTCTTATTTTGTCTAGCTCACTTTGAATTTCACCCTGTACTTAGATGTGTCCCTCTTTATCCCAGTTTGTTGTCTTATCTCTGCTTTTATCTCTTATTTCCTATCTGTATTTTCTTATGTGCTAAAGCAGACACTGTTGAAAACTGCTCTTTACTGCAGTCAGTATTTTTGAAGAGCATGTCACTCTTAAAAGGGCATAGTGCCTTTTTAAATACTATGTTCTTTTTCCTATATGTTATAAAATGTCTTCCTTGGACCAATCCTTTTTGTACTAATATTACCTTATGCTTGAATTAGAGTTCTAACCAGACCTAGCATATGCTTCCTACTCCTGAAAATTTCTTGTTTCCCTTAGTGATCACCTAAATACCATCGGAATGATATTCTCAATCTTTCTCTATTTTCAGCTCAAGACAACACAATTTATTATTCAGTTCAGTTCAGTTGCTCATTCGTGTCCAACTCTTTGCGACCCCATGAATCGCAGCATGCCAGGCCTCCCTGTCCGTCACCGTCTCCCGGAGTTCAATCAGACTCATGTTCATCGAGTCCATGATGCCATCCAGCCATCTCATCCTTTGTCATCCCCTTCTCCTCCTGCCTCCAATCCTTCCCAGCATCAGAGTCTTTTCCAACGAGTCAACTCTTCACATGAGGTGACCAAAGTACTGGAGTTTCAGCTTTAGCATCATTCCTTCCAAAGAAATCCCAGGGCTGATCTCCTTCAGAATGGACTGGTT
>SJYT01032270.1:8834-37297 GCA_006410635.1 Cephalophus harveyi | reverse complement strand
ATGGACGTGAGTCTGAGTGAACTCTGAGAGATGGTAATGAACAGGGAGGCCTGGCGTGCTGCGATTCATGGGGTTGCAAAGAGTCGGACACGACTGAGCGACTGAACTGAACTCAGTAAAATATCCACTTAAAATTCTTATACAGGGTCTTCTCTGGTGGTCCAGTGGGTTGAGAATGCGCCTGCCAATGTAGGGAACATGAGTTCAGTCCCTAGTCTGGGAAGATCCCATATGCTACCGGGCAGTTAAGCCTGTGTGCTGCAACTGCTGAGCCCACGTGCTGCAACTACTGAAGCCTGTGCACCTAGAGCCCATGCTCTGCAGCAAGAGAGGCCATTGCAATGAGAAGCCTGCACACTGCAGCCAAAAATAAAAAATAAATAAAATTCTTATGCAATATGACAGATGGTACCTAGACATTGTGATTATTTTACAGTGTATACAAATATCAAATCATTATGTTGCACACCTGAAACAAGTATAATGTTATATGCCAACTATACTTCAAGTTTTTTAAAAAAGAAAAAGTGTTTATGCAGTTATTTATTCAAATGCCTCTTATGTGTCCAACAGCATACTAAATTCCACTGAGGAAGAGAAATTCTTTTAAAAATTTGGGGTATAAAATAATCTTTTCTCTTAAGTTTGTGTAACTAGAGAGTTAAGAATTATCAGATGTATATTTATGAAGATTTGACTCATTTAAATAGCATAAGGGAATAAATAAGTATACAGATGAATGGTAGTGATAAGTACTATAGGAGCTTAGAGGATATAAAGTAGTTGTGGTCTGGAATCATTAGACAAATTAATGTATAGGGTGACATGAATTTGGTTGAATGATAGGCGGGATCCAAATTAGAGCAGAGATTGAGAACCATTCCAAATAAGAGGCATGACACACATC
Source organism: Cephalophus harveyi (assembly GCA_006410635.1). Lineage (NCBI taxonomy): Eukaryota > Metazoa > Chordata > Mammalia > Artiodactyla > Bovidae > Cephalophus > Cephalophus harveyi. The sequence continues at coordinate 36,390 of SJYT01032270.1, read as the reverse complement.
TCCTAATTTGGGAATTAAGTCTACTGTCTTTTACATTATAACCAGTTTTTCACTTTAGAAAACTGTTGAATTCTCTAACCAACTAGGGACTTATTTCTTTAAATGTCATCAGGCTCTAAACCCTGTGGAAGTGGCATTGGTGACATGGCACTCTGTAAAGGAAATGATATTTGAAGGGGGCCCTCAGCCATGGATCCTGGAGCCTTCACGATTCTTTCTGGAGCTGAGCATGGAGAAGACAGAGAAAATTAGAATAACACAAGTCCGACTGCCAGCTAAAAGAAAACAGAATCAGTACATCTATCGGGTCCTGTGCCTGGATTTAGGGGAACAAGTAGGAAAATGATCTTTTCTGACATTTCTTTCAGCAACAGTACGCTAAGTCTTTCGTCCTTCTAGCCATCCCTTTTCAGCTGCTAATGGATTTAGTTTATGGACTAGATAGGAAAATTCTAATTGTTGACTAAGAGATCTGTTTTTTTAAACTGTACTATCCTTTAAATGTACCCAAAGGTCTTGGTTTGCTCATTTGAGAATTCGAACAGTTCACTAACCAAATAGTTCAAGATCTTTTTGTAGCAGGGAGTTTATTTCAATCATTTTATCACTATAATTTAACTCCTTGTTGTATAGACTAGAGGATATATAGTTTTTCATCTCCAAAGAATGTGAGGAAGGGAAATTTTAAGTGTCATCTATGTTTATCAGTTTTGAAGAACCAGTTGGATCTTTGCTGATATGAGTAATTAATATATTTCCCTTTATCGGTTGAATTCATTTTGATTATTTTTAGAAGTAGTGATGGCTTTAACCATAGCTACACCTTGGTAGATCAAGGCCAATAACAAAGGTTTTCAGATTGACCAAGATTGAGAATGTAATGTATGACTATGATGCATAGCCCAGCTAACCAATCCTCAGGGAATCCATATATGATTTTAACTTAGTAAGAATTGTGTTATATTCAAATGAGGTTCATTTTAATATCTCTAGTGAACTCTACTGTATAGTATGACTAGGTACTAGTGATTTCAAGCCTAGTTACCCCCTTTTGAAGCTCTCTAACTTTTTGTTCTTACATCCTGTTATTCATTAGTATTTACATCAGAAATGAGTTGAAACACAAATTAGTTTTTACCAACTGGTAACAAAGGTTTGGTGAAGGAAAAGACTGAAGTAATTAGTCAGTTAGATTTTTTTTTAATGTTCCCTTTGTTTCTATGATATCAGGTGTCTACCTCTTGTGCTTGTGTTTTCTTAAAGATCCTGACATTTCAGATTGGAAATCATCCAGGTGTCCTGAACCCTAGTCCAGCTGTAGAGGTTGTGCAGGTACGCTTCCTATGTGCCCACCCTGCCAGCATGTCTATAACTCCAGTATATAAGGTGCCAGCTGGTGCCCAGCCATGTCCTCTGCCACAGCACAACAAACAACTGGTAAGTATGGTGTTTTCAACCAACTTGCCCTTTGTCTCCCATGCTTTGAGATAAATGGTCGGAAACACAGCTTTTGTCTTATTGAATTTAAGGACACTCTTTTATTTGTTATCCAGTCTCTGATAGTGTCTGAGAAGTGGTTATAGTTGGCTATACTTAGTGACAGTGACTTTGCTTGTTGTACTTAGGTGCATGCATGTGAGCTAAGTCACCTCAGTCTTGTCTGCCTCTTTGTGATCCTATGGACTGTAGCCCGCCAGGCACTTCTGTCCATGAGATTTTCCAGGCAAGAATACTGGGGTGGGTTGCCATGCCCTCCTCCAGGGGATCTTCCCAACCAGGGATGGAACCCGCATCTCTTCTGTCTCCTGTATTGGTAGTCAGGTTCTTTACCACTAGTGCCACCTTATGACAACAGACAGTTGAGAACTCTAAATAACTACCAAAAACAAACAAACAAAAAAACAAAACAAAATAATAATAAATAAAAAACTACCAAATTGTTTTGCTAGTATCCTTCCCTACTAAACCTTTTTATTAGCATTATCAGTAACATATCGAATTCACCTCTACTCCAAACTGATATGAAAACTAGTGATAACCAATAATGTAGCTAGAAGTTAGGCAACAGGGATTGAAGAATAAATGAGTTATTTAACCTAGAAACTAGAACATCAGAAAGTGAAAGTGAGTGTTGCTGCTGCTGCTGCTAAGTCGCTTCAGTCATGTCCAACTCTATGCGACCTCATAGACGGCAGCCCACCAGGCTCCCCCGTCCCTGGGATTCTCCAGGCAAGAACACTGGAGCGGGTTGCCGTTTCCTTCTCCAATGCTCTGTGACCCCCATGGACTGTAGCCTACCAGGCATCTCTGTCCATGGAATTCTCCAGGCAAGATTACTAGAGTGGGTTGCCATTTCCTTCTCCAGGGGATCTTTTCGACTCAGGGATTGAACCCAGGTCTCCCACATGGTGAGCAGATTCTCTACTGTCTGAGCCACCAGGGAAGCCCAAACTGTACACTAAATGAGGTTAACTATGATTTCAAGCGTAGGAGAAAATAAGTCATTTCTGAGATTTTGCAGAACAAAACAATCCATTAATTATCCCCATTTTACAGATGAAGAAACTAAGGATCCTAAAAGTTGAGTAATTTTCCCAAGGTCATAAAGCTAGAAAGTAGCATCTTATGTCTAACTCCAAAGCACATTATTAACTTTTTTTGCTACACTGCCTTTTCATTGTAAAAGAACATATGAGATGTTGCAGGTTCAGGAACTCATTTTTTTTTTCAGACCCAAATTCAACATTAATACTATTATTTGAACTTTATAAATTATTCACTTTTTTAAAAAGCACTTGGACTTCCCTGGTGGTCCAGTAGCTAAGACTCCAAGATCCCAAGGCAGGGGATTCTGATCAGTGTGTACTCTATTTACAATTAGCATAATTACCAATAAGGTTGGATTTATAGCTACCATTTTACCATTTATCTTATGCTTTTTTTGTTTTTTCTATTCTTCCATTTCTTCCTTTTTTGTGTTAAGTAGATATTTTATAGTGTATCATTTTAATCCTCTTGTCCTTTCTTTTACTATATTATTTTAAGTTATTTTGTCAGTTATTGCCCTAAGGATTACAATTAACATGTTAACTTTTAACAGACTAGTTTGGAATAATATCAACTTAATTTCAATAATGGTTGAAACCTATTATTTCTATAAAGCCCTATTTCCTTTCCCCTTCTTTAAGCTGTTATTATCATATATCTTTATACATGTATGCTCATCAGTCATAATTATTGCTTTATGCCTGTCTCTTATACACATCTACTGAGGATGAGATGGCTGGATTGCATCACTGACTCGATGGACGTGAGTCTGAGTGAACTCTGAGAGATGGTAATGAACAGGGAGGCCTGGCGTGCTGCGATTCATGGGGTTGCAAAGAGTCGGACACGACTGAGCGACTGAACTGAACTGAACTGATATACGTAACATCTTTGGATTAAGTCTGGCCTTTGATGTGGTTGGTGATGGTTCATTTCAGTTGCCTCATTATCTCTTCCACTGAATAGTATTGTACAAATATTCATATTTCATTACCCACACAATTCATTAGAAAAATGGAATGTTTTCACCATGTTTCAGTAGAGAATTGCATGAGGAAATATGGTCAAGAAGGGTTTTTTAAATTCAACTTCTGTGGAATCCAAAGAAAATGATTAACATAAAAGCTGGTATAAATGATTCTCAACACTTAATATGCATTATTTTGAGTATGTTCGCTATCTCCTGTATGGTATAATGTTGATTGTTCTTCATGTCTCAACTTGATTGCTATCAACATCAACTACTCTACAAGAACATGGAACATGAAACTTTGTAAGCTACTTTTAGACATCTGATTAGTCACATCACCTTATCCATACACTGCACAAAATTCTTCTCTGCATTTCAGTTGTGTTTTTACCTTTCTTGAAATAAAGTATAATATGCCAAAAATGTTATTTTCATCTTCAACATTAAAAATTACTTTTGTAGCCACAAGTTTTCTTAATGCATGCTTATATGACCGCTGTCCCTGTACAATCTAACAAAACTGTTTCAAAAGAACTGAAAGACAACTAAACACTACTAGAGCCATCTTATGGGGGAAAAATGAAATGAACCTTTTGGCCAATCCAATATTTAAGCAGAGATGGAGCATGAGCTGTCAGACCTGAAGGAACATTCCTGCCTTGGATGAAATGTTGATCCTTATCTAAGCCTGGACTGGATTAATTCACCAAATCCACTTAGTAAATTACCCCAAAAGCATCTCTGTGTTATTAGGTGATGTTGGGGAAGAGGGGTGGGTCAAACCTTTGCCTCTGATAGAAAAGTGGAGTCTGCTATCTTCTCTAAGTCAGAAGTTTGAGTCCAGAGGCTACCAGAGTACAAGGAACCTTGAGTCCTCATCAGACTGGTGACTCCAAGTTTTAGGACATCAGCTCATTTTACATTTCACCAGGAAAGAACTGAAGTCTGGTAACCCTCTACCTTCCTCATTCTCTCATTCCCTTACCCCTATTCAGTTTTCTGCCTGTCCCATCCTATGTCTGCCAGCACCTCACTGTCACTTACACATCCTTTCTCAGGAACAGTCCTAAGACTCGTTCACGAATCTGCTTAGTCTTGACCCCATAGATGATGGGATTGACCATGGGTGGGAAGAGCAGATAGAAATTGGCAAGGAGGATGTGCACATGTGGAGCAGCCTGGCGAGCTACCCGGTGCATGACTGAGGAGATGACCACAGGTGTGTAAAAGGCTAAAATAGCACCTATGTGGGACACACAGGTCCCAAAGGCCTTGTAGCGGGCCTCCTGAGAGGCAAGCTGTAGAACTGCCCAGAGGATGAAGATGAGCAGGATTATAGTGTTCAAGTTCAAACTCATCATTTACATGGAAGGCTTAACCCTTGACCCTACTTCTGGACCTTAAAAGAAATTACAAAGTAATCATAATATGAATTGTGGAACATTATATATTCTGCCCTCAATATGTTTATAAAACTCATTAGTTTATAAAACTATTGAGTGGTCAGGGCATCAAATTGCAACAGAGTTAAGAAGGCTTCCTTCATAAAAGAACTGAGTGGATGAAGAGTTTTTGTGGTTTTTGTGTAGCCAAGGACAGCTTTATAAAGGACATAGATACCTGCTCAATTCAAATCTTACCCTAAAACAGTCATCGTCTACCTTTGCCTCCCATCTCAAGCTGTACTCCTAATTACAAAGGGGAGTTTCTCTTCTGAAATGTCAAACTTGAATACATAACAAATAATTAAGCCTGGCACTTTCTGAAAAGTTGCTTCCTGTAAGTATTGATATTATCGGTCATTACCCGACACTCAGAAATCTCAAGTAGGGCCATAAAGCCCCATCACCTCCAGTTAACTTGAGAATGTGAAAAGCCCATTACTCTCCTTCCCTTCAAATTTAACTTTTATCTTGATATATTTCTACCTTCAACTACTTTTCCTTCTACAATTCATGACATTCAGAAGAGATGCTCCACTCAATTTTTGGAAGACTGGCCTCTGAATTTCTTGGGTTTCACATCTTTGTTCTTCTTTCTGGGATTTTTTAATCTTCTTTCCCATGCTTTTACCATCATTTATTGTGAAAATGCAGAATCATTTGTTTCCCAAAATTTTGAACAGTGTCCCTTCTCTTTTCTCTCAGTTCCTACATAAAGTTTCTTCTGAGGATTAACTGAGATAATCTTTTAAAACACTCAATACAGTGGATGAAAGGATAAAGAAAATGTGGCATACACGCACAATGAAATACTATTAAGCCGTATAAAAGGAGAAAATCCTACATTTGTGACAACACAGGGACATTGAGGGCATCATGTTAAGTGAAACAAGTAATATGAAGAAAAGCAAATATTGTGTGATATCACTTACACATGGAACCTGGAAGAAAGAAAAAAACCAAACTCATAAAAACAGATTGGTGGTTGGGAGGTGGGGTTTGGGGTGCAGTTGAAGGGGGTCAAAAGGTACAAATTTCCAGATATAAAATAAATAAGTTCTGGGGATATAAAATGCAACATGGTAACTTCAGTTAAAAATAGTATAGGAACTTCCCTGGTGGTCCAGTGGTTAAGACTTCACCTTCCAATGCAGGGGGTATGGGTTTGATTCCTGGCTGAAGAGCTAAAATGCCACATGCCTTGTAGCCAAAAAATCAAAACATAAAACAGAAGCACTATTGTAACAAATTCAATAAAGATTAAAAAAATACTCATATATTTGAAAGTTGTTAATAGATCTTAAAGTTCTCGTCACTAGAAAAATAACTGTGTGAAGTGGTAGATATTAACAGTCTGGTAGGCTGCAGTCCATTAGGTCGCTAAGAGTCAGACACGACTGAGTGACTTCACTTTCACTTCTCACTTTCATGCATTGGAGAAGGAAATGGCAACCCACTCCAGTGTTCTTGCCTGGAGAATTCCAGGGACGGGGGAGTCTGGCGGGCTGCCATCTATGGGGTCACACAAAGTCGGACACGACTGAAGTGACTCAGCAGCAGCAGCAGTGGTAATCATTTTGTACTATATCCATGTACCAAATCATTGTATTATACACCTTAAACTAATTCGATGTTATGTCAACTGTATCCCAGTAAAACTGGAAAATTTCTTTAAAAAAGCACAAATCTAGACGGGCTGCCATCTATGGGGTCACACAAAGTCGGACACGACTGAAGTGACTCAGCAGCAGCAGCAGTGGTAATCATTTTGTACTATATCCATGTACCAAATCATTGTATTATACACCTTAAACTAATTCGATGTTATGTCAACTGTATCCCAGTAAAACTGGAAAATTTCTTTAAAAAAGCACAAATCTAGAACATTTAAAAGTGCTCAGTAAATGTGAACATGTGTTTGAACTGAGAAATCTAAAAATATTGACAGTCATATGGTTGGTAAGTGTCAAAGATCAAACTTGAACTTGGAGAACTCTGGTTTCCTACCTTCAAATTCAGTGTCTCATATCACTTAAATCTGCTTCCATCTTGTTGCTCCACAAGTAGTTCATGCTCAGGTTAAATAAAACTAACTCATTGCCCTAGTATAGAAAAAAGCTTTACAGTCTAAAGAATTGGGCCCATATAGTGCCACTGTACCAGCAGAAACTCAATCAATGATATTTTTAAAATTTTAGCTTCCTCACCTTTCAATAAAGGTAATAACTATACTTCCCGTCTTACCGAGCTTTATTGTGAAGAAAGATGGAATCATGAGAATAGACCTTGATAACTGTAAAGCATTGTACACATACCACCATTACTGTTGTCCTTCCCTAGCACAAATTTGCCCTATTTTCTAAAAGTTTATCTTGATTAATATCAGCACAATCCTGTATCCCTTGGCTTCAAACCTTCCTCCAGCTAATAGCCCTTGTTTCTCTTCCCTTTCACAGCACAACTTGTTTAGAAGTTTGACTGTATGAAATATCTACTTCTTAATCTCTCATTTAATTCTCAATCTTTCCCAATCTAGCTTCCATCTTCGCTACTCTCTACAGTGATCTTGTTATCACTTCCTTTCCCCTCACTCTCACCTTCTCCTTTTCTGCTTTTTATTCTCACACTTCTCTAGGTGTTCTCTTTGATTTCTTTTGGCTTTTTTTGTTTTGTTTTTTAATCTGTCTCTGTCCAGGGAATTCTCAGATGCATGGCTTTTACTTTTACTATTAGATATTTCCAGTTAGATGTTCCACAGTCATCACAAATAAAATATGGCCAAAACAAATATTTCTATCTCCCCACAAAATATTTCCTCCCCAGGATGTGTCCATCTCAGTAGGTATTACTGCTGTCTGTCCTATCTCAAGCTCAGAACCTTAGAGGCAATCATTAATCTTTTCCCTCTTCCTTCATATCCAGTTCATCAGTAAATCTTATTAATCTGCAAAATGTATTTCACTACCTATGCTTTTCCTTTTCTCCTGCCAACATTCTTATTTAAATCACCATCATCTTTCACCCACATTACAAAAGCCTCACATCTGGCATCAGTGGTCTGTATATTGGACACTCTGTAATCCATTCTCCTTACTACAGATGAAGAGACTGCTGCTGCTGCTACAACGCTTCAGTCGTGTCTGACTCTGTGCAACCCCACAGACGGCAGCCCACCAGGCTTTCCCGTCCCTGGGATTCTCCAGGCAAGAACACTGGAGTGGGTTGCTATTTACTTCTCTAATGCATGAAAGTGAAAAGTGAAAGTGAAGTTGCTCAGTCATGTCCGACTCTTAGTGACCCCATGGACTGCAGCCTACCAGTATGTTGCTAATGCACTTATCTGTCCATTCATTGGACCGTGAATGCTTTTAGTACAAGAATTTTGCCTTCTTCATTTCTGTGTTTACAGACTCTATTGAACCTGGTTGTTACTCAGTAGCTGTTCTTTAAATAAATGCATAGGGGAGGGAGGCAATACATGTATATTTATGGCTGATTTGCATGACGATATGGCAGAAAGCACCAAAACACTGTAAAGAAATTTCCCCCAATTAAAAATCAATTTTAAAGTAGTCATTAAAAGATAAACAAATGCATGAAGGACTCTTCATGAAGAAATTTCCTCCTCTGTGCTGCTGGATAATATATCATCTTTTGCAAAGTGAGCCTTACTGGATATATCTTAAACACCTCCACAGATGGAAATTCTGTAAAACCGTCGGTCAGTTTTGGCTAACTAGGTCAGAATAAGAAGTTTTTTTTGAATGCTTTTAGTACAAGAATTTTGCCTTCTTCATTTCTGTGTTTACAGACTCTATTGAACCTGGTTGTTACTCAGTAGGTGTTCTTTAAATAAATGCATAGGGGAGGGAGGCAATACATGTATATTTATGGCTGATTTGCATGACGATATGGCAGAAACCAACAGAACACTGTAAAGCAAATTCCCCCAATTAAAAATAAATTTTAAAGTAGTCATTAAAAGATAAACAAATGCATGAAGGACTCTCTTCATGAAGAAATTTCCTCCTCTGTGCTGCTGGATAATATATCATCTGATGCAAAGTGAGCCTTACTGGATATATCTTAAACACCTCCACAGATGGAAATTCTGTAAAACTGTCGGTCAGTTTTGGCTAACTAGGTCAGAATAAGAAATTTTTTTCTTCTTCTTTTTTTAATTAGAAACTTCTCCAAGTCTAATTTGCATTTCCTCTGACTAAGCACTGGGATCAACAGCATGGAAGCCCCATGACTCTGAGGCTGTGTTTTTACATTTACTGCCAGTATATTCTTGGTACTCATAGAGAAATTCATTAATATTTCTTGAATGAATGAGAGAATATCCTCTTCTCCATGGTGTCACCCTGTCCTAAGTGAATGTGCTTTTCCAGTTCCAAACAGGTTTCCCCTCCCTGAGGATCCACTTCCTGGGAGCTCCTGTTGACCATTGTTATTCTGTTTTTTTTTTTTTTCTGCCAGCCCCAGCTCACATGACATTTCTTAGATCTGAGACCCCCAGGCCTCCCGTTCCAGCCCTCTGGTTTTTGGCTGATCCCAGCATAAGTTCCCCTTCTCTGATATACTTACCTCTCACGCCAGTTATGCAGCTCCCTTACCATGCCCTGTATCTCCTGTCCCCCACCTACCATCCACCACAGGCCCACGTGATCTCACTCCTCTAGACTCAGTTCATTTTCTGGAGGCTTCAGGACAAATGGTGCAGTTTTCCTCTTTTAGTGAGAGAAGGGTGGGAAAGAAGATTTTAAAGAGATCTGGCTAATTCTCATGATCAGTTACTCTATTCCCCAAAGAAAAATGAAACAGTAGGCCTTGTCCCTGAGGTACGTCTTAAAGGGACCCACGATGGCCCTGGTGTCTTCTCTGGGGTNGCAGTTTTCCTCTTTTAGTGAGAGAAGGGTGGGAAAGAAGATTTTAAAGAGATCTGGCTAATTCTCATGATCAGTTACTCTATTCCCCAAAGAAAAATGAAACAGTAGGCCTTGTCCCTGAGGTACGTCTTAAAGGGACCCACGATGGCCCTGGTGTCTTCTCTGGGGTGACTCTGGGGACACTCTGTCCTTGTCTCCAGTCCTCTGGGGTCCCTCCCCTGGTTCCCCTCACATTCTACTGCATCAGTCATTTCTCTCTGGAGGCAGAGAATCCTCTGGTCTCAATGAACACTGTGCCCCTCTCCATCCTCACCCTCCTTTCACAGCAGGTCCTGCTGAGGACACAGCCTCCCCTGAATATGCAAATGGATGCCTGTTGCTAGGGCTGAGTGTGACTTACACAAGCAGGGTTCAGCCACAACTAGATCAAGGTTTTCTATTTGTTTTGTGTTTGATTTGGAGTTTTGATTTTCTGCTGTATTGTGGATAGAACTGTGGTTGGATAGCTAAGGTTATGAGTGAGAAATTAGGTTTGAGTCCCAGTCTGTGACTTTGATGAGGCTGTTAATCTCTCTGCTCCTTGGATTGTTTCCTTATCTATCATGTGGGGACCCTCATCCTGGTCCTGCCCACATCTTATGATTTAGGGAGGATCCAACGTGATCACTGGGGAATAATTACCAATGTCGTTATTGCTTCAGTTCAGTTGGTCAGTCATGTCTAACTCTTTGCGATCCCATGAATCACAGCACGCCAGGCCTCCCTGGCCATCACCAACTCCCAGAGTTCACTCAGACTCATGTACATCAAGTCGGTGATGCCATCCAGCCACCTCATTCTCCATCAACCCCTTCTCCTCCTGCCCCCAATCCCTCCCAGCATCAGGGTCTTTTCCAAAGAGTCATCTCTTCGCATGAGGTGCCCAAAGTACTGGAATTTCAGCTTTAGCATCAGTCCTTCCAAAGAACACCCAGGACTGATCTCCTTTAGGATGGACTGGTTGGATCTCCTTGTAGTCCAGGGGACTCTCAAGAGTCTTCTCCAACACCACAGTTCAAAAGCATCAATTCTTTGGCGCTCAGCTTTCTTCACAGTCCAACTCTCCCATCCATACATGACCACAGGTAAAACCATAGCCTTGACTAGATGGACCTTTCTTGGCAAAGTAATATCTCTGCTTTTCAATATGCTATCTAGGTTGGTCATAACTTTCCTTCCAAGGAGTAATTGTCTTTTAATTTCATGGCTGCAATCACCATGTGCAGTGATTTTGGAGCCCCCCAAAATAAAGTCTGACACTGTTTCCACTGTTTCCCCATCCATTATTGCTTAATTAACCATTAATAACAATACCAAAGAACTGTGGGAAATTCTTAAAGAGATAGCAATACCAAACCATCTTGCCTATCTTAGAAACCTGAATGTAGGCCAAAAAGCAGCAGTGAGAACTGATCATGGAACAATAGACTGGCTCAAAACTGGGAAAGGAGTATAAAAAAGCTGTATATCATCACCCTGTTCATTTAACTTACATTCAGAGTACATCCTGTGAAATGCCAGCTGGCCTGGCGAAATATCAACAACCTTAGATACGCAGATGATACCACTCTAATGGTAGAAAACAAGAGGAATTAAAGAGCCTCTTGAGAATAAAAGAGGAGAGTGAAAAAGCTGGCTTAAAACTCAAGATTCAAAAAACTAAGATCTTGCCTTATCATTTTATAGCAAATAGAAGGGGAAAAAGTGGAAGCAGTGGCAGATTTTATTTTCTTGGGCTCCAAAAATCACTGTGGATGATGACTGCAGTCATGAAATTTAAGGTCATTGCTTCTTGGAAAGAAAGCTGTGACAAAGCTAGACAGCATATTAAAAAGCAAAGGCATCACTTTGCCAACAAGGTCCATATAGTCAAAGACATGGTTTTTCCAGTAGTCATGTACCGATGTGAGAGTTGGACCATGAAGAAGGCTGAGGGCCAAAGAATTGGTGCTTTCAAACTGTGGTGCTAGAAGACTCTTGAAAGTCCATTGGACAGCAGGGAGAACAAACCAGTCAATCCTAAAGGAAATCAATACTGAATACTCACTGGAAGAACTGATGCTGAAGCTCCCATACTTTGACCACCTGATGGGAAGAACTGACTCATTGGAAAAGGCATTGATGCTCGAAAGATTGAATGCAGAAGAAGAAGAAGGTGACAGAGGATGAAATGGTTGGATGGTGTCACTGATTCAATGGACATGAACTTGGGCAGACTTCAGGAGATGGTGAGGGACAGGGAAGCCTGGCATGCTGCAGCCAAGGGGTTGCAAAGAGTTGGACATGACTTGGCAACTGAACAACAACAACATTGTATATTTGTCAGTCCTGATCTCCCAATTTGTCCTATCCTCCCCTGCTTCCCCCATCCATATCCACATGTCTGTTCACTACATCTGAATCTCTATTCCTGTCCTGCAACTAGGTTCATCTGTACCATTTTTGTAGATTCCACATATATACATTAAGATATGATATTATTCTGACTTACTTCCTTCTATGATGGAATCTAGGTCCATCTATATATCTAAAAATGACCCAATTTTGTTCTTTTTAATGGTGGGTAATATTCCACTGCGTACATGTACCACATAGTCTTCATTCACCTGTTGATAGACATTTAGGTTGCTTCCATGTCCTGGCTTGTATTAATAGTGTTGCAATGAACATTGGGGTACATGTGTCCTTTTGAATTATGGCTTTCTTAGGGTATATGCCCAGTAGTGGGATTGCTGGGTCATGTGGTAGTTCTATTTTCAGTCTGCTAAGGAACCTCCATACTGTTCTCTACAGTGGCTGTATCAATTTACATTCCCACCAACACTGCAAGATGGTTTCCTTTTCTCCACGCACTCTCCAGCATTTATTGTAGATTTTTTTGATGATGGCCATTCTGAGTGATATGAGGTAATATCTATTTGCAGGTTTGATTTGCATTTCTCTAATAACTAGTGACATTTAACCTCTTTATGTGCCTCTTGTCCATCTCTATGTCTTCTTTGGAGAAATGTCTATTTAGGCCTTCTGCCTATTTTTTGATTGGGAATTCCTCTAGTATACACAGGGACATATTTTGGTATGCTCTTGGATCCTAATAAAATAGAAAGAAGACCTGGAAATAGTTTTGTGAATATTCATCTTTGCATTACTCAGTAGCTCTGGACTCTGAGTAAGGGCATTTCTTTGGGCAAGTATTCATCTAGGCCTCATGCTTCTCCACACTAATTATTTTTTCTTTCCTAGGGAGAACATTCTCCATCTCTGGGATCTCATCTCCACTCAGCCTTCAAGAAGATAGGGAGCCCTTGCAGACACACAAAACTGAGCTCTAGTCATCAACTCTCACATTTAAGAAATTACTTTGTTAAACCCACTGGAAAGTCTTCATGCGACCACATCCACCTTGATTTTGGCCTGAAGATTAAACATTTAGGTTCATCCAATAGCTAATGCTGGCCCCAAGATTAAGCTTTATCATAGACTCTAGGGAGTCCCATGGGTCTATCTAGATCCCCAGATGCTGTCACTGTTATTTTTCAGCATCACTGTGTCTCTAATCAAGGAGTGTCCTACAGAGTTATTAAGTGGCTCAGTGGTCACCTGTCTGCCTTACATCATTTTCATTGTTGAAAGAACATTATTCCTTGAGAGTCACATTGCATAAAGATACGCATTTCATTCAAATAAATATTTTTGGCTTCTGCTTGGCAAACTTGTGAACATAACACAGTAATGGCATGCCATGACATTATTCTATAACTTCAAAGAAATTTTATAGACTCTTATCTAGTCAATGATCCTATTCCTTTTTTATAGGACCTAAGAATATTCTTTAATTTCTGGAAAAAAAAAAAGTTCTACCACATTTTGGGGCACAAGTGAGAAGGTGCACTTATAACTAGCTATGCTCATTTTTCATAATGTCTGTTTAGAACCCAGTTTCTTCCAGTTTACTGGCACTTCAGAACGGGAGTCTGTGCATATCTGGCTCTCCATCCACTTTGACTCCATGTACCTGGTAGCTGTGGTGGGGAATGTCACCATTCTAGCTGTGGTAAGGGTGGAGCATAGCCTGCACCCACTTTCTGCGCATGTTGGCTATCACTGACCTGGTTCTGTCCAGGCATCTTCCTTGCCATGGCTTTTGACCGCTATGTAGCTGTGACACACTCCCTGATACCACAGGGCTCATGCATACTGTAGTGGGATGTTTGGGCTGGCTGGCTTCTGCTGGAGTGTTCTCTATATTGAGCCCCTGCCTCTGATGACTTGCCTGTGGCTGCCCCTTTACAAAGCCCGTGTCCTCTCCCACTCCTACTGGGAACCCCTGGCTGTGGTCACCTTGGTAGGTGGTGACAGCAGGGTCAGGAATGTCTGTGGGATGAGCACTGGCTCTATGGACTTGATCCTGGACTCAATGGCCATTGCTGCCTCCTATGTGATGATTTTCAGGACCATGAAGGGGCTGGCTACTCCTGACACCAGGCATAAAACCCTGGGGACATGTGGTTCTCACATTTGTGCTATCTTGATCTTTTATGTTCCCATTGCTGTTTCTTTCCTCATTCACAATTTGGTCATGGACTGCCCATTCCAGTCCACACCTTGCTAGCCAACTTCTACCTCCTCATTCTTCCAGTTCTCAATCCCATTGTGTATGCTGCCTGCACCAAGCAGATCCAGGAAAGACTTCTCCAAGTTCTCAACATAGAAACTAAAATCAAATGAATGATATTCCCTTCTTTTAAATAAGCTCATGGAGGAAGTAAATATGGTAGGCAGCTTCTCATTTGGAAACTTCAAGGAATCTGAGATGTTAGGTCCTGTGTTCTCTGGGTTTTGTAATTCCAAAGGAATGCTAAAAAAGAAAGTACAACTCTAAATTCTAAAGGGCAGAGGATTTTTTTTTTTTTAAGTATATTTAAGCCAAAGAAGACAAAACAATCAGTAACAAGTAGAGCTTGTTACTTGGTGTTTATCACTTATTTAAATTCTTATGAATTAACAAATGGTTTATTAGGTTGTATTGTTCACATTTTATATGCAATAGAATAGAATATCCTTGCACAGTTTCTTGAGCTGCTGAGATCAAATGTTTTGGCTGTAGTCTATGTAACATTTGTGGTGTCATATGTTATATATTTTCTGTATGTACTTTAATGTGTAAATTAAAAATGAGTCATTTTATCAAAATGGCCTTAGCCTTCAGGTAATGCATCTTCCCATTTAAGTCTTATCAACTGAGATGCTGCCAAAACTGCTTATATTGATATAAATGAAGAGTTCTAGAAAAGACTTAATTGTATGTCCCACAGCTACAAGGACTACTACTCATAAAAGAAGGGCCTGGAAAAAGAAAATTAGCTTCATGCAAGGAAGTAAGACAAGATGATTATGTCTTAGCATTGCCTGCATATTTTGCCAGCAGGCTACTCCCATCAAGTGGCCTGAAGTATGTAAAGGCTCCAAGGAAAGTAAATCTTATCCTTCCCACAGAAACTAACCGTGATCCCACTGTAGGATTCCTGATCACAATAAGCTGGCCTTTAAATGGATCACCAAATAAAGGTATGTGATGTAGCTTTATAGAACATTGACTTTACCCTCCAGATTAAATAGCAGCTCAAGTATCTAGAGAAGGAATAATATATAAGCACTTAGCTACTCATGATTCTAATTCCTAATGTAATTCTCAAAACCACACTGTAGAGGCAGAAACTACTGACCTACACTGCTGATAAGGAAACTGATGTTCCCAGAAGTGATGTGAGTCCAGTTCAGTTGCTCAGTCGTGTCCAACTCTTTGTGACCCCATGGGCTGCAACACAACAGGCCTTCCTGTCCATCACTAACTCCCGGAGTTTACCCAAACTCCTGCCCATTAAGTTGGTGATGCCATCCATCCATCTCAGCATCTGTCGTCCCCTTCTCCTCCCACCTTCAATCTTTCCCAGCATCAGGGTCTTTTCAAATGAGTCAGCTATTTGCATCAGGTGGGCCAAAGTATTGTAGTCTCAGGTTCAACATCAGTCCTTACAATGAATATTCAGGACTGATTTCCTTTAGGATGGACTGGTTGGAGCTTGCAGTCCAAGGGACTCTCAAGAGTCTCCAATTAAAATAAATAAATTTATATTATAACAAACAAACAAACAAAGAGTCTTCTCCAACACCACAGTTCAAAAGCATCAATTCTTCAGTGCTCAGCTTTCTTTATAGTCCAACTCTCACATCCATACATGACTACTGGAAAAACCATAGCCTTGACTAGATAGACATTTGCTGGCAAAGTAATGTCTCTGCTTTTTAACATGCTGTCTAGATGGTCATAACTTTTCTTCTGAGGAGTAAGTGTCTTTTAATTTCATGGCTACAATCACCATCTGCAGTGATTTTAGAGCCCCCAAAAATAAAGTCTGCCACTGTTTCTCCATAGATTTGCCGTGAAGTGATGGGACCGAATGCATGATCTTCATTTTCTGAATGTTGATCTTTAAGCCAACTTTTTCACTCTCCTCTTTCACCTTCCTCAAGAGGCTCTTTAGTTCTTCTTCACTTTCTGCTACATATTTCACAGATGATATGAAAATAATATCCTGCTCAGACTACACTTCTATCCCTGGAGTGCTACTCATTTAAGATTTTAGGATGTAGATGCAGACATCTAACAATTAGAGGTCGCCATTAACCCCAACATAGAGCTGCCAGAACTTATGCAGGACTGGGAAACAGACGTTGGAAGGCACAAACAAAACCTTGTGCCCACCAGGACTCAGGTGAAAGGAGCAGGGACCACACAAGAGACTGACCCAGGCTTGCCTGTGAGGGTCCGGGAGTCTCTGGCGGAGGCATGGGCGGGCAGTGGCCTGCGCCAGGGTGGGGGCCCTGAGTGCAGCAGTGCATGCGTGACCTCCTCCTGAAGGAGGTCACCACTATCTTCATTACCTCCACCATAGTTGGCCTCAGGCCAAACAACAGGGAGGGAACACAGGCCCACCCAACAACAGAAAATTGGATTAAAGATTTACTGAGCATGGCTCAACCCATCAGAACAAGACCCTTTCCCCCTCTGTCAGTCTATCCCATCAGGAAGCTTCCATAAGCCTCTTATCCTACTCTATCAGAGGGAAGATAGAATGAAAACCAACATCACAGAAAACTAACCAATCTAATCACATGGACCACAGCCTTGTCTAGCTCAATGAAACTATGAGTCATGCCATGTAGGGCCACCCAAGACGGACAGGTCATGGTGGAGAGTTCTGACAAAAAGTGGTCCAATGGAGAAGGAAATGGCAAACCACTTCAGTATTCTTACCTTGAGAACCCCATTAACAGTATGAAAAGGCAAAAAGACAGGACAATGAAAGATGAACTCCCCAGGTTGGTAGATGCCCAATAGGCTGCTGGAGATTAGTGGAGAAATAACTCCAGAAAGGATGGAGAGATGGAGCCAAAACAAAAACACTCCACTTCAGTATTCTTGCCTTGAGAACCCCATGAACAGTATGAAAAGGCAAAAAGACAGGACAATGAAAGATGAACTCCCCAGGTTGGTAGATGCCCAATAGGCTGCTGGAGATTAGTGGAGAAATAACTCCAGAAAGGATGGAGAGATGGAGCCAAAACAAAAACACCCAGTTGTGAATATGACTGGTGATGGAAGTAAAGTGAAATGCTGTCAAGAGCAATATTTTTTAGGAACCTGGAATGTTATGTCCATGAATCAAAGCAAATTGAAAGTGGTCAAACAGGAGATGGCAAGAGTGAATATCAACATTTTAGGAATCAGTAAGCTAAAATGAACTAGAATGGGTAAATTTAACTCAGATGACCCCACTATATCTGCTACTGTGGGCAAGAATCCCTTAGAAGAAATGGAGTAGCCATCATATTAAGCAAAATAGTTCAGAATGCAGTACTTGGATGCAATCTCAAGAACGACAGAATGATCTCTGTTCATTTCCAAGGCAAACCATTCAATATCAGAGTAGTCCAGGTCTATGCTCCGACCAGTTATGCTGAAGAAGCTGAAGTTGAATGGTTCTATGAAGACCTGCAAGAACTTCTAGAACAGCCAAAAAAGATGTCCTTTTCATTTCAGGGGTTCAGTTCAGTTCAGTCGCTCAGTCATGTCCAACTCTTTGCAACCCCATGAATCGCAGCATGCCAGGCCTCCTTGTCCATCACCAACTTCCGGAGTTCACTCAGACTACATCCATTGAATCAGTGATGCTATCCAGCCATCTCATCCTCTGTTGTCCCCTTCTCCTCCTGCCTCCAATCCCTCCCAGCATCAGAGTCTTTTCCAATAAGTCGACTGGAATGCAAAAGTAGGAAGTTAAGAATCGGCAAATTTGGCCTTGGAATACAGAATGAAACAGGGCAAAGGCTAACAGTTTTGTCAAGAGAATGCATTGGTCATAGCAAACACCCTCNAAAAAGATGTCCTTTTCATTATAGGGGACTGGAATGCTAAAGTAGGAAGTCAAGAAACACCTGGAGTAACAGGCAAATTTGGCCTTGGAATGCGGAATGAAGCAGGGCAAAGACTAATAGAGTTTTGCCAAGAAAATGCACTGGTCATAGCAAACACCCTCTTCCAACAACACAAGAGAAGACTCTACACATGGACATCACCAGATGGTCAATACCAAAATCAGATTGATTATATTCTTCGTAGCCGAAGATGAAGAAGCTCTATACAGCCAGTGAAAACAAGACCGGGAGCTGAATGTGGCTCAGATCATGAACTCCTTCTTGCCAAATTCAGACTTACATTGAAGAAAGTAGGGAAAACCACTAGACCATTCAGGTATAACCTAAATCAAATCCCTTACAACTATACAGTAGAAGTGACAAATAGATTTAAGGGATTAGATCTGATAGAGTGCCTGAAGAACTATGGACAGAGATTTGTGACACTGTACAGGAGGCAGTTTTCGAGACCATCCCCAAGAAAAAGAAATGCAAACAAGCAAAATGGCTATCTGAGAAGGCCTTACAAATAGCTGAGAAAAGAAGAAAAGTGAAAAACAAAGGAGAAAAGGAAAGATATACCCATTTAAATGAAGAGTTTCAAAAAATGCAAGGAGAGATAAGAAACCCTTCCTCAGTGATCAATGCAAAGAAATAGAGGAAAACAATAGAAGGGAAAGACTAGAAATCTCTTCAAGAAAATTAAAGATACCAAGAGAACATTTCATGCAAAGATGAGCACAATAAAGGACAGAAATGGTATGGACCTAACAGAAGCAGAAGACATTAAGAAGAGGTGGCAAGAAAACACAGAGGAACTCTACAGAAAAGATATTCACAACTGAGATAACCATGATGGTGTGACTACTCACCTAAAGCCAGACATCCTGGAATGTGAAGTGGACCTTAGGAAGCGTCACTACGAACAAAGCTAGTGAAGGTGATGGAATTCCAGTTGAGCTATTTCAAATCCTAAAAGATGATGTTGTGAAAGTGCTGAACTCAATACGCAAGCAAATTTGGAAAACTCAGCAGTGGCTTCAGGACTGGAAAAGGTCAGTATTCATTCCAATCCCAAAGAAAGGCAATGCCAAAGAATGCTCAAACTACTGCACAATTGCACTTGTCTCACACGCTAGCAAAGTAATGCTCAAAATTGTCCAAGCCAGTCTTCAACAATACGTGAACTGTGAACTTCCAGGTGTTCAAGTTGGTTTTAGAAAAGGCAGAGGAACCAGAAATCAAATTGGTAACATCCACCGGATCATCAAAAAAGCAAGAGAGTTCCAGAAAAACATCTACTTCTGCCTTTTTGACTACTCCAAGGCCTTTGACTGTATGGATCACAATAAACTGTGGAAAATTCTGAAAGAGATGGGAATACCAGATCACCTGACTTGCCTCTTGAGAAATCTATATTCAGATCAAGAAGCAACAGTTAGAAATGGACATGGAACAACAGACTGGTTCCAAATTGGGAAAGGAGTATGTCAAGGCTGTATATTGTTCACCCTGCTATTTAACTCATATGCAGAGTACATCATGAGAAACACTGGGCTGGATGAAGCACAAGCTGGAATCAAGATTGCCGGGAGAAATATCAACATCCTCAGATATGTAGATGACACCTCCTGTATGGCAGAAATCAAAGAACTAAAGACCCTCTTGATGAAAGTTAAAGGAGAGTGAAAAAGTTGGCTTAAAACTCAACATTAAAAAATCTAAGATTTGGCACCTGGTCCCATTCAGTTTAGTTCAGTTTAGTTGCTCAGTCATGTCCAACTGTTTGTGACTCTATGAATCACAGCGTGCCAGGCCTCCCTGTCTATCACCAACTCACAGAGTTTACCCAAACTCATGCCCATCGAGTCAGTGATGCCATTCAGCCATCTCATCTTCTGTCATCCCCTTCTCCACCTGCCCTCAATTTTTCCCTGCATCAGGGTCTTTTCAAATGAGTCAACTCTTCGCATGAGGTGGCCAAAGTATTGGAGTTTCAGACTCAGTCCTTCCAATGATCACCCAGGACTGATATCCTTGCAGTACAAGGGACTCTCAAGAGTATTCTCCAACACCACTGTTTGGTGCTCAGCCTTCTTCACAGTCCAACTCTCACATGCATACATGACCACTGGAAAAACCACAGCCTTGGACCTTTGTTGGCAAAGTAATGTCTCTGTTTATGAATATGCTATCTAGGTTGGTCATAACTTTTCTTCCAAGGAGTAAATGTATCTTATCTCTCCTTGCTATTCTTTGGAACTCTGCATTCAAATGCTTATATCTTTCCTTTTCTCCTTTGCTTTTTGCTTCAACTATACTTCATTTAAAAAAGAGTTAAAAAAGAAACACCAAGAGGAAGTAACCAGTAAAACTGATAAAATAAAATGACTTGAGATTGTAGTCTTTTATGCAAGTAAGTTGGAAAACCTGGGTGAAATTGATAGCAATATAATACAGTACAATACAATAAAATACTTCTGATCAAAATTGCACTGAAGAAATAAAGCAAAGAACTACTCTCTGGAAAAAATAATTAATAGGTTCAGATGATTTCATAGGAGAGTCAAAAAACAAAAGAGAAATTTGCAGAAATAGAAAAATATCCAGTTTTCCCTACATAGAAAACATTACATTTGTGGCTGAACCTGAGAAAGACTGTGTAGAAAAGGAAAAGGAAACTAGAGATGAACTTCCTTATAAATATTGATACAAAAATATTAATTAAAATATCAGCAAATAGAATCCAACTGCATTATGAAAGTAATCCACCATGACCAAATGGGATTATCCAATGAATGGAAATGTGGTTCAGTTATGTGAAATCCTTCAATTTAAATTACCAAATTAACAGATCAAAGGAAAAAAATAACACATTTTTTTCCAGAGACAGTAAAAAGGCTCTTGTCAACCAACTGTCCATAAAGCACTCAAATAAGAATTGATTGTAATTGATATGTGTACTTCATTCCTAAAGCCAGCATCTTACTTAAAGGGATAAACAGTAAACAACTACCATCAAGATCAGAAATAAGGCAAGAGTATTCATTGCCTTAGATTGTGTCTGCTCAGAAGCAGATCCTGAGTCGAGAATTTGAAAGGTCAAATATTACAAAAGTAGTCTGTTTCCTGCAGAGTGCCACTGAAGATCATCTCAGTTCAGTTCAGTTCAGTAGCTCAGTCATGTCCGACTCTTTGCAACCCTATGAACTGCAGCATGCCAGGTCTCCCTGTCCATCACCAACTCCTGAAGTCCACCCAAACCCATGTTCATTGAGTCGGTGATGCCATACAACCATCTCATCTTCTGTCGTCCCCTTCTCTTCCTGCCTTCAATCTTTCCCAGCATCAGTGTCTTTTCAGATGAGTCAGTTCTTTGCATCAGGTGGCCAAAGTATTGGAGTTTCAGTTTCAACATCAGTCCTTCCAATGAATATTCAGGACTGATTTCCTTTAGGATGGACTGGTTGGATCTCCTGGCAGTCCAAGGGATTCTCAAGAGTCTTCTCCAACACCACAGTTCAAAAGCATCAATTCTTCGGTGCTCAGCGTTCTTTATAGTCCAACTCTCACATCCAACATGACCACTGGAAAAACCATAGTCTTGACTAGACAAGGGAAGGCTTTCTAAAAATGGCTGAATCTAGAGCCCTAAAACTTCACTTTAGTCCTTTCTCTTACCTTGTTTAGATCCTGCTCTTCTCTTCACTGGTCTGGTTCTTTCTTTTTTTGTGTTTAATATGTATTTATTTGGTTGCATCTGGTCTTAGTTGCAGCATGTGGAATCTTTTGTTGAGGTAGACTGACTCTCTAGTTATGGCAGGCAGGCAGGCTCAGTAGTTGCTCCAAGGCATGTGGGATCTTAGTTCTCTGACCAGGGATAAAACCTGTGACCCCTGAATTTCAAGGCAGATTCTTAATCACAGGACCACGAGGAAAATCCCTGGCCTGGTTTTTTCTTCTACAGAAGGCTCTGTTCATCTGGCTGGGAATACGGCACAGTTCAGTTCAGTTCTATTCAGTCGCTCAGTCATGTCTGACTCTATGCAGATGGGGAAACAGTGCAAACAGTGTCAGACTTTATTTTGGGGGGCTCAAAAATCACTGCAGATGGTGACTGTAGCCATCAAATTAAAAGATGCTTACTCCTTGGAAGAAAAGTTATGACCAACCTAGATAGCATACTTAAAAGCAGAGACATTACTTTATCAACAAAGGTCCGTCTAGTCAAAGCTAGGGTTTTTCAGTGGTCATGTATGGATGTGAGAGTTGGACTGTGAAGAAAGCTGAGTGCCAAAGAATTGATGCTTTTGAATTGTGGTGTTGGAGAAAACTCTTGAGAGTCCCTTGGACTGCAAGGAGATTCAACCAGTCCATACTGAAGGAGATCAGCCCTGGGATTTCTCTGGAGGGAATGATGCTGAAGCTGAAACTTCAGTACTTTGGCCACCTCAAGTGAAGAAGATCATCTAGACAAATAATATCTCCCAAGAGGAATAGAAGGCAGGTATGCTGAGAGGTATATGAGAGGTAATTTAGATAGACAGCCTAAAGACTGTTAATTGCATCGGCCCCCTGTCCATTCTTCTGGATGTATATATGGTCCCAGGCGTATAGGTTTGTAAGTGAACTCTGACATAACCATGTCACAAACAACACTACCTTGAGATCTGCCTCTTAGGTTTTAGTGGAACAGCATTATCAGATCATTCACAGAAAGAAGAGTCTCCTTCCTCAAACATTATCATACAGTTTGTAGATCCAGAGGTGTGGGATGGTCATGATCAATTAACTTCCCCCAACAATGGGAAAAAAGCGGGGGAGGGGGGGTTTCCCTGGTGACTCAGATGGTAAAGAATCTGCCTGCAATGCAAGAGGCCCAGGTTTGATCCCCGGGTCAGGAAGATCCCCTGGAGAAGGGAATGGCAACTCACTCCAGTATCCTTGCCTGGAGAACTCCATGGACAGGGGTATAGTCCATGGGGTCTCAAAGAGTCAGGGCCTGACTGACCAAATAACACTTTCACTTTTTCACTTTCAAGAGCAAAAATGGTCATGGTGGTGGCATTAACTCTTTCCTCTTGTAGTAAATGTGAAATTATAGATATGTGGTTATTACTGTATTAGTTATCTTCCCTATGTAACAAATTAGCCCAAATTTAGCAACTTAGACAATAACACTTATTATCTCACAGTTTCTGATTGTCGGTGGGGTGAGGGCAAGAAGGTGGTCAGGAATCAGGAGATGGCTTAACTAGGTGCCTCTAGCTCAGACTGTCTCACAGGTTGCGATGAAGGTGTTGGCCAGAACTGTAGTCATCTGAAGATTCATTTGGAGGAGGATTTGCTTCCAAGCTCACTTACATGGCTGGTGACAAGCCTCAGAAGATCCACTTCCAGGCTCACTCAGAGGTACAATTTCCTTGCCATGTGGATCTCTCCACAGGGCCACTAAGAACATGACTGCTGCTGCTGCTAAGTCACTTCAGTCATGTCCGACTCTGTGCGACCCCATAGACAGCAGCCCACCAGGCTCCTCTGTCCCTGGGATTCTCCAGGCTGGCTTACCTCAAAACCTCAGAAAGTGTGAGAAATACAGCAAAACGAAACAAGGAAGTTGGAAGGCACAGTCTACTGGTAATTTAACTTTCAAAGTTAAATTCCACCATTTTTGAAGCTTTCTCCTCATTAGAAGTGAATTATTAGGTTGAACCCAGATCCAGGGCTCCTCTGTTGGCTCAGCGGTAAAGAATACATTGCCTTCTCCGTAACACACTGCTAGAAGTATTTAAACAGTGAAGCCCAACATGAGTCCCCAGGCAGAATGCAGGAACTGAACAGAGAAGTGGACTTTGAGATATTAAGTATGCTATCGTTGTGAAGAGTTCTTCAAAAAGCAAAATAAATTATGAGCGCTAGAATTTGAATCATGACTCCGGTTCACTATTTTTGTAACCTTCTATATACCCTAATTTAATCTATAAAATATAGATGTAATAATGGTAGCTAAGTTCAGAGGGTTGTGAAAATTGAAAGAGATTTTTGAAAAATGTTTAGCAGGGTGCTTGGAATATAACAGGGTTTCACAAATCTAACTAATCTTGGGTCTTTTGTTTTCCTTTCAGAATGCACTCTCTATTCTAACCTTTTAAGTATCCTCTGAGGATTTGAAGAAACAAAGACTCTAACCATTAGGCATCTGTCTCTCCCTGAAATCTGGAACACTCTAGGGACCAGCGCACAGACAAAAGTCTGTCTCTGGAGGAGTTACAGTGTTTGGCTGCTGGGCAGAGGCCAAGGGAAACTGGGGTGTCCAGGGGAAAAGCAGGATGATAGAGAATCTAAACTGGGAAGAGGGCCCTGTTTAGGCCCCCACTTGACCACGGGGGTCAAGAGACCCCCGTGGGAGGTCTTTGAAAGAGACAGCACTCCTCACTATGCCTCTGTGTTATTCATATTTGATCTTGTGTTGCTTCTCCTGATGGCGCCTGTACAAATCCCCTTTCTTTTGAATGAAAGAAATATGGACCACCATAGGAAGTCAAATAGAGAAAACTCCAGGGATGTGAGTAACTAACCTGGGGACTGGGTGTTGGGCTTGACAAAGTCTCAAAGCCAGGGTCACCCTAGAAAGGAGGATATAAATCTTCAGTGTGTTAGTCACTCAGTTGTGTTTGACTGTTTGCAAACCCATGGACTGTAGCTCGCCAGGTTCCTCTGTCCATGAGATTCTCTAGGCAATAATATTGGAATGGGTTGCCATTTCCTTCTTCAAGGGATCTTCTTGACACAAGAATAGAACTCAGATCTCCTGCATTGTAGGCAGATTCTTTACTCTCTGAGCAACCAGAGAAGACCATGAGCCCTCAACTCAACTAAAAAGGGCTGGTCAGGTCTAGTGGGTACTGCTCATACCAAGATCACATCTGGAAGCGACAGGACAATTAGGGAAGGAAAAGGAACAGGAATACATGACTATTTTGGTTCAAAGCTGAGAGAGGAGGGGGTAAGTCTAACCTTGAGGTGATGGAGAGAAGGTTTTCAGGGACTAGGGGGGTTTGAGAGAATAGAAACTGAGAAGTAGGGCTGATTGGGAGCATGTACTTTTGGTCATAGAGAAGAGGCATTGTTTATCATAAACACAAAGGTTCCATTCGACTGAACTATTTATTACTACTTTCACCTTTTGATGTTGTTCAGTTGCTAAGTCCTGTCCAACTCATTGCAACCCCATGGGCTCTAATCTGCCCAGCTCCTCTGTGCATGGGATTTCCCAGGCAAGAATAGTGGAATGGATTGCCATTTCCTTCTCCTGGGGATCTTCCTGGACCAGGGATTGATCAAAGACTCTGCTCCTGCATTGCCAGGTGGATTCCTCACCACTTAGCCACCGCAGAAGCATGCTTTTACCTTTAAGACAATTTTAATTTGAATTACTTCCCATCCTTTAAATAGGAATAAAAAAATCTTCATATACCCTAGGATTTAGTTAAGTGAATTGTTTTAGTTTTTCTCTAGTAATTGACTTTCCAGATCTTCCTGTGAATGTCTCTGCAAGGTTGAAGGCAGAGACAGGTTCTGGGCTGGAAATGTCTTACGAGAGCCTGGCTAGACTTTTTTGAAGAACAGTGCACTTCAACAACCAGAAAGCAATTGTGTCTGTATATTGATCTGGGTAGTGGCCAGGAGGATGTGTTTACGTGCTGACTTTATAAAACTTTATCAACTATATGTCTCTGTGCATTTTACAGTATGTATATCACACGCTGTGTGCTCAGTAAGTAGCTCAGTAGTGTCTGACTCTTTCAGACCCCATGCACTATAACCCACCAGGCTCCTCTGTTCATGGGAATTTTCTGGGCAAGAATACTGGAGTGAGTTGCCATTTCCTACTCCAGGGGATCTTCCCAACTCAGGGATTGAACCCGCATCTCTTGCATCTCCTGCATTGGCATGCAGATTCCTTACCATTGTGCCACCTGGGAAGCCCATGTATATCATACTTCAAAAACTTAACCAAAAATATTAGAGACCAGGCAGTAATGTTAAGTGTTTGGATAGGTCAAGTAAAATAAAGACTGAAAAGAAAACACTGGATTGGCAACATGTCACTGATGGAGATGATTGTTGAACTTAGCAAGAAAATTTTCAGTAGCAGCGGACTGAAGAGTAAAAAAAAGACCAACCAAATCAATTATCCTGTCATTTGAAAGGACTAATAATGTATGTAAACACCTAGCAGTGCTAATCAAGAAGGAAAAGGAATGAGGGGAGAAAATCTCTCAAAAGAATGAAAGGTATGACTATAATTTGCCAGGGTTAGAGAGAGGAAAGATGGGCAAGCATTAGCTCAGACTGCCCATAGAAGAAAGGAAGATTTATACAGAGCAGAGATGCAGAGAGGAAGACCTTGGATGAGAGGTGAGTTAAGGGAGGAAGAATTCTGGTTCCTCAAACTCTTTTTTGACTATTTGAGGAATGATGCTCAACCTTGAGTTTGTAGCATCCAGGAAACATACAGAAATCTTAAGGATATCCTGAAAAACTTTTTTTTTAAAAAAACTCTGCATTATTTTTCTACTTCAGAAAGCTTTCCCTTCTCCTCTCATGATCTATCACTGAAGATGTTTCACCTAGTGGCTAGACACAGCAAGGTTCTCTGATCATGAAACATAGTTCATTACATCAATCATTCTGTTTCATTATAAGGCATTTCTTATGTTTAGGGTTTTAGTTTGTTTGTCTGTTTAAACAAAGACTACAGTTAGCAATCATATCCCAGAAATATGGCTTTTTAGAAAACTTCAGAGGACTCTCATCAAGGCTGCCGTTGGCACCTCAATGTAGAATCAGTTAGTGGTAGGCACTCTAGGGGATAAATGGAAGGGTAACATATATTTACATGTTACCTGGTTAGACCTGAGAACCAGGTAAACGTTTGTCTCAGTTCAGTTCAGTCGCTCAGTCGTGTCCGACTCTTTGCGACCCCATGAATCGCAGCACGCCAGGCCTCCCTGTTCATCACCATCTCTCGGAGTTCACTCAGACTCACATCCATCGAGTCAGTGATGCCATCCAGCCATCTCATCCTCGGTCGTCCCCTTCTCCTCCTGCCCCCAATCCCTCCCAGCATCAGAGTCTTTTCCAATGAGTCAACTCTTCGCATGAGGTGGCCAAAGTACTGGAGT
>SJYT01032268.1:14393-81692 GCA_006410635.1 Cephalophus harveyi | reverse complement strand
CTTGATGTACTCCTTTTCCTATTTGGAACCAGTCTGTTCCATGTCCAGTTCGAGCTGTTGCTTCTTGACCTGCATATAGGTTTCTCAAGAGGCAGGTCAGGTGGTTTGGTATTCCCATCTCTTTCAGAATTTTCCACAGTGTATTGTGATCCACACAGTCAAAAGCTTTGGCATAGTCAATAAAGCAGAAATAGATGTTTTTCTGGAACTCTCGTGCTTTTTCCATGATCCAGCGGATGTTGGCAATCTGATCTCTGGTTCCTCTGCCTTTTCTAAAACCAGCTTGGACATCTGGAAGTTCACGCTTCACGTATTGCTGAAGCCTGGCTTGGAGGATTTTGAGCATTACTTTACTAGCCTGTGAGATGAGTGCAGTTGTGTGGTAGTTTGAGCATTCTTTGGCATTGCCTTTCTTTGGGATTGGAACGAAAACTGACCTTTTCCAGTCCTGTGGCCACTGCTGAGTTTTCCAAATTTGCTGGCATATTGAGTGCAGCACTTTCACAGCATCATCTTTCAGGATTTGAAATAGCTCAACTGGAATTCCATCACCTCCACTAGCTTTGTTCGTAGTGATGCTTTCTAAGGCCCACTTGACTTCACATTCCAGAATGTCTGGCTCTAGGTGAGTGATCACACCATCATGATTATCTGGGTCATGAAGACCTTTTTTGTACAGTTCTTCTGAGTATTCTTGCCACCTCTTCTTAATATCTTCTGCTTCTGTTAGGTCCAGACCATTTCTGTCCTTTATAGAGCCCATCTTTGCATGAAGTGTTCCCTTGGTATCTCTAATTTTCTTGAAGAGATCTCTAGTCTTTCCCATTCTGTTGTTTTCCTCTATTTCTTAGCTGTGAAAAGAAGAGAATCGAAAAGCAAAGGAGAAAAGTAATGATATAAGCATCTGAATGCAGAGTTCCAAAGAATAGCAAGAAGAGATAAGAAAACCTTCCTCAGGGATCAATGCAAAGAAATAGAGACCAGACCTACTCCCATAATTTACATTTTAAGATAACAGAATTAGCCAAAGGTTTAATCCAGAGACTGTCCTCAGGCAGGATACATAATCCTAAGGAATGTATAGGGAAAAAAAGTTTATCTTTTCTTTCTCCTTGAGAATTCCAGACTCCTCTCTCCTTGGGGACCCCTAGACTTCTTATCAACCTGCCTAGAAAATGACTCTCTCAGGATCAAACACAGGTCTCCCACATTGCAGGTGGATTCTTTACCAGCTGAGCAGAGAAGCTCAAGAATACTGGAGTGGGTAGCCTATCTCTTCTCCTGCAGATCTTCTGGATCCAGGAATCAAACCGGAGTCTCCTGCATTGCAGGCAGATTCTTTACCAACTGAGCTATTTGGGAAGCCAATAATGTTTATAGACATGTATTAATAAAAAACTATAATACTTCCTTTTTTGCCTGAAGTAGACAACATGTGATACTGGAAGAAGCAGTGGGTGGGAATATTAATTTTTATATAATTCTTTTTTTTTTTTTAATTATTACTTTATTTTTCTTTACAATACCATATTGGTTTTGCCATACATTGACATGAATCCACCATGGGTGTATATGAGATCCCAATCCTGAATCCCTCAAATTTTTATATAATTCTTATCTGGTCAACAAGCTTATCTTTTCCCCTAACCTAAGACTAGATCTGTGTGTCTCCATTTATTTATAACAGCTACTGAGAACTGTCAATGCCTTTGAATGTTGAGAGGTAAAAACTTTTCTGGTTGGGGACAGTGAAGGCTTCGATTGGCTCAAAGAGGTCCATGTAGTCAGAGGGTGATGTCAGTAGGAAGGAGGTGAAGAACAAGGAAGCAGGTGGCTGTGGTATGGCAGCAGTTTTACTTCTTATGTGATTATGGTATTTACAGAGTCCGAAGACTCAAGTTTGCTAAGATGCAGAGAGGGCTGGAATGGATAATCATGCAGTGTTTGTGTACAGGTTTGAAGACAGATGGAAAACAGGACTGAGAACTTTATCATTTACTGTTTAGGTTCTTTTTAAAGTTTCTGTCATGACAGTCAGTGTGCAAAACACACTTCGGTTTGGCAAATTATAGAAAGAATAAAACCAGGGCCTATACAAATAGTTACGTCATAGTTTCATTGTAAGAGTAAATGAAATGAAATATGCAAGGTACAGAGCCCAGTGGTTCCTTAAATTGTATTTCCTTGAAAGTTTTCTGGAAATTATTTGATTAGTTTTGGAGTGTCTTGTTGCTTTTTAGTTTCTAAGTCGTGTCTGACTATGGTGACCCTATAGACTGTAGCCCGCCAGGCTCCTAGGTCCATGAGATTTCCCAGGTAAGAATACTGGAACGGCTTGCCATTTCCTTCTCCAAGGGATCTTCTCAACTCAGGGATCGAACCTGTGTCTCCTGCATTGCAGATGGACTCTTTACCAGTGAGCCACCAGAGAATCTTTTATAGAAATGAAACAATGACTTCTGGTTGTAAAAAACCTTCTCTAGTTATTTACATCGGAGAAGGCAATAGCAAGCCACTCCAGTACTCTTGCCTAGAAAA
The DNA here is from genome assembly GCA_006410635.1 of Cephalophus harveyi. NCBI lineage: Eukaryota > Metazoa > Chordata > Mammalia > Artiodactyla > Bovidae > Cephalophus > Cephalophus harveyi. Next base: position 79,154 of record SJYT01032268.1, on the reverse strand, counting down.
TCCCATGGATGGAGGAGCCTGGTAGGCTGCAGTCCATGGGGTCGCTGGAAGTCGGATGCGACTGAGCGACTTCACTTCACTTTTTGCTTTCACACAATGGAGAAGGAAATGGCAACCCACTCCAGTGTTCTTGCCTGGAGAATCCCAGGGACAGGGGAGCCTGTTGGGCTCCTGTCTATGGGGTCGCACAGAGTCGGACACGACTGAAGCGACTTAGCAGCAGCAGCAGCAGTTATTTACATAAGCTCTTTACTGTATGCATGTGTGTGTGTTTTTAATAATACTAGGTCTTCCCTATCATGGTTCCTTTTCTCAAGTATCACTAACATTTTCTTTCAGATCTCAATTTAAATGTCCCAACTTCAGGGGAAATTTTACCTAACTTCGCAAAATAGATCAAGTATTCTATAAAATATCCTCAGATCATCCTGTATTCCTCTCAAGCACCTATCAACAATTATAATTATTTTTTCTGTAATTTTTGAATGTCTTTTTTCTACCTTAGAAAGTAAGTTCTCTGAGGCTACTTGTCATGTTTTATCTTTCTTCCTGCTCCTTACCCAGCACCCAGCACAGTATCTCCCAGTACTCAGCACTCAGTAATTATTAAATAACGAATCTTGGTTTTCGTAAAAAGAAAAAAAAAAAAGTCTCTTTGGGGTATACTCATTTGGCAAATATCAGTATTGTTAAAGAGAAATTAGACAGGAAATAAGATTTTTAGTGGCATTATAAATCTATAGGGACTATGTGTTATTTTCCTTTACTGTAATTGGAATATGTTTATGTCTTGATGAGTTTTCTTACATGATGTGGACTTTGCCAACTTGTAGGTTATTAAGTGTTTCAAGTAATGTTTTATTGCCTTCCTTCTGAGGCTTTGTACATATTCTTTCTCAAAGATGAGATATCCTTTCTTTGTACATATTTTTTCTCAAAGTTCACCAGGGAACTTTGTTTCTCAGTGTAGAAGAAATTATTTGTATTTTAAGAAGCTAGTGCTTAAGTCAGCTTTATTTACAAAGCTTTTCATGTGAAGAGCAATCTAGAGTGTTTCTTTGAAGTTCTCTTTTAGCTATAAAAAGTAGACTATTGTGGTGGTAAACAAAGAACCAGAGAATTGATAACAAAGCAGGCCAAATAAGCTTTCTGGCTTTTTATATGTTGTATACTTTTTATTTTCAGTTGCATATTAGTGCAGAAGAAATATTACTATTTTTAAGTACAGACCTAGGTATTGATAGAGTGACTGTACTGCCCTGTTTTATGTTGTGGCCTTTGGTGAGACACATACTTGGACCTCAGCTTCCCCATCTGTAAAATGAGATTATTTTCTTATTGTTAGGGATGTTCTGTGGGTTAAATAATCTAGATATAATGTTTCTCAAATAATGGCACACAACACATACTTCTGCTCATTTGGTGATGTTAAAGAGAAAAATCACATGCCCCAAATAGTGTCACTTGTGCTAACATCCATAACACTACACCTAAATTTAATATCGAACCCAGTGAGAGAGTCAATTCCGAGGCAGATTGATAAGAAGTCCAGGGGTTCCCAAGGAGAAAGGGGTCTGGAATTCTCAAGGAGGAAGAAAGGACAAATTTTTTTGTCCCTCTACATTCCTTAGGATTATATAACAATAATATATCCTGCTTGAGAACAGTCTCTGGAAAAAAACTTTCTGGCTAATCCTGTTATCTTAAGGTGTAAATTATGGGAGTAGGTCTAGTGAGGTCTTTACAACCTCCAGACATTCTTTTGATTCACTGTAATAACTAATTAGAGAGTATATAACTCCATGGCTAACACTAGCAAGGGGGTATTCTTTCTGCCCCTTCTGATGCCTATGTCAGAAGTTTTCTCTATCTCCTTTATACTTTAATAAAACTATTACACAAAAAGCTCTGAGTGATCAAGCCTTGTCTCTGGCCCCGGATTGAATTCTTCTCCAGATGCCAAGAATTCCTGCCTCTTTTTGTGGTTCAGCAACAACCTTTCATCAGGAAGCTTCCACAAGTCTCCTATCCTTATAAGTCTCTTATCCTTATCCATCAGAGGGCAACAGAATGCAAACCACAATTACAGAAAGCTTCCCTGGTGGCTCAGAGGTTAAAGCTTCTGCCTCCAATGCGGGAGACCCGGGTTCAATCCCTGGGTTGGGAAGATCCCCTGGAGAAGGAAATGGTAACCCACTCCAGTATTCTTGCCTGGAGAATCCTATGGACAGAGAAGGCTGGTAGGCTACAGTCCATGGGGTCGCAAAGAGTCGGACACGACTGAGCGACTTCACCCTTACTCACCCTTACTTAAACCTATCACTTGGATCACAGCTTTGTCTAACTCAATGAGACTATGAGCCATGCCATGTAGGGCCACCCAAGATGGACAGGTCATGGTGGAGAGTTCTAACAAAATGTGGTCCACTGGAGAAGGGAATGACAAACCATTTCAGTATTCTTGCCTTGAGAACCCCATGAACAGTATGAAAAGGCAAAAAAATAGGACACTGACAGATGAACACCCCAGATTGGTGGGTGCTCAATATGCTACTGGAGAAGAGTGGAGAAATAACTCCAGAAAGAATTAAGAGATGGAGCCAAAGCAAAAAAAATGCCCAGTTGTGGATGTGACTGATGATGATAGTAAAGTCAGATGCTGTAAAGAACAATATTGCATAGGAATCCGGAATGTTAGATTCACGAATCAAGGTAAATTGGAAGTGGCCAAACAGGAGTTGGCAGGAGAGAACATGTTAGGAATCAGTGCACTAAAAATGGGCCAGAATGGGTAAACTTAATTCAGATGACCATTATATCTACTACAGTGGGCAAGAATCCCTGAGAAGAAATGGACTAGCCCTCATAGTCAACAGAAGAGTCCAAAATACAGTACTTGGGTGCAGTCTCAAAAATGACAGAATGATCTCTGGTCCAAACCATTCAGGATTATAGTAGTCCAAACCTATGCCCCAAACACTAATGCTGAAGAAGCTGAAGTTGAATAGTTCTATGAATCCCTACAAGACTTTCTAGAACTAACACATAAAAAAAGATGTCATTTTCATCATAGGGGACTGGAATGCAAAAGTAGGAAGTCAAGAGATACCCGGAGTAATAGGCAAGTTTGACCTTGGAGTACAAAAGAAACAGGGCAGAGGGTAACAGTTTTGCTAAGAGAATGCACTGGTCATAGCAAACACCCTCTTCCAACAACACAAGAGACGACTCTACACACGGACATCACCAGATGATCACTACCAAAATCAGATTGATTATATTCTTTGCAGCCAAAGATGGAGAAGCTCCGTACAGTCAGCAAAAATAAGATCAGGAGCTGACTGTGGCTCAGATCACCAACTCCTTACTGCAAAATTCAGACATAAATTGAAGAAAGAAGGAAAAATCGCTAGACCATTAAGGTATGACCTAAATTAAATTCCGTACGATTATACAGTGGAAGTGACAAATAGATTCAAGGGACTAGATTTTATAGAGTGCCTGAAGAACTGTGGACAGAGGTTTGTAACATTGTACAGGAGGCAGTGATCAAAACCATTCCCAAGAGGAATTGCAAAAAGGCAGAATGGTTGTCTGAGGAGACGTTACAAATGGCTAAGAATGAAGAGAAGCCAAAGGCAAAGGAGAAAAGGAAAGATATATCCATCTTAATGCAGAGTTCCAAAGAATAGCAAGGAGAGATAAGAAAGCCTTCCTCAGTGATGAATGCAAAGAAATAGAGGAAAACAGTAGAATGGGAAAGACTAGAGATCTCTTCAAGAAAATTAGAGATACTAAGGGAAATTTTCATTCAGAGATGGACACAATAAAGGACAGGAATGATTTGGATCTAACAGAAGGAGATGATATCAAGAAGAGGTGGCAACAATACACAGAAGAACTATACAAAAAAGATCTTAATGACCCAGATAACCACAACTGTATGATCACTCACCTAGAGCCAGACATCCTAGAGTGCGAAGTCAAGTGGGCCTTAGGAAGAATCACTAGGAACAAAACTAGTGGAGATGATGGAATTCCAGCTGAGCTATTTCAGATCCTAAAAGATGATGCTGTGAAAGTGCTGCCATCAATATGCCAGCAAATTTGGAGAATTCAGCAATGGCCACAGGACTGGAAAAGGTCAATTTTCATTCCAATCCCAAAGAAAGGCAATGCCAAAGAATGTTCAAACTACCACACAATTCCACTCAACTCACACACTAGCACGGTAATGCTAAAAATTCTCCAGGCTAGACTTCAACAGTTTGTGAATAGAGAACTTCCAGATGTTCAAGCTGGAGTTAGAAAAGGCAGAGGAACCAGAGATCAAATTGCCAACATCTGTTGGGTCATAGAAAAAGCAAGAGAATTCAGAAAATCATCTACTTCTGCTTCACTGACTACACTAAAATTTGACTGTGTGGATGGCAACAAACTGGAAAATTCAAGAGTTGAATTGATCATTAAAGATCAGTTCAAAAGAGTTGATCATTAAAGAGTTGGGGATACCAGACTGCCTGATCTGCCTCCTGAGAAACCTGTATGCAGGTCAAGAAGCAACAGGTAAAACTGGACATGGAACAACAGACGGGTTCCAAATTTGGAAACGTGTTCATCAAGGCTGTATATTGTTACCTTGCTTATTTAACTTATATGCAGAGTTCAGTTCAGTCACTCAGTCATGTCTGACTCTTGGTGACCCCATGAACAGCAGCACACCAGGCCTCCCTGTCCATCACCAACTCCTGGAGTCCACCCAAACCCATGTCTATTGAGTCAGTGATGCCATCCAACCATCTCATCCTCTGTCGTCCCCTTCTCCTCCTGCGTTCAATCTTTTGCAGCATCAGGGTTTTTTCAAATCAGTCAGCTCTTCGCATCAAGTGGCCAAAGTATTGGAGTTTCAGCTTTGGTATCATTCCTTCCAAAGAAATCCCAGGGCCGATTTCCTTTAGAATGGACTGGTTGGATCTCCTTATAGTCCAAGGGACTCTCAAGAGTCTTCTCCAACACCACAGTTCAAGAGCATCAATTCTTTGGCACTCAGCTTTCTTCACAGTCCAACTCTCACATCCATACATGACCACTAGAAAAACCGTAGCCTTGACTAGATGGACCTTTGTTGGCAAAGTAACGTCTCTGCTTTTTAATATGCTGTTTAGGTTGGTCATAACTTTTCTTCCAAGGAGTAAGCGTCTTTTAATTTCATGGCTGCAGTCACCATCTGCAGTGATTTTGGAGCCCAGAAAAATAAAGTCAGCCACTGTTTCCAGTGTTTCCCCATCTATTTGCCATGAAGTGATGGAACCAGATGCCATGATCTTAGTTTTCTGATTGCTGAGATTTAAGCCAACTTTTTCACTCTCTTCTTTCACTTTCATCAAGGGTACATCATACAAAATGCTTGGATGGATGAAGCACAAGCTGGAATCAAGATTTCTGAGAGAAATATCAATAACCTCAGATATTCTAATGACACCATTCTTATCCAGAAAGAAAAGAGTAACTAGAGCCTGTTGATGAAAGAGGAAAATGAAAACGGTGGCTTAAAACTCAACATTCAGAAAACTAAAATCATGGCATCTGGTCCCATCACTTCATAGATGGGGAAACGAAACAGAGATTTTCTTTTCTTGGGCTCCAAAATCACTGCAGATGGTATCTGCAGCCATGAAATTAAAAGATGCTTGCTGCTTGAAAGAAAAGCTATGACCAACCTAGACAGCATATTAAAAAGCAAAGATTTACTTTGCTGACAAAGGTCTGTCCAGTCAAAGCTATGGTTTTTCCAGTAATCATGTATGGATGTGAGAGTGGGACTATGAAGAAAGGTGAGTGCTGAACAATTGATGCTTTTGAACTGTGGTGCATTTGAACTTGTGAGTCCTTCTGACAGCAAAGAAATCAAACCAGTCTATCCTAAAGGAAATCAGTCCTGAATATTCATTGGAGGCACTGATGCTGAAGTTGAAGCTCCAATACTATTCCTTCCTGATGCGAAGAACTGACTCATTTGAAGACTCTGATGCTGTGAAAGATTGATGACAGGAGGAGAAGGGGACGACAGAGGATGATATGGTTGGATGGCAGTCACTGACTTGATGGACTTGAGTTTGAGCAAGCTCTGGGTTTTGGTGAAGGACAGGGAAGCCTGGCGTGCTGCAACCATGGGGTTACAAAGAGTCAGACACAACTGAGCGATTGAGCTGAACTGAGCTGAAGGATGGTTTTGCCGTTAATCAACAAGTCTGGAATTTTCTATCAGCACCAGTCGTGACCAGAGGTAATCTGCCACTTTGGGTCTTCTCCATCCCCTAGAGGAAGAGAGGCAATCTGCATGATAAAACCCTCCGGACCCACCCCTAAATGTCCTCCAGCCTAAAGTAATTCCTTCTGTTCTGTTGCTAATAGCTCCCTTCCCCACACTTCTTCCTATAAAAAACCTTCCATTTTAAACAACCCATAGACGTGCCAAGGACGATGAGAGAACCTGGGGGTTGCAAGGAGTCAGACACAACTGAGTGACTAAGCACAATCACAAGGGAGGACAGTAATACAGGAAATGGATGACAAAAATGTTTAAGACAGAGAAAACAGAGCAACATGACAGAAGTACAACCTACCGACTCCGAACCATGAAGACAGGTAATTTGAACAGACAAGGAGACTGAGTCAGTAATCATATAACTCCCAATCAAAGACCATGAACAGATGGCTTCACTGGTGAACTCTACCAAACATTTAACAATGAACTAATGCCAGTTCTTCTCAACCTCTTCCAAAAAATTTAAGAGGAGTGAACACTCCCAGATTTATTTTATAAGGCCAGCGTTACCCTGATACCATAGCCAGAAGAAGAGAATTACAGACCAATATTTCTGATGATTGTAGCTATAAAAATCCTTAACAAAGAAGATTAAATCAAGTTCCACAGTACACTGAAAGGATCATACACCATGATCAAGTGGTTTTTATATCTGGGATGAAAGTATGGCTCAATATACACAAATTAATAAATGTAATATACCACGTTAATAGAATGAAGCACAAAAATCATACAGTCTCCTCATTAGATGCAGAAAGAGCAGTTGACAAAATTTTTTTCATGATAAAAACTAAAAAGTTGAGTATAGAAGGAACTAACTCAACATAATAAAGGCCATACATGACAAACTGACAACTAGCTTCATATTCAACGGTGAAAAATCAAAAAATTTCCCTCTAAAATTAGGACAAAGGTGACCACTGTCACCATTTCTATTCAGCATAGTACTGGAATTCCTAGCCAGAGCAATTAGGCAGGACAAAGAAATAAAAAGCATCAATGTTAAGAAGGAGAAAAATAAAACTGTTTGATGGTGGCATGATCTTGTATGTAGAATATCCTAAAGAATCCACCAAAAACTGTTAGAACTAAGAAATGAATTAAGTAAATTTGCAGAATATAGAATCAACATACAAAAATTATTTAGAATTCTATACTTTAATGATGAACTGTCTGAAAAAGAAAATAGTCTCATTTATAGTATCAAAAACAATAAAATACCTAGAAATAAATTTAATCGAGAAAGTGAAAGGTCTGTACTTCAAAAACTAAGACATTGATAAAAGAAACTGACGAAGACATGAATAAAAGGAAAGATATTCCATGCCCATGGATCTAAAGAGTAATCAAAATGGCCATACTACCTAAACCCAGGGGTCCCCAACAGGTATCAGTCTGTGGTCTCTTAGAAACCAGGCCTCACAGCAGGAAGTGAGCAATGGGCAAGTGAGCAGCACTTTACCTGCCACTCCCCATTTTTCACATTACCACATGAACCACCCCATCCCCTTGGTCTGTGGAAAAACTATCATCCATGAAATTGGGCCTTGGTGCCAAAAAGGTTGGGGACCACTAATCTCAATCATATATAGATCTAATGCAATCTCTATCAAAATTCCAATGGTGTTTTTCAGAGAAATAGAAGAAACTATCCTAAATTTCATGTGGAATCACAAAGATCTCAACTAGCTAAAGGCATCTCGGAAAGCTGGAGGCATCACAATTTCTGATTTCAAATTATATTACAAAGCTATGGTAATAAACACAGTGTAGTTCTGGCAGAAAACAGACACATAGAACAATGGGTCATAATTGAGAGCCCAGAAATGAACCCGTGCATGTATGGCCCACTAGGGAGCCAAGCATACTCAATGGGGAAAGATAGTTTCTTCAGTAAATGATGTTGGGTGAGTTGGATATTCACATGCAAAAGCATGAGCTACACCCTCTGTCACTCAATGTGTAACTCAAAATGAATTAACACCTGAAATTATGGAATTTTTTTAGAAACAGAAAATGCTCCTTGACATACGTCTTAGCAATGACAGTTTTTGGATGTGAATCCCAAGATACAAGTAAACAAAGCAAAAATCAGTCACTTTCCTCAAGAAAACATATAAATGGCCAAAAAGCATATGAAAAGAAGCTCTGTATCACTATTAGGAAAACGCAAATCAAAGCCACAATGAGAAACTCTCTCATCTGTTAAGATGATTGTTCTCAGAAAAACACAGGCTAGCAAGGATGTATAGAAAAAGAAGTCTGGTGCCCTGTTTGTGGGAATGTATTGTTGAGTTCAGTTCAATCGCTCAGTCATGTCCAACTCTTGCAACCTCAAGGGCTGCACCACACCAGGCCTCTGTATCACCAACTCCCAGGGTTTATTCACACTCATGTCAGTTGAGTCAGTGATACCACTGAATCATCTAATCCTCTATAATCCCCTTTTCCTCCCACCTTCAATCTTTCCCAGCGTCAGAGTCTTTTCCAATGAGTCAGTTCTTTGCATCAGGTGACCAAAGTGTTGGGAGTTTCAGCTTCAGCATCAGTCCTTCCAATGAACACCCAGGACTGATCTCATTTAGGATGGACTGGTTGGATTTCCTTGCAGTCCAAGGTATTCTCAAGAGTCTTCTCCAGAACCACAGTTCAAAAGCATCAATTCTTCGGCTCTCAGCTTTCTTTATAGTCCAAGTCTCACATCTGTACATGACTACTGGAAAAACCATAGATTTGACTAGACAGACCTGTGTTTTAAAAGTAATATCTCTGCTTTTTAATATGCTATCTAAGTTGGTCATAACTTTTCTTGCAAGGAGCAAGCATCTTTTAATTTCATGGCTGCAGTCACCATCTGCAGTGATTTTGGAGCCCCCAAATTAAAGTCTGTCACTGTTTGCTCTGTTTCCCCATCTATTTGCCGTGAACTGATGGGACCAGATGCCATGATGTTAGTTTTCTGAATGTTGAGTTTTAAGCCAGCTTTTTCACTCTCCTCTTTCACTTTCATCAAGAGGCTCTTTAGTTCTTCGCTTTCTGCTATAAGGGTGGTGTCATCTGCACATCTGAGGTTATTGAAATTTTTTCTGGCAATCTTGATTCCAGGTTGTGCTTCATCCAGTCCAGCATTTCTCATGATGTTGCCTCATAGCTCAGTGGTAAAGAATTTGCCTGCAGTGTAGGAGACCTGAGTTCAATTCCTGGGTCGGGAAGATCCCTCGGAGAAGGAAATGGCAATCCACCCCGGTATTCTTGCCTGGAAAATCCTATGGACAGAGGAGCCTAGTGGGCTATAGTCCATGGGGTCACAAGAGTCGGACACGACTTGTGACTAAACCACCACCACCACCACTTTGTATATAAGTTAAATAAGCAGGGTGACAATATACACCTTGACATACTCCTTTCCTGATTTGGAACCAGTCTGTTGTTCCATGTCCAATTCTAACTGTTGCTTCTTGACCTGCATACAGGTTTCTCAGGAGACAGATCAAGTGGTCTCATATTCCATTCTCTTTAAGAATTTTCCACAGTTTGTTGTGATCCACACAGTCAAAGTCTTTGGCATAGTCAATAAAGCAGAAGTAGATGTTTTTCTGAACTCTCTTGCTTTTTTGATGATCCAGCAGATGTTGGCAATTTGATCGCTGGTTCCTCTGCCCTTTCTAAATTCAACTTGAACATCTGGAAGTTCACGGTTCACATACTGTTGAAGCCTGGCTTGGAGAATTTTGAGCGTTACTTTGCTAGTGTTTGAATTGAGTACAATTGTGCAGTAGTTTGAACATTCTTTGGCATTTCCCTTCTTTGGGTTTGGAATGAAAACTGACCTTTTCCAGTCCTGTGGCCACTGCTGAGTTTTCCAAATTTGCTAGCATATTGAGTGCAGCACTTTCACAGCATCATCTTTTAGGATTTGAAATAGCTCAACTGGGATTCGATCACTTCCACTAGCTTTGTTCATATTTTGCTTCCTGTGGCCCACTTGACTTCACATTCCAGGATGTCTGGCTCTAGGTGAGTGATCACATCATTATGTTTATCTGGGTCGTGAAGATCATTTTTGTATAGTTCTTCTGTGTATTGTTGCCACCTCTTCTTTATATCTACTGCTTTTGTTAGGTCCATACCATTTCTGTCCTTTATTGTGTCCATCTTTGCATGAAATGTTCCCTTGGTATCTCTAATTTTCTTGACAATATCTCTAGTCTTTCCCATTCTATTACTTTCCTCTATTTCTTTGCACTGATCACTGTGGAAGGCTTTCTTATCTCTCTTTGCCTTTCTTTGGAACTCTGCATTCAAATGAGTATATCTTTTCTTTTCTCCTTTGCCTTTAGCTTCTCTTCTTTTCTCAGCTATTTGTAAGGCCTCCTCAGACAACCATTTTGCGTTTTTGCATTTCTTTTTCTTGGCGGTGGTTTGATCCCTGCCTCCTGTACATTGTCACGAAACTCTGTCCATAGTTCTTCAGGCACTCTGTCTATCAGATCTAATCCCTTGAATCTATTTGTCACTTCCACTGTATAATCGAAAGGGATTTTATTTAGGTAACACCTGAAATCAGATTGATTATACTCTTTGCAGCCAAAGATGGAGAAGCTCTATACAGTCAACAAAAACAAGACCAGGAGCTGACTCTGGCTCAGATCATGAACTCCTTATTACCAAATTCAGACTTAAATTGAAGAAAGTAGGGAAAACTGTTAGATCATTCAGGTATAACCTAAATCAAATCCCTTATGATTATACAGTGGAAGTGAGAAATAGATTTAAGGGCCTAGATCTGATAGATAGAGTGCCTGAAGAACTATGGAAGGAGGTTCGTGACATTGTACAGGAGACAGGGATCAAGACCATCCCCATGGAAAAGAAATGCAAAAGAGCAAAATGGCTGTCTGGGGAGACCTTACAAATAGCTGTGAAAAGACAGGAAGTGAAAAGCCAAGGAGAAAAGGAAAGATATAAGAATCTGAATGCAGAGTTCCAAAGAATGGCAAGAAGAGATAAGAAAGCCTTCTTTAGCGATCAATGCAAAGAAATAGAGGAAAAGAACAGAATGGGAAAGACTAGAGATCTCTTCAAGAAAATGAAGAGATACCAAGGGAACATTTCATGCAAAGATGGGCTCGATAAAGGACAGAAATGGTCTGGACCTAACAGAAGCAGAAGATATTAAGAAGAGGTGGCAAGAATACACAGAAGAACTGTACAAAAAAGGTCTTCACAACCCAGATAATCATGATGGTGTGATCACTCACCTAGAGCCAGACATCCTGGAATGTGAAGTCAAGTGGGCCTCAGTGTCAGACTTTATTTTTGGGGGCTCTAAATTCATTGCAGATGGTGACTGCAGGCATGAAATTAAAAGACACTTACTCCTTGGAAGAAAAGTTATGACTAACCTAGACAGCATTTTCAAAAGCAGAGACATTACTTTGCCGACTAAGGTCCGTCTAGTCAAGGCTATGGTTTTTCCTGTGGTCATGTATGGATGTGAGAGTTGGACTGTGAAGAAGGCTGAGTGCCGAAGAATTGATGCTTTTGAACTGTGGTGTTGGAGAAGACTCTTGAGAGTCTCTTGGCCTGCAAGAAGATCCAACCAGTCCATTCTGAAGGAGATCAGCCCTGGGATTTCTTTGGAAGGAATGATGCTAAAGCTGAAACTCCAGTACTTTGGCCACCTCATGCGAAGAGTTGACTCATTTGAAAAGACTCTGATGCTGGGAGGGGGAGGCCTGGCGTACTGCGATTCATGGGGTCGCAAAGCGTTGGACATGACTGAGCGACTGAACTGAACTGAACTGAATGGTCTAGTGGTTTTCTCTACTTTCTTCAATTTTAAGTCTGAATTTTGCAATAAGGAATTCATGATCTGAGCCACAGTCAGCTCCCAGTCTTGTTTTTGCTGACTGTATAGAGCTTCTCCATCTTTGGCTGCAAAGATATAATCAATCTGATTTTGGTATTGACCATCTGATGATGTCCAATTGTAGAGTCTTCTCTTGTGCTGTTGGAAGAGGGTGTTTGCTATGACCAGTATGTTCTTTTGGCAAAACTCTTAGTAACCTTTATTCCAATGTAAATTGGTATAACCACAATTGGAAAAGTATGGCGGTTTCTCAAAAGATTAAAGATACAACTATAATATGATTCACTCATCCTACTGATGAGTGTGTATGGAAATGAAGTCACTATCTCAAAGCTATACCTACACCTTCATGTTCACTGTAGCGTTCTTCACAACAGTCAAGACATGGAAATAACCTAGGTGTTCACTGACAGAGGAATGGATAAAGAGCATGAGGTTTATTTGTAGAGTGGAATATTATTTATATATATAAAAGAAATAAATCTTGCCATTTGTGACAATTGGATAGACATTGAAGGCATTTTACTAAGTGAAATGAAAGATAAATGCTTTCTTTCAGAGAAAGAAAGATAAATGCTTTATGACCTCACTTGTGGAATCTAAAAGTAACAAACTCCTAGAAACAGAAAGGAGAATGGTAATTGCCAGGGGCTGAGGAATAGGGGATATAGGGAAATGTTGGTTAAATAGTACAGACTCCAGTTAGAAGATGAATAAATCCTGTGGATCTAAGATAGTACAAGGTGACTCTAGTTAACGTTATTGTATTGTACGCTAGGGAGTTTCTGTAAGAGTAGATTTCTAACCATTGTTACCCCAACAACAAAAGCAAAGGTAATTATGTGAGAGGAGGAATATTTTAACAATCTTATCGTGGTAAATATTTCACATACATATGTGTAACAAAACAGTGTTATGTCAATTATATCTCAATAAGGCTGGAAAAAATGATAGTACTCCTTGTCAGTACTTACATGTGAATGACAAAAGCAGAGATTAGAAGAGTGGATTAAAAACACTTAATCCAACTTTATGCTGTCTCTAGTTGGTTTATTTTACATCCAAAGGTACAAATAGATTGAAAGTGAAGAAATGGGAAAAGATATTTTATGAAAATAGTAACCAAAAGAGAGAAAGTGTTGCTATACTTCTATCAGACAAAATAGACATTAAATCAAAAAAGGTTACAAGTGACAAAAACATTTAGAAAAGTTTAAATGCAGCAAGAAGATGTAACAAATACTTATGTACTTCATGACATCATCAAAATATATGAAGCAAAACAGAATTAAAGTGAGCTATGCATAATGCTAAGTGGAGTACATCAGGTAAACACAAATACTGAATGATTTTATTTATGTGTGGAATCTAAAAAAATCAAACTCAGAAAGCAGATTGGTAGAGGCAGAGGTTGAGGGTAGGGGAAAAGAGTGAAGGTGGTCAAAAGGTGCAAACTTCCAGTATAAGTTTTGTGGATGTAATATACAGCATGGTGAATACAGTTAAAAAATACCATATTGTATATTTGAAAGGTGCTGAGAGTGAGTCTTAAAAGTTTTCATCACAAGGAAAAACCTGTAGCTATATGAATTTATGGATATTAACTATACTTATGGTCTTAATCATTTTGCAGTATATACCCATGTCAAATCATTGTTGCACACCTTAAACTAATTCAATGTTGTATGTCAATTATAAAACCAGAAAAAATAAAAGGAGAAACAGTTCTGTAATAGTTGAAAGACTTCAATAAACTCTCAATAATGGATAGAACAGACAGAGGTTAAGTAAGGAAATAGAAGACTTAACACAATACGCTAACTAGATCTAATAGATACAAACAGAACACTGTATCCAACAAAAATAGCAAAACATTCTTCTCAAGGTCACATGGGAAGATTTCCCTGTTATAGTTTCAAAGAGCACACAAGTATCTTCTCTGATCACAAAGTGATGAAATCAAATGAGCTATCAAGCCATGGAAAGACATGGGGGGAAAAGCATATTGCTTAGTGAAAGAAGCAAGTCTGAAAAGGCTACATGTTTTGTATTTTATAATCCCCACTGTATCACATTCTGGAAAAGGCAAAACCAAGGAGAGAATAAAGAAAATCAGTGGTTTCCAGAAGTTTGGGGAAAGAGGAGCTGAATGAGTAGACCACTGGAAATTTTTATGTTAGTGAAACTATTCTATGTGATACTGTAATGATGGACATGCCATTATGCATTTGTTAAACCCACTGAATGTAGGACATAAAAGTAAACCCTAATGTATCATATTGTTTCATTGATTGTAACAAGTGTGTCACATTTAGTTAATGATAGTGTATAAACCTGGAGGACTAGGAAATTCCTTTAAACTTTCTGGGGATTTTTTTCTTTAAGCCTCAAAACTGCTCTAAAAAATAAAGCCTATTTCAAAAAACCAAGACACATTATGAAAGATGCTGCTTACTTCTCTTATTCTGGACCCCAGAAATTTATTATAAGGATAGGCAGGATTTTTCAGTTCTGGAATTTGATTTTACCATGCTTGCAAGCTAATAGCAAACATGTTACTGTTTTATCAATGCATGAGCATCAGTATGTTGGCATTAATTCCCCTTGCCCCTCATTCATGTGAGTACACTGAGAGGGCCTAGTGGGGAGCCTACACTTTCTAGCCAAAGTTGGGGATCCATGGTTTTTATAGCAAGCAGCAAGCAAGCCTTTCATTTCTTTGTGATGGGGGCATTACCTTATCTCTCAAGATTGGTCTCTGCAAACACAATTTTGAGAAATGGCCTGAGCAGAGAGCAATCAGAGCTTTGCATGCGTTTCACACCTTGCAAAAAAAGTGCAGGATGCTAACTGCCCATGGCAGATTACATCTCCCAATAGGTCCTTTCAGTTCTGGTATCTCCAATGATACTTAGAGAATTTCTTCATATTGGGATTTCTAAAGAAATACTCATATTCATGTACAGTTAACTTCCATATAGTTATATAACATTTAAGTATGAATTATTCACAAATGGGATACCGATGCCAATTTTGTTTTCCTTCTTAATAAGCATTCTTCTGTGTTCTGGTCCAATCTAGATTTATTTTCTTCCAGGTCCTCCTGATCATATTTTGGAGGGTTCCATTCAAATCTGCCGTAAAATGGTGACCTTTTTTGTATCAAAGCCTTTATTAACTATTTACAGAAATGTCTTTGCCTATGCATCTGAAGTTCCAGAGCAGAGCTTACTTTAAATATGGCCCTTTCCTCACATGGCTTCTGTGCACCTTGTTCTCTTTGCCATGTCCTGTTTTCTTCAAGACTGTGGTCTGCTCCGTTTTGCAGGAAAAATGCTTCCTGTTTGGTATCTATACTGAAAACCACAATGGGCAGGAACATGGCTACCATAATGCTTCTTGGGTAACATTAGATAATCCTCTACTTTCCTGTGTCAGTGCCAGAGACAATGGTATTTAGTTATTTTATTCTCAGTATTGTGTGTGCTATAAAAATCCATGGGAATAAGATTTCGTATCCAATATACAGATGATTTTATTAAAAAGGGAATGGTCATAATGAATGAAATAAGACTAAATTGAGTGCCTGTGGCTTATAACTTTTATGTAATAGAGGCTGTGGAAAGCCTATGTCATTTCTAAACGTGATTTCAAACAATACTCTTTCACCCTCCAAAATAATATTTTAGCCATATTTGTTAATTATTGCTATATGCAAAGTTGAGTTAACTTGTATCTTTTCTTTTGCTTTGTTTATCCCTATTGTTGTTTTTAAGTTAACAATAAGGAGATAAAATAACTTAAGTGATATGAGCATAGAGAGAAAAAGAAACTCACCAAACCTCGTGGTAATTTTCCTAAAACTCCAGTTTTATTTAATTGATTTATAACTGACCAGCCCTATGCCTCTTTTGGGGGCAGCACAAGGGGGCTGTGCTCAGTGGAATATCAAATGGTCATCACATGTTGAGAAATGGAGTAAAAATAATAGTTTTCTCTGTTTTTACTTCTCCTGAGGTTAGCAGCTCCCTCAATGGAACTCATGTATATTTAGAAACTATATTAACATTTTGAGCACCATTTGGTGCTTCTTAATAAGTTAAGCTTTCATCATACTAAAATAGTACCTGGACGGACACTGTAGTGAGCTTTTAGAGGCGAGAGTGTAGCAAGGCAGTGTTATTTGGAATTAGGGACAAGAGCTCAACTGGAGAGTTAGACTGCCTGGGTGTAAAACTTCCTGCCACAATTTACTAGCTGTATGACTGGGAAAACTAATCTCCAGGCTTCAGGCTTCTTATATAATGGTAAAAGACATAGAACATAGGGCTTTTCTGATGATTAAATGAGATAATCCATGGAAGACACTTAGGTTAATTGCTGGTCATGTAATATGCACTCTGTAAATAATAGCTCTTACTGTTTTTTGGTATTATAATAATATATTATTAATAGTTGCCAGCTTAATGAGTGCTTGCTAACTGAGCTTGGCACTGCATTTTCACAAGCATGGACTCACTTAGTCCTCACTAGTGTCCTCTGATGTAGTAATCTTAACACAAAGATTATATTCTCCTGCCAGGCAAGAGTCAGAGATCTCACTGGCATCGTTGGGTGACATGATAATTTGGCATAATTAACTTTGCTTCAGATTTGCTAGGAGATTTGTCATTATGTTCATAAGGAGGTTCAACTAGGTCAGTGTCCATCTTTTCTAGGGGCCTCCCTTCAGTAAAGGGAGATAATGGGTTGTGGAAATACTGCTAGCTAGTTTCTTCCCAGGCAGGCACTGGTATTATTTCCATTTTAAGGTTGAGGAAACTGGGGCACAAAGAGACTAAGTTAGCTGCACCAAATCTAGTAATGATGGAGGCTGGATGAAGATGATTATGATTTATGGAATACCCACACATCCAGGGCACTGGAGAAGGCTCTTGAGAGTCCCTTGGACAGCACAGAGACTGAATCAATCAATCCTACAAGAAATCAACCCTGAATATTCATTCATTGGAAGGACTGATGCTGAAGCTGAAGCTCCAATACTTTGGCCACCTGATGTGAAGAGCTGACTCATTGGAAAAGACTGGTTTTGGGAAAGATCGAAGGCAGGAGGAGAAGGGGACAACAGAGGATGAGATGGTTGGATGGCATCATTGATGCAATGGATGTGAGTCTGAGGAAACTCTGAGAGATAGTGAAGGACAGGGAAGCCTGGTGTGCTGCAGTCCTGAGGTTGAAAAGAGTGGGATACAACTTAGCAACTGAACAACAGCAACAGATTGAGTTTATCCAGACTCAATGAAACTCACATTTCTTTTCTCAGTAACTTAAAGTTTGAAAAAAGATATTCTGATAGATACCTAAAATATACAAATATACAGCAATACACTGAGAGGATCTTATACGAACCTGGTCTTCTAGTTTTCTCTTTCTGAGGAATGGCACCACAGTCTAGCTATGCAAACCAGAAATCTGGGAGTTGTCCAAGACATTTCCCTACATTTCCTCTTTTTCATCTCCATGTCAAATACTGCATAACAGATTATGCTGTTTTGACCTCTTAAATAACTTGCTCCACTTTCTTCTGTTCCCTAGTCTAAGTTCTACCTTCTCTCTTCTGAACTACTTCAATAATACATTTTCAGGTAAGAAAATAGCCTATACCACCACATTCTTAAAACATGGTATCCACACCACTTGCAGAATAATCTTTCAAAATGTAATCTGGTCATATCATTCCTCTACATAAAATTTATTAAAGTTCCACATTTTTCAAAGAACAGAAATTTTTATTATGGTCTTTGAGACACAGTATGGTCTAGCTCCCAGCTTTATTTCTGGGCTCAGTTCACACTATGCTCCCCACACATGTTCTTTGTACTCAACCCACACTGACCATTTTACAAAAGTCTCCTAATTTCAGTGCTTCTTCCTTTCAAATCAAGTCAGTTCTGTTCAGTAACTTAGTTGTGTCTGACTCTTTGTGACTCCATGGACTGCAGCACATGAGGCTTCCCCGTCTATCACTAACTCCTAGAGCTTGCTCAAACTCGTGTCCATCGAGTTGGTGATGCCATCCAACCATCTCTTCCTGTGTCATCCCCTTCTGCCTTCAGCCTTTCCCAGCATCAGGGTGTTTTTCAATGGTCAGCTCTTCATATCAGGTGGCCAAAGTATTGGAGCTTCAGCTTCAGCATCAGTCCTTCCAATGAATATTCAGGACTGATTTCCTTTAGGATGGACTGGTTGGATCTCCTTGCAGTCCAAGGGACTCTCAAGAGTCTTCTCCAACATCACAGTTCAAAAGCATCAATTCTTCAGCATTCAGCCTTCTTTATGGTCCAACTCTCACATCCATACACGACTACTGGAAAAACCATAGCTTTGACTGGACAGACCTTTGTTGGCAAAGTAATGTCTCTGCTTTTTAATATGTTGTCTAGGTTGATCATAGCTTTTCTTCCAAGGAGCAAACGTCTTAATTTCATGGCTGCAGTCACCATCTGCAGTGATTTTGGAGCGCTAGAAAAAAAAGTCTCACTGTTTCCATTGTTTCCTCATCTATTTGCCATGAAGTGATGGGACCAGATGACATGATCTTTGTTTTATGAATATTGAGTTTTAAGCCAGCTTTTTTCACTCTCCTCTTTCACTTTCCTCATGAGGCTCTTTAGTTCCTCTTAGTTTTCTGCCATTAAGGTGGTGTCATCTGTATAGCTGAAGTTACTGATACTTCTCCTGGCAATCTTGATTCCAGCTTGTGCTTCATCCAGCCTGGAATCACACATGATGTACTCTGCTTATAAGTTAAATAAGCAGGCTGATAATCTACAACCTTAACGTACTTCTTTCCCAATTTGGAACCAGTCCATTGTTCCATGTTTACTTCTAATTGTTGCTTCTTGGCCTGCATACAGGTTTCTCAGGAGATGGTCTGGTATTCCCGTCTCTTTAAGAATTTTCCACAGTTAGTTGTGATCCACACAGTCAAAAACTTTAGTGTAGTCAATGAAGCAGAAGTAGATGTTTTTCTGGAATTCTCTTGCATTTTCTATCATTGAATGGATGTTGTCAATTTGATCTCTGGTTCCTCTGCCTTTTCTAAATCCAGCTTGAACATCTGAAAGTTCTCCGTTCATGTGCTGTTGAAGCCTGGTTTGGAAAATTTTGAGCATTACTTTGCTAGCATGTGAGATGAGTGCAATTGTGCAATAGTTTGGACATTCTTTGCCCTTTCAAATAGTTTTTTTCATATTCTTTGCCTTTTGAGCCCTCCTCCTTTTACTTGGTTGTTTTTAAAATTTATCCTTCTGACCTTAGTTCAGTTATGTTTTCCTCAATGAAGTCTTCTGTCCCTGCCATGAAAGGCCAAATTCCCCAGTTCCAAAGCATTGCCTTTAGGTAATTTCACTGAAAAACAATAAACTTAGGGTCAGTTCCATGAATGACCAATTTGCTAAAAATCAATTTAGCAGAAACCAACTTTCAGGAGACCAGTTCATTGCCCTGGTCAAGGATGTGTTTTTTGCAGCAATCTTTCTGGAAAAAGCTCAAACCTAAAGACAGTAACTACATATAAGAAGCAACCCGACATTTGCTTACATTAAAGTACTGGATCATTGGGCTTTAGAGAAGGACTTGGCATCTGATATGTGAAAACTTGAAATATTTGTTGTCCAGCCCAGACAGACTGTCAAATTTGAGGTTAAAGAGCTGTCATGAAAGGACTGCATTGAAACTTCTGTGAAATGAAGACTTCAAAAAACCCCCAATAATTCAGTAAATTGGTCATTTGATGAAGTGATGATCTGAAAGACTACTTTTCATCAAATTGATTTTCTAGAAATTGGTTTTGGATGAACTATCTTTCAGTGAATTTTCTGTTAGGGAATTCAATGAATCAGTCATTTGGAAAATTGACTTTTGGCAAATTGGCTTGCTGCAAATTGATTTTTGGCAAATTGGCCTTCTTACAGCATCATGTTCTTCACCTTGCAACATTTTTCATAGTTAATGTTTTCAGTTTGTTTGATGATAATTGGATTGGTGGTGCTTTCCCCTGATTATACGTAAGCATCACCAAGGAAGGGGAAATACTGTTTTTATTCACCACTTTATTCTCAGTTTTTGGCACACAGTAAGTACTCAGTAAACATATGTACAATAAATTAAAAAGTAGCACATTGTTGTTGTTCAGTTGCCAAGTTGTGTTCAACTCTTCAAGACCCCATGAACTGTAGTACACCAGGCTTCGCTGTCTTTCACAATCTCCCAGAATTTGCTCAAACTCATGTCCATTGAGTTGATGATGCCATCTAACCATCTCATCCTTTGTCACCCCCTTCTCCTCCTGCCCTCAATCTTTCCCAGCATCAGGGTCTTTTTCAGTGAGTCAGCTCTTTGCATGAGGTGGCTGAAGTATTGGAGCTTCAGATTCAGCATCAGCCTCAGTCCTTCAGGTGAATATTCAGGGTTGACTTCCTTTAGGATTGACTGGTTTGATTTCCTTGCTGTCCGAGGGACTCTCACGAGTCTTCTCCAGCCCTGCAGTTTGAAAGCATCAGTTCTTTGGCGCTCAACCTTCTTTATGGTTCAACTCTCACATCTGTACATGACCGCTAGAAAAACCATAGCTTTGACTATACAGACCTTTGTGAGCAAAGTGATGTCTCTTCTTTTTCATTCCTGCTATCTAAGTATTAAAGGAGCAAGCGTCTTTTAATTTTATGGCTGCAATCACCATCTGCAGTGATTTTGGAGCCAAAGAAAATAAAGTCTGTCACTGTTTCCATTGTTTCCCCATCTATTTGCCATGAAGTGATGAGACTGGATGCCATGATCTTAGTTTTATGAATGTTGAGTTTTAAGTCAGCTTTTTCACTCTCCTCTTTAACCTTCATCAAGAGGCTCTTTAGCTCCCTCTTCTATTTCTCCCATTAGGGTGGTGTCATTTGCATATCTGAGGTTGTTGATATTTCTCCCTGCAGTCTTCATTCCAGCCTCTGTTTCATCCAACCTGGCATCTTGTCTATGCAGTGATGTACTCTGCATATATTTTAAATTAACAGGGTGACAATATACGGCCTTGATGTACTCCTTTTCCAATTTGGAAGCAGTCCATTGTTCCATGTCTGGTTCTGACTGTTGGTTCTTGACGTACATACAGGTTTCTCAAGAGGCAGGTAAGGTGGTCTGGTATTCCCATCTCTTGAAGAATTTTCCACAGTTTGTTGTGATCCACACAGTCAAAAACTTTAGTGTAGTCAGAGAAGCAGAAGTAGATGTTTTTCTGGAATTCTCTTGCTTTTTCTATGATCCAACGGATGTTGCCAATTTGATCTCTGGTTCCTTTGCCTTTTCTAAATCCAGCTTGTACATCTGTAAGTTCTCAGTTCACATACCGTTAAAGCCTTGCTTGGAGGATTTTGAGAATTACCTTGCTAGCATGTGAAATGAGTGCAATTGTGCAGTGGTTTGAACATTCTTTGGCAATGCCCTTCTTTGGGATTAGGGTGAAAACTGACCTTTTCCAGTCCTGTGGCCACTGCTGAGTTTTCCAAATTTGCTGGCATATTGAGTGCAGCACTTTCACAGCATCATCTTTTAGGATTTGAAATAGCTCAGCTGGAATTCCATCACCTCCGCTAGCTTTGTTCATAGTGATGCTTCCTAAGGCCCACTTGACTTCACATTCTAGGATGTCTGGTTCTAGGTATGTAGGATATAGACCTTAATGATGGCCATTCTGATGATGTGAGGTGGTACCTCATTGTAGTTTTGATTTGCATTTCTCTAATAATTGGCAATGTTGAGCATCTTTTCATGTGACTGTTGGCCATCTGTATGTCTGGAGAAGGGAGATTTTTTTTTAAGGTGCTTTGGATCTCCATCAGCCTCCTGAAAACTCCTGTAACATATAGCATATATAAAGTCAGGTTGCTTGCTTTGCAAGCACAAAGTCAATGCAAAAATCCCTCGTTTTACTGGAACCAGAACAGTATCCCTATTGTACAGATTCAGCTTTAAGATAGTCTTTCTAATGTCTCCTTACCAGATTGTGGCTCCTAATACTTTCTATGTAGGAATTTTGGAGCATTCTCATAGGATCACCTGGCTAGGAATGAAAGCAACAGAAGTGGGAAATGGATTGGTGATAACGATGGACTGCAGGGAGTGAGATTAAATAATTCATGGAGGCCTTGTTATCTTTTTATAGATGATAGTACAAAGCATGACCTTGCTGTGCAGAAAAAAAATGAAACTTGTTTTAATGTATGCCTTTGTATTTATTATTTGGTGGGGATGGATACTTTATATACTACATTTAAGTTTTGCAACAAATTTGTTGATGAAGTATTATTCCTCCTATTTTACAGATAATGATACAGACTCAGGGTGAGTAATTTTCTCAAGGGCTTGTATCTAGTAAGTGATCTTGGGATTCTAACCAATATCTGCCTTATTTCAAACTTCATGTGATTTCTGCTACACCACACTGTCTTTGTAGAGTATTGTAAAGTAGAGACAATAATTATGGCGTGGATAATTGGATGTTTGTTCCCAAGCATCTGTTGCACAGAATGGGAAGTAAAGCTAAGTTTATGGTAGAGAATGTCTATTGGTGAGTGATACAAAGGAAAGAGATGCCTTGGTGAATCTGGCCTGTTTAACTAAATGGAGTAATATGTTACCACAGTTGTCTATCAAAACATAACAGCAATATATTGGCAGCACCGTCATCTTTGGTTTGAGAATGGGACTGACCGAGAGGGTGTTCTTGAGATCATGCTACTGAATTTATCTCCAGAGATTGGGCACATGGTCGAAAGAGACTTGATATGTCAAATGAAAGAGAAACTACTGCTTCTTTCAGTATTTCTTTTCTCAATAACCTGAAACTCTTGAATATTGCTAATGATTTTTCTGAAGAATATAGTAACTGTAGGCCAAAATTGAAAGGTTAAAAATGATTCATGTAACCTTTCAGAAAGTTTCATCAGCAGTTTGGATAGGCTTTGTAGAGATTTGTTAATCTCATCAAATTCATGTATATTTCTTTCATCACATTATGCTTTCTGTTTTTCTCTTATTGCAACCTATGGGAACTGCTGTTATTAGGCTAAAAGTTAAATACGTTATTAGTCCTATTCGTTGTTAGAATTTTTGAGTTAAATGCCAGTGTTTGTTTTTTTCATATGGGCTGAAAGCCGGACTGCCACAAAAAATAAACACTTTAGATCTGTGCACTTTTAATTCTAGACAGGGCTAAGGAATGTATAAATTTGAGTTGCAAATATTTCAGAAGAATCTGATGCATTATTTACTAACAAATATATTTTGGAAATAAGATTCTTGTAGTTTGGACAGAGATACAATTTTGAAAAATACCTTCTCTTTAGAATTGTCTCTTGTCTTTAGCCATTTAACAAATTCTCTGAACAAGTTGCCTTCTCAACTCTTTAAATACATGCACATGATAAGAAATTTGTGACCAGGACTTGTACAATGATGTGGAAACTCTGCCTTTTAAGTATTTTGGAGGCATAATATCAGCAAAAGTTGTACATTTCCTTTTATCTATGTATGAATAATGGCGCTTCATTGATTTTATGGTTTCCTTTGTGAAGGAACTAATCTTGATCTTCCTATCTCTACGTTTTATAACTTTTTAATAACATAGCTCAAGATGGGATTATATGACAGATGAAGTTACAAAGAAAGCAGTAATGAAGACATTAGTTATTCCATAAGGTTTGGTTTGCTGCAGAAGCTTTTAAAAGCATAGCTGACTCAACTATGAAAAGTGAGGTATTCTGAATCTTTCTTCCCTCTGGTACCTTTGAGGTAAAAAATTAAAAAAATTAGTGTAGCCTTGTTTGTTTAACGAGTGAATAATAATAATTTTGTAAGTGTATTTGACTAAAAATGTTAAATAATAGAGAAAATGCTGCTTCATGCAATTTTTTTTTTTCAGGGCATGATGAAAAGGTTGATTAAACTTTCAGGTTGCTGACAATTCTGAATTTTAAAAATGCTTATCAAAAATTTGGTGTTATATAGCTTCTCTTCTTGGTGGGCTTCCTTTGGTATTGCAGATAGTTGTATACATTCTTCTCCTTTATATTTTGGTCAATTAACAAAGAATCACAAATTGGAATCTTTTCGTAAATGACCTTAACCGCTTACTTTGGCCAAGCTTAATGGATATGAATAGTATTTGCTACGGAGGAAGTTTGCCAGTATTTTGGAAATGCGATTTGTGTTTGAAAATTGATTACAAGGCCCTTATCTTTACCACTGATCTGATACTAATTTTCATTTAGATTCAATATGGGGAGACTTCCCCCCACCATACGTGATTAATTCAGAGGCTGTGAACTATTCCCTTTTGAGTTCACTGCATTTCTATTTTGTGCGAATGTGTTTTATGTCAGACTTTTGGGTAGTGGTATGAAGAATGGACTGGTGAGGCACAAAGTAAGATATAAGGAGATTGGATAGGATGCTACTGCTGACCGGTTAGGATGCTAGCCAAAAAAGGTCAGAGGTTTAAACAAATATAGTGTCAGTAAGGATGAGCTAATAAAATAATCTTTGTTTATGGAATGCTTTCTATGTGCTATGCACAGTGCTGTGTACTGTTCATGGACTGTTGCATTTAATAGTCACCATGTCCCTGTGGTAGCACCCTGGTGGCTCAGCAGAAAAGAATCCTCCTGCCAATGCAGGCAACGTGGGTTTGATCCCTGGGTCGGGAAGATCCCCTGGAGAATGAAATGACAACCCATTCCAGTATTCTTGGGCTTCCCAGGTGGCACCAGTGGGGCCTAGGAAATCCCATTGACAGAGGAGCCTGGTGGGCTACCATCCATGGGGTTGCAGAGTCAGACACGGCTTAGCAACTAAACACACACACACAGACACACACACGTCCTTATGAAGGAATAGTCATCCCCATATTACAGAAGAGAAAAATGAGGTCTAGAGAGGCTAGACAACTTATGTTATGGAGTCAGAAAATGATATAGCTGTGACTTGAGAGCCCAGGGAACTCAACCTCCATCAGTTCAGTTCAGTTCAGTCACTCGCTCAGTCATATCCGACTCTTTGTGACCCCATGGACTGCAGCACGCCAGGCCTCCCTGTCCATTGCCAACACCCAGAGTTGACTCAAACTCATGTCCATTGAGTCAGTGATTCCATCCAGCCTTCTCATCCTCTGTTGTCCCTTTCTCCTCCAGCCTTCAATCCTTCCCAACATTAGGGTCTTTTCCAATAAGTCAGTTCTTTGCATCAGGTGGACAAAGAATTGGAGTTTCAGCTTCAGCATCAGGCCTTTCAATGAATATTCAGGACTGATTTCCTTTAGGATGGACTGGTTGGATCTCCTTGCAGTCCAAGGGACTCTCAAGAGTCTTCTCCAACACCACAGTTCAAAAGCATCAGTTCTTCGGTGCTCAGCTTTCTTTATAGTCCAACTCTCACATCCACACATGACGACTGGAAAAACCATATCTTTGACTAGACGGACCTTTGTTGGCAAAGTAATGTCTCTGCTTCTTAATATGCTGTCTAGGTTGGTCATAGCTTTTCTTCCAAGGAGCAAGCATCTTTTAATTTCATGGCTGCAGTCACCATCTGCAGTGATTTTGGAGCTCCCCAAAATAAAGTCTCTCACTGTTTCCATTGTTTCCCCATCTATTTGCCATGAAGTGATGGGACCAGATAGTCTTAGTTTTCTGAGTGTTGAGTTTTAAGCCAACTTTTTCACTCTCCTCTTTCACTTTTATCACGAGGCTCTGCTTTGCTTTCTGCCTTGAGAATGGTTGTCATCTGCATATCTGAGGCTATTGATATTTCTCCTGGCAATCTTGATTCCACTTGTGCTTCATCCAGCCCAGCATTTCTCATGATGAACTCTGCATATAAGTTAAATAAGCAGGGTGACAATATACAGCCTTGATGCACTCCTTTCCCTATTTGGAACCAGTCCGTTGTTCCATGTCCAATTCTAACTGTTGCCTCCTAACCTGTCAACCTCCATAGAACAGACAAATGTTTAAGAGGTAGAGTTTAGCCACTAATTAGAAGCAGAGAAGGTTCTGGTGGAGAGCTTAGGTGCAGCTCTTTGGATTCTGAATTGGGCACCCTAGTGAGTGAAAGCCCTTATCTCTGGGTCAGGGAATATGGAATGAGGAACATATTTGAAAGATTAGGGACTTCAGGACACCTCAAATGTGAGGTGCCTTTGAGACACATCACGAGAGGTCAGATGGGTTTTGTGGCTCTGGAGCTCTGGCAGGAATCTGGGTCAGAATGCTTGACATGATGCCTGGCAGAGAATAACTGTCAATGCATATTTGTTGGGTGAAATGACAGACAGCTGGAGAGGGAAAGAGAGAGAGAGGGAGGGAGTGAACACAGAGAATTGTTCATTATGAGGGTACTTGGACGATGGGAGTGGATACAATTTTTCAAAGGACAGTGTGTCAAATGAAAAACGAAAAGAACCCAGAGTAACTCTGGGGCACGTCAGTACTTAAGAGTCAGATAATGAATGTGAGAGTTGGACTGTGAAGAAAGCTGAGTGCCAAAGAATTGATGCTTTTGAACTGTGGTGTTGGAGAAGTCTCTTGAGAGTCCCTTTCACTGCAGGGAGATCCAACCAGTCCATTCTGAAGGAGATCAGCCCTGGGATTTCTTTGGAAGGAATGATGCTGAAGCTGAAACTCCAGTACTTTGGCCACTTCATGCAAAGAGTTGACTCACTGGAAAAGACTCTGATGCTGGGAGGGATTGGGGGCAGGAGGAGAAGGGGACGACAGAGGATGAGATGGCTGGATGGCATCACGGACTCGATGAACTCCGGGAGTTGGTGATGAACAGGGAGGCCTGGCGTGCTGCGATTCATGGAGTCGCAAAGAGTCGGACACGACTGAGCGACTGAATTGAACTAAACTGAACTGAACTGAATGAAAGAGGAACTTGAAAAGATGACAGAGGAGGAGGAGAACGTTAAGAGAATAATATCACAGAAGCCAAGGAAACTGAGGGATTTTAAGGATATTATTAATAATATTAAATGCCATAAAAAAGGGCCCAGTAAAATAATGACGATGAGTAGCTTACAACTTACGTTGCTCTTACTATATGTCAGGCTGTGCTTTGAGCCCCTTCAACTTAAGGGGCTTCCCTTGTGGCTCAGACAGTAAAAATCTGCCTATAATGCAGGAGACCTGGGTTTGATCCTTGGATCAGAAAGTTCCCCTGGAGAAAGAAATGAGAGCCCACTCCAGTATTCTTACCTGGAGAACTCCATGGACATAGGAGTCTGGTGGGCTACAGTCCATGGGGTGGCAAAGAGTCAGACATGACTGAGTGACTAACACTTTCACTTTCACTTCAAGTTAAATCTGTGCTACAGGTATTTTTATTCACCATTCTTTATGGATAAGAAAAGAGAGAGACGAAATAAGGGCAAAGTCAAGATTGAGAACCCTGGAAGTGACTGCATCGTTGATGTTCTTAAACCACTGTGATATTCTGACTTGCAAAAGCAGGGTCCAGAATGTGCCTACTAGATATGACAGGAAGTCATTTTTGACTCGAGAAGTGCAGTCCAGTGAGATAGTGTAAGCTGAACCAGGATGCTGAGGTGGGGAGGAATTCGGAAGTACATGGGCTTCTCTTCCTGGGAGCTTGGTGGAAAAGAAGAAAGAATTTGCCAAAGGAAACATTGGGCAGAAGGATTTGCTTTTAGGATGGGAGATTTGGGGCTATTTGTGTGGCAAGATAAAGCATATTAGAAGAGAGATTGGGGGAAATATTGGAGAGAGATGGCAAAAGAAGAGATGGTAAAGTATGGGCTGTAAGCACCTCAGGAGATTTTCAGCTTAAACAGGAGCTGCTGTTGCTAAGTCGCTTCAGTCGTGTCCGACTCTGTGTGACCCCATAGACAGCAGCCCACCAGGCTCCCCTGTCCCTGGGATTCTCCAAGGAAGAATACTGGAGTTGGTTGCCATTTCCTTCTCCAATGCATGAAAGTAAAAAGTGAAAGTGAAGTCGCTCAGTCGTGTCGGACTCCTAGCAACCCCATGGACTGCAGCCTACCAGGCTCCTCTGTCCATGGGATTTTCCAGACAAGAGTGCTGGAGTGGGGTGTCATTACCTTCTCCATAAACAGGAGCAGGGAGCACCTATTTTACAAAAGGAGAGGGTTAATAGCTGGTAGAGATGCATGTAGGTCTTTCAGACTTGAGTGAGTAGCATGCTTATCAAGTTCATACATATTCCCCCTGCTTCTGTCTCTATGAACAGTTATCTCCCCTTTTTTTTTTTTTTTTAAATAGCAACCCTTCCCTTAGTGGTATTTCCATCCCACTCTCCACTCATGTGAATTTTGTGGATTCCTGCTGTCATTAGGTTTTGTTCTCTGCTTTATGTGACCAAGGCTAGGCCAGGACTTCCCTGGCAGTCAGGTGGTGGGGACTTTGCCTTCCAGTGCAGGGGTTCAGGTTCAGTCCCTGTTCTGGGAGCTAAGTCCCACATGCCTCATGGCGAAAAACAAACAAGCAAACACAACCGTAAAACAGAAGCAATATTGGAACAAATTCAACAACAACTTTTAGAACAGTCCACATCAAAAAGAAAAAAATCTTTAAAAACAAAAGCAAATAGACTGCCACATATTTCTCTAGCAGAGATGGGTTTATTTAGGATCAGCAGACTTGCAGTCTGAGGGTCTATAGCCATGATGAGCCAACCTGCATGTCCCCTGCACAGCAGGGGAAGGAGAACTATCTTATAGAGGGGAAACGGAGGTGGGGAGGGCTTTAGTAAACAAAGAGGAGGCTTGGCTCTTCCTTGACTGCGTCCTTGCCAGGAAAGAAGAGGAGTCTTTCTTCTTCTGTTAGGCTCTGCTGTGCTCACAGGGCATGAGATCTCCCCTTCTGGTCTCCCAAATCTATTTCATTGCGGTTTCTGTTTGTTAATTTTTCACACCTCATAGGGACAAGAGATGTTTGGAGTTGTGTCATTTCATGGTAACGATGTTTTGAGCTGACTGGATTCTTTTCCTTTCACAGATGCTTCTTCTCAAGTCTTCCTCCAGTTACATGAGCTCCAGTAAGTTCTCTTTTTATTTTATTAAAATTATTTTACTTGGGGATAAGTGCTTTACAATGTGGTGTTGATTTCTGCTGTACAACAATGTGACTCAGCTAAAAGTATACATATATACTCTCCTTCTTGAGCCTCCCTCATAAACTCCTCTTTTTCTCTCTAATAATGTCTCTTTTTGCTTAAATCTCTTGTTACATGTCAGTTCAGCTGAGTTGCTCAGTCATGTCCGACTTTTAGCGATCCCATGGACTGCAGCATGCCAGGCTTCCCTGGCCATCACCAATACCCAGAGCTTACTCAAACTCATGTCCATCGCGTTAGTGATGCCCTCCAACCATCTCATCCTCTGTTGTCCCCTTCTCCTCCCACCTTCAATCTTTCCCACCATCAAGATCTTTTCCATTGAGTCAGTTCTTAACATCAGGTGGCCAAAATATTGGAGTTTCACCTTCAGCATCAGTCCTTCCAATGAATATTCAGGACTGATTCCTTTAGGATGGACTGGTTTGATCTCCTTGCAGTCCAAGGGACTCTCAAGAGTCTTCTCCAACACCACAGTTCAAAAGCATCAATTCTTTGGTGCTCAGCTTTCTTTATGTTCCAAATCTCACATCCATACATGACTACTGGAAAAACCATAGCTTTGACTAGATGGACCTTTGTCGCAAAGTAATGTCTCTGCTTTTTAATATGCTGTCTAGGTTGGTCATAGCTTTTCTTCCGAGGAGCCACTGTCTTTTAATTTCATGGCTGCAATCACCATCTGCAGTGATTTTAGAGCCCCCCAAAATAAAGTCTGTCACTGTTTCCACTGTTTCCCCATCTATTTCCCATGAAATGATGGGACCAGATGCCATGATCTTAGTTTGCTGAATGTTGAGTTTTAAGCCAACTTTTTCACTCTCCACTTTCACTTTCATCAAGAGGCTCTTTAGTTCTTGCTTTCTGCCTTAAGGGTGTATCATCTGCATATCTGAGGTTATTGATATTTTTCCCGGCAGTCTTGATTCCAGCTTGTGCTTCATCCAGCCTAGCGTTTCTCATGATGTACTCTGCATATAAGTTAAATAAGAAGGGTAACAATATATAGCCTTGACGTACTCTTTTCCCTATTTGGATCCAGTCTGTTGTTCCATGTTCAGTGCTAACTGTTGCTTCTTGACCTGAGTACGGATTTCTCAGGAGACAGGTCAGGTTGTCTGGTATTCCTATCTCTGATAATTTTCCAGTTTGTTGTGATCCATACAGTCAAAGGCTTTGGAATAGTCAATAAAGCAGAAATTGATGCCTTTCTTGAACTCTCTTGCTATTTTGATGATCCAGTGGATGTTGCCCATTTGTTCTCTGGTTCCTCTGCCTTTTCTAAAACCAGCTTGGGCATCTAGAAGTTCTCGGTTCAGGTACTGTTGAAGCCTGGCTTGGAGAATTTTGAGCATTATTTTGCCAGTGTGTGAGATGAGTGCAGTTGTGTGGTAGTTTGAATATTCTTTGGCATTGCCTTTCTTTGGGATTGGAATGAAAACTCACCTTTTCCAGTTCTGTGGCCACTACTGAGTTTTCCAAATTTGCTGGCATATTGAGGGCAGCATCATCTTTCAGGATTTGAAATAGCTCAATGGGAATTGTATCACCTCCACTAGCTTTGTTCATAGTGATGCTTCCTAAGGCCCACTTGACTTCACATTCCAGGATGTTTGGCTGTAAGTGAGTGATCACACCATTGTGGTTATCTGCGTCATGACGATCTTTTTTGTATAGTTTTCTGTGTATTCTTGCCACCTCTCCTTAATATCTCTGTTTCTGTTAGGTCCATACCATTTCTGTCCTTTATTGTGCCCATCTTTGCATGAAATGTTTCCTTGGTATCTCTAATTTTCTTGACAAGATCTCTAGTCTTTCCCATTCTATTGTTTTCCTCTCTTTCTTTGCATTGATTGCTAAGGAAGGCTTTCTTATCTCTTCTTGCTATTCTTTGAAACTCTGCATTCAAATGGGTATATCTTTTCTTTTCTCCTTTGCCTTTATCTTGTCTTCTTTTCTCAGCTATTTATAAAGCCTCCTCAGACAACCAGTTTGCCTTTTTGCCTTTCTTCTTCTTGGGCCTTGGTCTTGATCTTGGTCTTGATCCCTGCCTCCTGTACAACATCACGAATCTCCGTCCATAGTTCTTCAGGCAATCTGTCTATCAGGTTGAATCCCTTGAATTTGTTTGTCATTTCCACTGAATAATCAAAAGAGATTTCATTTAGGTCATACCTGAATGGTCTAGTGGTCTAAGTCTGAATTTGGCAATACACAGTTCATGATCTGAGCCATAGTTGGCTCCCAGTCTTGTTTTTGTTGACTGTATAGAGCTTCTCCATCTTTGCCTGCAAAGAATATAATCAATCTGATTTTGGTATTGACCATCTGGTCTTGTCCATGTGTAGGGTCTTCTCGTGTGTTGTTGGAAGAAGATGTTTGCTATGACCAGTGCGTTCTCTTGGCAAAACTCTTTTATTCTTTCCCCTTCTTCATTTTGTATTCCAAAGCCAAATTTGTCTGTTGCTCCAAGTATCTCTTGACTTCCTACTTTTGCATTCCAGTACCCTATAATGAATAGAACATCTTTTTGGGGTGTTAGTTCTTGTAGGTCTTCATAGAACTGTTCAGCTTCAGCTTCTTCAGCATCAGTGGTTCGGGCATAGAGTGTGATATTGAATGGTTTGCCTTGGAAATGAACAGAGATCATTTTGTCATTTTTGAGATTGCATCCACATACTGCATTTCAGCCTCTTTTGTTTACTATATTGGCTGCTCCATTTCTTCTAAGGGATTCAAGCTGCCAGTCAGTAGTAGATATAATGATCATCTGAGTTAAATTCACCAATTTCAGTCCATTTTAGTTCACTGATACTAAAATGTCAATGTTCAGTCTTGCCATCTCCTATTTGACCACTTCCAATTTACCTTGATTCATGGACCTAACATTCCAGGTTTCTATGCAATATTGCTCTTTACAGCATCGGACCTTGCTTCCATCACCAGTCACATCCACAACTGGGTGTTGTTTTTGCTTCGGCTCCATCTCTTCATGTACTCTACTTAGTAAAACCTCTTGAAAGAACTTGAAGAGTGTGGCATAGAATAGACATTTGGGATATGGGATTAGCAATAATGGCAAAACCGAAATGCCTTGCACACAGATTCTTTATCTGCTGAGCCACATGGGAAGTTCTAGGATCCAACTAGAGACAGATGAAACAGAGATATCGAGGCATTACTGAAGCAGGAAACTATTCCCTTCATTTGAAATTGCCTTTTATTTTTGTCTCCATCACTCCAACCCACTATAGAACATGGAAAATAGGAAATGTGATAAAACTTATGAAAATTAGTTACCCTATTTGTAGTCATTACTTTTTGGTTAGGTGACCTAACTAAGAATAGTTTTTGAGGCAAGTTTCATTGGTTTTGTCAAAAAAAAAACAAGCACTTTGTAAGAGTGTTTAAGTTAAGGATTTTCAAAAGGCACAATTAATGTTTGACTTACTTGAAGCTGTTCAAATGTTGAATGAAGTCTTAACCCTCAGCTGAATTCTTCATCGTCGATTGTTCACACTGTTAAGGACATTTTCCCCAATTAAATCTGTGGGCAGTAATGTACTGTAGGCATATTCTATAATTTCACACTTAAATGACTAGTTTATCAAAAATAGAATCTAACTCCAGGGCATATGGTATTCACACAGATCATCAGTATGCAATTATTGTTTGTTGTCTGCCATCCCCCTAAATAAATGTTCAGGATTTTGTAGAGTTTTACAGCTCATGTATTCTTTACTCTTGATAACTTTTCACAAATTGTGAATTTGTAATACATTTTATTTTTGACAATAAATAAGAGAACAATAATAAAGTAAAATAGGCCAGTAGAATAAATAGCAAAGTAGAAATGTGCTACTAGATCTTTAGTGAAGAACTTTTCCAGTTTCACTTTGAACATGATTACCTTTAAGTGAAAAAAAGTTAAGCTAGACACTTAGAAAAATTCTTTGACTTCTAGAATTGTGCTTTTGATATTCAAGAAAAATTGAACGCCTCTGATGCTATGTAGGAACTACATATATAACCTCTTTGTACTGGGAGTGTGCTTTTTTTCTTTTTTTAATTGTTTTTTTTTGGGGGATGTGCACCATTTTTAAAGTCTTTATTGAATGTGTTACAATATTGCTTCTGTTTATGTTCTGGTAAGGCTGTGAGGCATGTAGGATCTTAATTAAGTCCCTGAACGGGTACCCCCTGTATTAGAAGGCCAAGTCTTAACCATTGGACCACCAGGGAAGTCCCTGGTAGTATGCTCTTGAGTGAATTATTTAACCGGGTTTTCTCACCTCTAAAATGGGATACTTATACTTCATAGTCACGGACTGACGTGACTTGGCAGCAGCAGCAGTGCCATCATAGGTATAATCCAGTGACCCCAAATAAAGTCACTGTAAAGTCACTTAAGCTTTTGTTGAGGTCCAGGTCATGATCATTGTCCAATATTCTAAGAGAGTCCCAGGGATATTTAAATAGCTTAAAACACTTTTCCTGGGAGCCTACAGAAATGCTTATTTAATTTAAATGTCATTTTAAAATTAAGTTTTTATTTATTGCATGCAATTGCACAAATGCCACTGTAAGCGTAAAAGAAAAGCAGTTATTCTCTCCTCTGCCTGCCTCTACCCCCAATTTCCTCTCCACTGCCTTCAACTCTTTTTTAGCTTTTTTCTCCTGTTATTTCTACAGTGTGTCTATACACTACTCTTCCTTGATTTTTAATTTTTAATTTATATTTAGTTCAGTTCAGTTCAGTGGCTCAGTCGTGTCCGACTCTTTGCCACCCCATGAATCACAGCACACCAGGCCTCCCTGTCCATCACCATCTCTCGGAGTTCACTCAGACTCACGTCCATCAAGTCTGTGATGCCATCCAGCCATCTCATCCTCTGTCGTCCCCTTCTCCTCCTGCCCCCAATCCCTCCCAGCATCAGAGTCTTTTCCATGCTCATCATTATCCTCAGCTGCTTGATTTGCCAGAGAGAAGTGGTTAATGTTGTATCTTCTGGGATTTAGAGGGAAAACTTCTTTGGTCCTCTAATGAGTTCTTCCTCTTCAGTTCAGTACAGTTCAGTCACTCAGTCGTGTCCGACTCTTTGAGACTCCATGAATCGCAGCACGCCAGGCCTCCCTGTCCATCACCAACTCCTGGACTTCACTCGGACTCACATCCATCGAGTCAATGATGCCATCCAGCCATCTCATCCTCTGTCGTCCCCTTCTCCTCCTGCCCCCAATCCCTCCCAGCATCAGAGTCTTTTCCAGTGAGTCAACTCTTTGCGTGAGGTGGCCAAAGTACTGGAGTTTCAGCTTTAGCATCATTCCTTCCAAAGAAATCCCAGGGCTGATCTCCTTCAGAATGGACTGGTTGGATACAAACCTCTCTTCAGTAGAAAATAGTGCTCAATTTTCCACAGTCTGGAGCAGTTCCTGATAGAATTTTCTTACAACCACTTTAATGCTGATGCTCCATGTCTATATTTCCTGTATCTGGAAGCAGGGTGGAGTGAAAGATAAGATAATCTACTTGTTGGAGACTACCATGATGTAAGAAACACTAGTTCTTATCTCCATTTGCCAATAAAAAACCCAAGTTTTGAAAGGCTAAGATCTGATCTTTACTGTCTGTAGCAGAATAATTAATTTTATTGAACAGACTCTTATATAGTGGTTATTATGTGCCAGATAAATTACAACTGTGTGAAATGAGTATTGTTTTTATCCTGCTGACTCATTGGAAAAGGCCCTGATGCTGGGAAAGATTGAGGGCAGGAGGAGAAGGGGGTGATAGAGGCTGAGATGGTTGGATGTCATCATGAACTCAATGGACATGAGTTTGAGTAGTGAGGCCAGGGAAGTCTGGTGTGCTGCAGTTCATGGGGTCACAGAGTTGGACACAACTGAGTGACTGAACAACAGCTAAAGATGAGGATGCTGAGGCTCAGAGAGGTTACAGTGACCAGCACAAGTGACACAGATGATGGGTGGCTGGGCCAGGATTCAAAGTCCAACTCTGGAGAGTGTTACTGCTTACCCCACAGTGAGGCCAGAGCTGGGAACAAAATCTCCTGACTTGCAATGTAGTCCTCTTTCCAGTAAACTAGGTAAGTGCACATTCATTCAGTTATCTACTGAGTAACAGAAGCCAGATCCACATTTCTGTCCAATGAAATGCCTCTGCCAAGTTTTCGTCAAGCATTCTTACCAATCATACCCCTTGCACTTAATCTGTTGCTAGCTTTTATGAGACTCCACTACAAAAGAAAGGAAAAAAATTCCCTTTGGTAAGGAGCCATATCATTGGTACATGAGGCCCTAAAATACTGAAAATTTGCACCCAGAGTCATATTCTTTGAAGGATACAGGTGTTAAAGTAGGAATTCTTGCTTGGCTTCTTCAATGAGATAAAAAAAGAAATGAAACACAAAGGTGATCAATCTAAAGAGGATCAGACGATCCCAACGCTTTCTCTCCTACAGGCAGTTGAAGGACCACACCAGCTCTGTTCTCGTTAGTGTACGCATTCACAGATGATACAAGGGCAAGGTCAACCCCTGAAAAACCAAGAGAAATGAAGAGTTCCTTACACTGCACTATGTCATAGACTATACAAAAAAGCTCATATAATCAGTACAGCGATTTTACCCCCACTTCTACTTTAATCTGGATTTGGTTGCTGTGACTGTAAAGAATCAGCTAGCTTTGAGAGGGAGCCATGAGCTTATGAATATCGTTCTCCAGACAGATTCCACTGGATTCCTCACTTCTTTCTTAAATGAAGTGCAAATCTGGAAGCATTACGCTAAAGTGTACCATTACTTCAGGTTTCTTTGAAATATATAATTTCTAGGTTTTCTGATATAAACAATAGGAGAAAATGGAATACTAGTTAACATGTCAATGGTTGTAACATCCCAGAAGTATCAATATCATTATTAGCATACCCTCTTCTGGTAGTAAAAGATTTATTTTACTGTGTCATGAACTCAAGCATTTCTTTAACCAGAACTCTGAGCTGCTTCCTTTGGAGAACTGCAGCATATGGTTTTCCTCTTCCACTTTTTAATATTTGGTCTCCGGTGAATCCGCATACAAAGGCTTCCTTCCTTTAGCTGGAGTCCACAAATGAAAGGCTTTTCTCTTTCTGATTGTAGATTAGCCTGCCAAGAAACAAACACGAGCTGGAGAACATCACTTTAATTTATTGATGGGATACAGATGACAAGGAAGTCTATCCTATTCCAGGTTTTTGGGAACGCTGCAGGCTGACCCAGCACAGCCGAGTTCCTTACGGCGAAGACAGATTTTGCCAAAAACTGAAGCCAATAGTCATTGCAAACCTCTGAACCAAAACATTCCTTTAGTGCTTGAATTTCCCTATAATTTGTGTCGATTCCCTTTTTGTCAATGAAGCTAGCAGTGGATAACTAGCTTAGTGCAATCAGACAAAACAACTGTGCCATTCATTCAGTAATTAGATGATAGCCTTACCGCATGCTTTATGGTTTCCGTTCTTCATTCTTTCCTTTCTTTTCAAGTCCTTGGAGACAAACTCTGGGATGTTTGGCAAAGCAGAGACCCTTGTTGAAAAATATCCTGTCTTCTTTTTTCATTTTGAGGTTGCTAATAAGTTCTATTCTCAGAGGCAAAACATCAGATGCACACAGCAGGAGAGAGCGGCCAAGTTAAAAAAAAAAATTAGAGCTTCTCCATCTTTGGCTGCATAGAATATAATCAATCTGATTTCGGTGTTGACCATCTGGTGATGTCCATGTGTAGAGTCTTCTCTTGTGTTGTTGGAAGAGGGTGTTTGCTATGACCAGTGCATTTTCTTGGCAAAACTCTATTAGTCTTTGCCCTGCTTCATTCCACATTCCAAGGCCACATTTTCCTGTTACCCCAGGTGTTTCTTGACTTCCTACTTTAGCATTCCAGTCCCCTAGAATGAAAAGGACATCTTTTTGGGGTGTTAGTTCTAAAAGGTCTTGTAGGTCTTCATAGTAGCATTCAACTTCAGCTTCTTTAGCATTACTGGTTGGGGCATAGGCTTGGATTACTGTGATATTGAATGGTTTGCCTTGGAAACGAACAGAGATCATTCTGTCGTTTTTGAGATTGCATCCAAGTACTGCATTTTGGACTCTATTGTTGACCATGATGTCTACTCTATTTCTTCTGAGGGATTCCTGCCTGCAGTAGTAGATATAATGGTCATCTGAGTTAAATTCACCCATTCCAGTCCATTTTAGTTCGCTGATTCCTAGAATGTCGACGTTCACCCTTGCCATCTCTTGTTTTACCACTTCCAATTTGCCTTGATTCATGGACCTGACATTCCAGGTTCTTATGCAATATTGCCCTTTACAGCATCGGATCTTACTTCTATCACCAGTCACATGCACAACTGGGTATTGTTTTTGCTTTGGCTCCATCCCTTCATTCTTTCTGGAGTTATTTCTCCACTGATCTTTGGGCACCTACTGACTTGAGGAGTTCCTCTTTTGGTATCCTATCATTTTGCCTTTTCATACTGTTCATGGGGTTCTCAAGGCAAGAATACTGAAATGGCTTGCCATTTCCTTCTCCAGTAGACCACTTTCTGTCAGACCTGTCCACCATGACCTGTCCCTCTTGGGTTGCCCTGCAGGCATGACTTGGTTTCATTGAGTTAGACAAGGCTGTGGTCCTAGTGTGATTAGATTGACCAGTTTTCTCTGAGTATGGTTTCAGTGTGTCTGCCCTGTGATGCCCTCTTGCAACACCTACCTTCTTACTTGGGTTTCTCTTACCTTGGCGTGGGGTATCTCTTCACGGTTGCTCCAGCACTTTAAAATAAAAAGTAAAAGTTAGATAATGGTGAGATAATGATTTGAAAATTTTAAGCTTTCTTTTGATTGACTTCCTTCTGTGGAAGTTGAGGATATAACTCTCAGATATCCCCCTCTGCTACCCACTGTATACACAGCCACACACATTCTCTCTCTCTCCCCTCCCCATAAATTTTGTGTAAATGAATAGTAATTGTATACATAGTTATAAACTTACAAATATTGTTCATAGCTAAGCCGTGTTTATGTTTCTTGTCCAATTTTTGTCTTTCATGAACTGAATAATTGCTTTATTTAAAATATCGTGCCTTGTTTTCTGTGGTCCTTTATAAATTTAGCCCTAGGTTTCCCACAGAAGTTTGAAATGCTTTTCAGCACAGTCAGATGCGGTGGCCATTTGTGAGATTTATGTTTTTCCTGTTGACAGCCCTCTCAGAGTACTTGTTGGCCCCCAGTTGGAGTTGGCCTCTCTAGACCTGCTGGGCCCCCTCACCATCATGCTGGGCGTCCCCTCTGCCTCTGCCTTCACCTGCGTCCTGCTTCCCATGCCTTCCTCCTTCTTGGGTTACCCTCTTTGTTTTAGTGGAGCACATTCTCCAGTAACTACCTAAGAAATGGTTATTTGAAGTAAAATGGAGACCTTGCATGTCATAAAATATCTTTTCTATCCTTACATAGTACATAGTTTAGTCACTCAGTCGTATCCGACTCTTTGTGACCCCGTGGACTGTAGCCTACCCGGCTCCTCTGTCCATGGGATTTTCCAGGCAAGAGTACTGGAGTGGGGTGCCATTTCCTTCTCCAGAGGATCTTCCCGACCCAGGGATCGAACCTGGGTCCCCCACTGTAGGCAGATGCTTTACCATCTGAGCCACCAGGGAAATCCTTAGACTCACTTAAAAGAGAGATTGGAGGTAGCATTATGGGAAGAAAATAATTTTCCCTCAGGATTTTGAAGGAATGCCTCTTTTGTCTTTTTTCTTCCAATACATACCACCTACCCCCCTATAATTTGTGAATATGAGTATGCTGAATGAATGATGAATTTAGATTTAGCCCCATGCCTTTAATTAAGGAGCTCTGAGTTTAGAGAGTGGGTAAAATTTAGAAAGCAGGTTAATATAGTTTGCCCTGTGTCAGTCAATAGTATAATGTACTATCTAATTTAAATTTTGTAACATTTAACTTTATAATAAAGAAAGTGAAGTTCAGAGAAGCTGGGTAATTTGTCCAAGAATACTCAGAAATTTAAGTACAAGTATAGCTGGAGTATGTCTTTTGTCCATCCTATAAGGTTTCCTTCCAGCTCTACCAATAACATTTTATCTCATTAAGCCATTTGGTTATAGTAGTGTCTTGGGACATGGATCCTGGCTTCATATCTGCCTCTTTCTAGCTGCATTATGAGTTGATATGTGTACAGTGCTTAGACAAGGGCAGGAGATGCTGTGTAATGTTAACTGAAGTCTTTTAAAATTGACTTGCATCCTGCTCTCCCCCTCCCATTCTGTTTGTCCAATTAACTTCTCATTCTTAAAGTTATCATTTGCCATTTCACTTCCCTACTGAAACCATTCCAAGTAGAAAAGCCTCACTTTCTCCAAAAGTGGACTAATTTCCACCTAGCTCTCATGTTGTAAGGCTTCCTCGGTGACTCAGGGTAAAGAATTTGCCTGCCAGTGCAGGAGACTCGGTTCAATCCTTGGGTCAGGAGGATCCCCTGGAGGAGGAAATGGCAACCCACTCCAGTGTTCTTGCCTGGAGAATCCTATGGACAGAGGAGCCTGGCGGGGTATAGTCCATGGGGTCGCAAAGAGTCAGACACGACTGAGCATGCAGCATGCATGCATACATTGTAAATGTGAGACTTAGTCATTTTCCTTCATATGAAAGTTAGTAATTACATGTTTTTGTATTTGCTTCAAATCTTTTTCTCCTAATGCAGTCTAAGCCCCACGTCTGTTTTGCTTATTTTTATAAGCAA
The DNA here is from genome assembly GCA_006410635.1 of Cephalophus harveyi. NCBI lineage: Eukaryota > Metazoa > Chordata > Mammalia > Artiodactyla > Bovidae > Cephalophus > Cephalophus harveyi. The sequence goes on along the minus strand of SJYT01032268.1, from coordinate 38,937 downwards.
ATACAGAACCTAACAAATACTCAGAACCTAACAAATACTCAGAACACATGTATTATATAAATATTTGTTGAAGCACTGGTTGCATAAATGAATACTGAGCTCAGGCAAATCTGTATTTTTTCCCTTACTGCAAAAATATTTTTTAATAAAAAGTTAATAAATAACAAAAATTTAGAAAGATGGTAACGATAACTCTGTATGCGAGACAGCAAAAGAGAGACAGATGTATAGAACAGTCTTTTGGACTCTGTGGGAGAGGGAGAGGGTGGGATGATTTGGGAGAATGGCATTGAAACATGTATAAATATCATATAAGNGTGAAGTAAGCCAGAAAGAAAAACACCAATACAGTATACTAATGCATATATATGGAATTTAGAAAGATGGTAACGATAACCCTGTATGCGAGACAGCAAAAGAGACACAGATGTATAGAACAGTCTTTTGGACTCTGTGGGAGAGGGAGAGGGTGGGATGATTTGGGAGAATGGCATTGAAACATGTATAAATATCATATAAGAAATGAATTGCCAGTCTAGGTTTGATGCAGGATACAGGATGCTTGGGGCTGGTACACTGGGATGACCCAGAGGGATGGTATGGGGAGGGAGGTGGGAGGGGGGGTTCAGGAATGGGAACACGTGTACACCCATAGCAGATTCATGTTGATGTATGGCAAAACCAATACAGTATTTTAAAGTAAAATAATAATAAAAAAAGATGTTCACATTTATGGTCAAAAAAAAAAAACCAAACAATAGTAATTGCTATAATCTTTTCCATGTTTACTGTGTATGTAAGCATAGGGAGAAACCATTCAGGGGATCTTCCTGACCCAGGGATCAAACCCGTGTCTCTTGCATCTCCTGCATTGCAGGCAGGTTCTTTACCTCTGTGCCACTGGGCTTCCCTCTTAGTTTGGTTCGATTGCTGGGTTGGGAAGATTTCTTGGAGAGGAAATGGCAACGTACTCCAGTATTCTTGTCTGGAGTATCCCATGGACAGAGGAACCTGGCAGGCAGGGAGTCTCAAGAGTTGGACATGACTTAGCGACTAAATCACCGCCACCACCAGGGAAGCCCATATAACACATAATAAGGGGTAATTATTGTCCTATGAAATTGTATATATCTGTATATCTACACATACACATATATGATTATATGAAGCAGACTGCATTATAATAAAACTATTTTTTATTGTGAGTATGGTCAAAAAGTCTTGCCAAGTCAGTTGCTCTAGAGATTGGCAAACTTTTTCTGGAAAGGGTTAGCTAGTAGATCTTTTCAGTTTTGCGATCCCTATGGTCTTTGTTACAACCACTCAACTCTGTCACTGTAGCATGAAAGCAGACAGAGCCCTTAAGTAAAGAACTGGGCAGAGCTGTTTCCAATACAGCTTTACAAAAATAGAAGTCTGGGTGGGTTTGATCCAAAGGCTATAGCTTGCAGACTTCTGTCCTAGAGGGATGGGTTGGCAGGGAAGATTCTGTCCCTCTCTCCACATTGTTAGCTGAAGGAGATGATTTGATTGATTTGGGATAATCTGATGATTCTGACTAATCTGATGGTTCTTTCTTAGTGAATGAGGAGCTCTTATTCTCTCTCTCTTAAAAAAAAAAATTATCTTTTTTTTTTTTGGCCAGGTGTTAGTTGAGGTATGCAGGCTGTAGTTCCCTGACCAGGGATCAGACCTGAGCCCCGTGCATTGGAAGCTTGGAGCCTTAGCCATTGGACCACCAGAGAAGTCCCAAACTCTTGTTCTGTTTACTTTCCTCATATTCCTATGTGATAGGATTGAAAGAGTGCTTTCCTCTGTGTAAAACAGAGCTTGCCACTCTCTTTGCAAGGCCCTTGCCTGTGCCTCGCATGTTATGTGCTGCATAATAGTGTCTGTGACCTGACCCCGCTTCGAGTTGTGTTGCCTGGCAGCTCTGACTGCCTAACAAGTGGCTTTACAGTCTGCTCTATGATTCTGCCTCTCTCCCTGAGAGGGTCTTACAGACCAGAGTTACCGAGTTACCAGGATGCCCACTTTAGGTCTGAAATCCAACCCACATTCTCACATGCTGCTGTTAATAGAAAGACCTGAATTTTAAAGTGACTGGTGTTTATCTAGATTGACTCAAATGACTCTATGGTTACCAGTTTTATGTAAGAGTGCTTTATAGTTGAGAACACACAGAGGTGAGTTTAAGTTCTCTGAATGCTCAATATTAAGAATTGAATATTCAAGCTATATTTCATAATAAAAGGAAATTGGATTTCCCTCTATATCCAGAATAGTATGTATCTCACAGATTTTGCTCACTTCAACCAATCTAAGAAATATGACACCCAAAGGTGATTCTAATCTGGAGCGTGTGGACTTGTGGAGGGGTGGGGTACACGGAAAATAACCGCCTCAGAAGAGTGTGGCCGATATTGTAGATGGGGCTGTATCAAATTCGTTTATAATCCCCCCTTTCTTTTCTTCTACTGCAGTAGCTGAAAACCTTAAAGATTCATGTTCCTTAGACTTTGTTGATGCTAGGATGAGCCATGTGATCGAGAGGTGATAGACATTTCTTTCCTCCTTTCTTCCGGATGAGCTGATTCCTAGCAGGTGCCTGCGGGCACAGTGCTGCCTTGCACACATGCACCCCCTGCCAAAGCTGTGAGCACAGGAGATGGAAGGAGTCTCTTGGCTTGGTAACATCATCGAGCCTTTGAACTGCCAACGCTCAGACTTCCTGTTGCATGATGTTAATAAACCCCCATGGCTTAAACAACTGTTAGTCAAATTTTTAGTTATTTAGAGGTAAAAACACAATCTTAACTGATACCAAAAGTAGATTAGCTTGCTAGATGGAAATTGTTACTATAATATAATGTTAGGGATGCATTACCCTAGGTTATGAAAGGGGAAAAAGGCACTGGTTTGAAATTAATAGTTTGAATGAAAAGATGTAAGTTGCTTATATTGCTAAACCTTTATTTTTTTAAATTCAGGAAGTCATCTTGGGGCTCTTAAAACTATATAACTGTAGCATTTTCCAAACTAGAGAAAATTTATATCTCTTCATTCACAGTGCCCATCAAATGCCTAGTATATTAGTTATATCCAATGCATACATGTTAAATGAATAATTGAAAATGCCATTGAAGGAATAAATGAATGTGAAAAATAACCTCTAGAAGGTACCCTAGGTGACTTCACTGAGGATATTGGAAAATACCACGCAGGAAAGGTGTAGAAGTTTTCATCTTTATTTCCATTGGTGTCAATAACTTTGAAAGACAGATATAGAAGCTAACATCAAATAATTTTAATGTTTCAAAAAGTATGTTCATGCCTAATATGAGAGTGAGAAGGACAGTTTATTTAGTCTGGGAGTGTGAACAAAATAAACAAATGGAAACATGACCTTTAGATTTTATTATGAAAGCTGAAATTAATTTCTAAGATGTCTGTACTTGTGCCAGATTATTTTCTGTAACTGAAAGAGAAACACAATGTAACAAAATTTTAGGAAGTACAATGAAATTTTAGAATATAAATAATGAGTAATGAATGGTTTTGACTCTGTATTTTACAAGTTAGAGAAGAGTCAGAGCTGTATCCTTTATCCAGTTCAGTTCAGTTCAGTCGCTCAGTCGTGTCCTACTCTTTGTGACCCCATGGACTGCAACACACCAGGCCTCTCTATCGCCAACTGGAGTTTACTCAAACCCATGTCCATTGAGTCGGTGATGCCATCCAACCATCTCATCCTCTGTCGTCCCCTTCTTCTCCTGCCTTCAATCCTTCCCAGCATCAGGGTCTTTTCAAATGAGTCAGCTCTTTGCATCAGGTGGCCAAACTATTGGAGTTTCAGCTTCAGCGTCAGTCCTTTCAATGAATATTCAGGACTGATTTCCTTTAGGATGGACTGGTTGGATCTCCTTACAGTCCAAGGGACTCTCAAGAGTCTTCTCCAACACCACAGTTCAAAAGCATCAATTCTTCAGTGCTCAGCTTTCTTTATACTCTCACATCCATACATGACTACTGGAAAAACCACAGCCTTGACTAGATGGACCTTTTTTGGCAAAGTAATGTCTCTGCTTTTTAATATGTTGTCTAGGTTGGTCATTACTTTTCTTCCAGGGAGCAAGCGTCTTTTAATTTCATGGCTTCAATCACCATCTGCAGTGATTTTGGAGCCCCCCAAAATAAAGTGTGTTACTGTTTCCCTATCTATTTGCCATGAAGTGATGGGACCAGATGCTATAGTTTTCTGAGTGTTGAGTTTTAAGCCAACCTTTTCACTCTCCTCTTTCACTTTCATCAAGAGGCTCTTTAGTTCTTCTTCACTTTCTGCTTTAAAGGTGGTGTCATCTGCATATCTGAGGTTATTGGTATTTCTCCCAGCATTGTTGATTCCACTTATGCTTCCTCCAGCCCGGCATTTCCCATGATGTACTCTGCATATAAGTTAAATAAGCAGAGTGACAATATACAGCCTTGATGTACTCCTTTTCCTATTTGGAACCAGTCTGTTGTTCCATGTTCAGTTCTAACTGTTGCTTTCTGACCTGCATACAGATTTCTCATGAAGAAAGTCAGGTGGTCTAGTATTCCCATCTCTTTAAGAATTTTCCAGAGCTTGTTTATTATAAAACTATAATTGTAAGTCAGGCTTCCCTTGTGGCTCAGAGGGTAAAAATCTGCCTATAATGCAGGAGACCTGGGTTTGATCCTTATAATTGTAAGTATTATGCTTTTGTGAGTTCTGAATCATATCAGTGAGTAATAGAACCTGAAGGCATCATGAGAACCATTGAATTTGCCGCCAGTTGACTAGAAGTGTGGGTGTCCTGGGGACCCTTGAACTTGCAGCTGACATCTGAAGTCAGGACCATTTAGTGGAGGCATTGAGCCTTTAATGTGTGGCTTGTGCCCAAATTGTATGGAAGTATACACAGTTTGTTGAAATGGAATACTGTTCTTAAGAAATGACTGGTGTTTGCAGCCCAGTGGCATTCTTAGATTATGTCCTGTCTGCCACTAAGTTGACTTTCTTGGAAAACACATTCCTTGTATAGGAGGTTTATTGGGCAGTATTCTTAGGATCAACACTTGTTGAAGGGAAGATAAGAGCAGGATTCAACAGGAGAAGAACTCAAGCTGTGATACAGTCTTAACAGAAGCCTCCTGTGTTCCTACAGAGACAAAATTACCCCAGCTTAGAGTAATAGCCCTGGAGTTTGGGCTGGTTACTTTTTATGGGCTGGGTAATTTCATATGCTAATAAGTGGGAGGATTAGCAGTAGGAAGCCAAAGTTAAGTCTTGGCTCTGCCACTGAAGCACTGATAACTTTGGACAAATAATATGTTCTTTTTGGAAGAGCTAGATTTTTTTCTGCAATTCTCTTCAGATGCTAATATTAAAATCCCGTGATTTTTTCTCTAAACTGCTTTGTAGAAAGGAGGGACACAATATCAGACACATGGTTGCAATTCGATAAATATTAGTTTAGTAAGGTAAAACCTACATTATAACTTGGGCATACAGAAAAATGATAGTTAATGAGTGTTGCCTACAATTACTTTTATCCTTCCGTATAACCTCCATCATCTAATTGGAAGGCAGTGAAACCAACTTAATACCCAGTGTAAACCTTATCTGGCTCAATAATTTAAAACTGGCTTTTTAATCAGTGTTTAATACCTCTTAGATAAAAATATGGAGCCCTTCATACAACTTCCTCCTCTTGCTTGCCTTCCTCCTAAGACAGTATCAGTTGCTATGGGGAAAGGGATGATGAAGAGGAGGAGAGTGGACGAGGCTAAAGCACCGTTATCAAGGTGGGCAAGAACTGGCAGCTTCAAGTGCCATCCTTGGTCTCCTCTAGTCTCCAGGCGATGTGCCATGAGGCTAATCGAGAGTAGAATAGGAAATGTAATTAGGCCGGCTTTTAGTGCACAGTATTCGTGTGGAGGGAGAAGGGGACAGCAGAGGATGAAGTGGTTGGATGGCATCACTGACGCGATGGACATGGGTTTGAATAGGCTCCAGGAGTTGGTGATGGACGGGGAGGCCTGGTGGGCTGAAGTCCGTGGGGTTGCAAAGGGTTGGACATGACTGAGGAATTGAACTGATTCATGTGGTTGTAGTCATTTCTGTATTACCAGCCAGCATGGTATAGGGATGGGTTCTAAGACTGTCCCTAGCACTTGGCTGTGTCAGTTAACCCATTGTTATGATATAAAGGTATGAGACTAAAAGTCTTATGTCCAATGGGGCAAGGAACAGAAATAAGTGCTTAGTGGATGAAAAGCAAGGATTAAAATGTATGGGCACAGAAGCTAATCTGTTGGAAAATTCTTATCTTTGTCATTTCATCTCAGAAAATGATGGGGCTCGGTTTCTCCAGAGTAAATCTTTACGTTTTCACAGGATTACATCCCCTTCTTCCAGAACCTTGGTCTCTTGATTATACTAGTGTGTGCTTTTGGTATGGTATCTGACTGTTAAGATAATAAAAAATAAACACGTTCCAGATTTAAACTAGATCAGTTTTGAAGGATGTACCCATTTATTAGGGCATAGTAGCACTATGAAGTATCAGTTCATTTATTTATTCATTCAATAAATATTTAATAAGTATATGTGTATCAATGTTCTGTATAACAAACATTGTTATACAGAATGTTATACAGAGTGTTTGCTGTATAACAAACCACCTCCAAACTTAGTGGCTTCAAACAAAAGCAGTGATTTCCATTGTTCAGGAATCTGTAATTTGTCAGCTCAGTGAGAATAGTTGATCTTTGTTCCACATGTTTCTATCTGGGGTGGCTTTGTTGGGAGCTGGAGGATCTGCTTTCAAGATGCTCACCCATATACCTGGGAGTTCAACCAGCCTCTGCACCAGGGACATTGGTACCTCTTCACACGACTCCTCCATGAACTGCTTGGGCTTCCACATGGCATAATAGGTGGGTTTCAAGAGCGAGATCCCAAGAGAACAAGGCAGAAGCTACGACATCTTTATGACCTAGCCTCAGAAGCCACACAGTGTCATTTCCTCTCTATTGGTTGAGGCAGCCATGAAAGCTCACTCAGCTTCAAGGGGAGGGGGTATCACTCTGCTCATGGTTGGTGGAATGAGTGACAAGGTCACAGTATAAGAAGAGCATGTGGGATGTTGTATCAGGGCTTCTGTAACAAAGTACCACACACTGCCTAACTTGAAAGAATAGAAATTCTGTAGAAGTCATGGTTCTGGAGGCTGGAAATCCTAAAGCAAGGTGTCAGCATGGGAGGGGAGAAACTCTTCCATACCCCTCTCTCAGCTTCCGGTATAGTTTTTAACCCTTGGCAGTCCTTGGCTTGTAGATGCATAACTCCAATCTCTTCCTCTGTCATCACATGGTGATCATCTCTCTCTGTCTGTCTTTCTCTCTCCTTTTCTTATAGAGATGCCAGTCATATTGGATTGGTTCAGTTCAGTTGCTCAGTCGTGTCCAATTCTTTGCAACCCCATGGACTGCAGCACGCCAGGCTTCCCTGTCCATCACGAACTCCCGGAGCTTCCTCAAACTCATGTCCAACGAGTCAGTGATGCTATCCAACCATCTCATCCTCTGTCGTCCCCTTCTCCTCCTGCCTTCAATCTTTCCCAGCATCAGGGTCTTTTCCAATGAGTCAGTTCTTCGCATCTGGTGGCCAAAGTATTGGAGCTTTAGCTTCAGCATCAGTCCTTCGAATGAATATTCAGGACTGATTTCCTTTAGGATGGACTGGTTGGATCTCTTTGCAGTCCAGGGAAGTCTCAGGAGTCTTCCACAGTTCAAAAGCATCAATTCTTCGGCTCACCTTATTGGATTAAGGGCCCACCTTACCTGGTGGCTCAGACAGTAAAGCATCTGCCTGCAATGTAGGAGACCCAGGTTTGATCCCTGGGTTGGTAAGATCCCCTGGAGAAGGAAAGGGCAACTGACTCCAGTACTCTTGCCTGGAAAATTCCACAGATGTAGGAGCCTGGTGGGCTACAGCCCATGGGGTCACAAAGAGCTGGACACAGCTAAGCAACTTCACTTTATTCTACTATAGTCTTCCCTAGTGGCTCAGACGGTAAAGAGTCTGCGTACAGTGTGGGAGACCCTGGTTCGATCCCTGGGTTGGGAGATCACCTAGAGAAGCGAATGGCAACCCATTCCAGTATTCTTGCCTGGAAAATTCTGTGGATGGAGGAGCCTGGTGGGCCTGAATCTATGGGGTCACAAAAAGTCAGACACAGCTGAGCGACTAACAGATTCACACTTACTCTACTATGGCCTTGTTTTAACTAATTATACTACAACAACCCTATTTCCAAATAAGGACACAATCTTAGGTACTGGTCATTGGGATTTCAATATATCTTTCTGGGGATACAATTCAACCTATAACAGGTGACAGATGTTGTATATTCTTTGGAAAATACAATCTGCTACATTGTACTAAATAGCAGTCACCAGGTTATAGATAGGTGACAAATGAGTGGCTTTTAGAATATAGACTCCATGAAAACATAACTTGTCCAGTACTTAGGACATTGCTGACATAGGGTAGGCACTCAACAAATATGCTGAATAAATAAAATGAGTGAAAATGGATAAAGACTTTGTCTTAATAGAGTCTACAGTTTTGACTAATATAAGTATCAAACAAATTATCACACAAGTACAAGCTGAAGTACATGCTATTCATTCATATTTAACAGATAGTTGCTAAGCATATGTATCTTGCCAGACATTGCTCTAGGAGGTGGGTTGAGAGCACCTTTTCTGCCCTTATACAGTTGTTGTTCAGTCGCTAAGTCTTGTCTGGACTCTTTTTGAGCCCATGGGCTGCAGCACACCAGGCTTCCCTGTCCTTCACCATCTCCCAGAGTTTGCTCAAATTCATGTCCGTTGAGTAGGTGGTGCTATCTAACCATCTCATCCTCTGCTGTCCCCTTCGCCTTTTACCCTCAGTCTTTCATAGCATCAGGGTCTTTTCCAATGAAATAATTGTCCTCATACAATATCAGACAGTAAATAAACAAATATACATATAATAAATAAGATGATAAGTATTATAGAAACAAACAGAGAGAAAGAGGTCAGGATGGAGTTGCAGGTATTTTATGCCCTCCAGGTTGTGTATGGCTGAAGAGGTAGCATTTCTGCAGAGACGTTAAAGAAAAGTCCATGGAATTCTCCAGGTCAGGATACTGGATAGCCTTTCCCTTCCCCAGGGGATCTTCCCAACCCAGGGATTGAATGCACGTCTCCTGCATTGCAGGCAGGTTCTTTACCAGCTGAACCACAAGGGAAGCCCAGGAATACTGGAGTGGGTAGCCTGTCCCTTCTCCAGCAGATCTTCCGGACCCTGGAATCGAACCCGGGTCTCCTGCATTGCAGGTGGATTCTTTACCAGCTGAGCTGTTAGGGAAGCCCAAAAGAGAAGAGAAGATAAGCCATATACTAAGCTGGCAGAAATGGTCTCCAGGCAAAGGGCAGGTTAAGGGCTCTAGGCAAGTTTGAGAACAGCAAAGAAGCTGAAATAGGGGAGGAAGGTGAAAATGGGGTCAGGAACTTACAAGCAAGCCGGCGGAAGGACTTTGACTTTTTGCTTCAGTTGACATGGCGAGCCATGGAGGGCTGTGAGCAGAGGACTGGCATGATCCAACTTAAAATCTCAGCTCAAACCTGATTTCAGCTTTCAGCTCCTGTGTCATCCCCTCAAATGAAAAGTTTAGATGAGTATGAGAATCTGTAGCAGGAGAATGTAATGTCATTGTGGGGTGGGAAGTTTAGAGCTGAGAAGTGGGAAAAGACAATTTTTCCAATTTTGTCTCAGCTTGATTTTCAACAAATACAAAAGTTGCATTATTTAATTTTCTCATTTTCTATGTTAAACGATTACCAGTACTTTAAATACCTATTCATTTGAGAATGAAGAATATATAATAGTTGTATCCAAATTAGATTTTTATTTAGGAGCAATAAGTATTATCTAACCTGCAAATAGGAAATCGATGTTTATTCTATTATCTTATCATTTGGAAAATGATGCTTGGCTCAAAGGGTAAACACTAAAATATATGTTACCTGTTAATGGGGAGAAAGTAGAAATCTAGTTTCATATATTATCAATATTTTAAATAAAGATGCTGTGGTTATAAAGTTAACATAATGGCCTTTAATAACAAGGTAATTTTGAATTACGTCTTTGTCCTATGTACTGTCTATTAAGGATGGAATGGCTGTGTCCCCCTCAAAATTAATATTTTGAAAATATATGGTGTGGTGGTATTTGGAGATGGGACTTTGAGGAGGTTAATTAGGTCTTGAGGGTGGAGCCCTCACGATGGGATTAGTGACCTAATAAGAAGAGACACAAGAGAGCTTGTCTCCTTGCTCTGTGCTCTCTACCATGTGAGGTACAAGAAGACAGCTGTCTGCATGCCTGGCAGAGGGCCCTCACCAAAAACTAAATCTGCTGGCACTTTGATCTCGGACTTCCCAGCCTCCAGAACTGTGAGAGAGAAATGTCTATTGTTTGAGCCACCCAGTCTAGGTCATTTGTTATAGAGGCCCAAGGTAAAACGCTACCCACAAATGGAGAAGTGATTTTTAAAATTTCTAAGTGGAAATACATCCAGAAGTGTTTAAAGGTTATGCATTGCTAGAGTATATTGGGAAACACAATTCTAACTCAGGACTTGGCAAGCTGCAACCCATGGACCAAATTCTGCCCACTGTCTATTTTTGTGAAGAGTTCTATTGGAATACAGTCAAGCTCATCCGTTTTATTTTTAATGGCTATTTTTTGTTTGTTTTTGCTATGATAGCATAGTTAAATAGTTATCTGTCTCTTTACAGAGAAAGTTTGTGGCTCTGGCTTATGTGGGATAAATGCCAGGCCTGGAGTGGAAGGTCTCTAACTTTCCCTAAATCTTAGAAAGGTAACACGATTATTGCTAGTGAGGAGAAATTTGTAAAAATGCGATTTCCATCATTGCTTAGTTGGTAAAGAATCCAACTGCAATGCAGGAGACCCCGGTTTGATTCCTGGGTTGAGAAGATCCGTTGAAGAAGGGATTGGCTACCCACTCCAGTTCTTGGGCTTCCCTTGTAGCTCAGCTGGTAAAGAATCCACCTGCAATGCAGGAGACCTGGGTTCGATTCCTGGGTTGGGAAGATCCCCTGGAGAAAGGAAAGGTTATCCAGTATTGTGACCTGGAGAATTCTATAGACTGTATAGTCCATGGGGTAGCAAAGAGTTGGACACGACTGAGCAACTTTCTATTGCTGGTGAGGAGAAATTTGTAAAAATGAACCTCTGGCAATGAAAATATGTATAAGGAACAAATGACCACGGAGGCCTTTATGCAAAAACATTCCAAATGGCTTTGTAGATTGCTCACAAAACCATTTCTGCTCCTATCTTTTATATCAGCCAGTGGTACCACCCGGTTACTCAAGTCAGAAACCTAGCCAGTGTCCTGAAGTCCTCTCATTCCTTCTCTGCTTCATCACCAACTCAGTCCTTCTCCCCATTCCCACTGTCACCCTTGACCAGGTCACCTGGAATGCTGCAAACTTGCCTAGAGTAGGCCAACACTGCCTAACAGCCTCTCCCACCTCCAGACATCCTTTTGTTTTCAATCTCTATCCTACACAATGACTTTTTAGTCTAAAAGCCTTCTGTCCCCTATTTATACCCTTCAATGGTTTTCTATTGCCTTTAGAAATAAATCCAAATGCTAGAGCATAATTTTTGAGTCCCTCACAAATAACCTTTATTTGACTAACTTCTCTTTACCCGTCAGGTCCCAGCTTATCTAGCTCTTCCTCTGGGATCCTCCCCAAGTCTGGTGTAAGTCCTCCTCAAATGTTCTCTAAGGCACTTTATCGTTTCTTGTTATAGAGCAGAACACATGGCCTTGTAATTGTTTGTTTAATTGTCTGTCTGAACACTGAGGGCAAGAGTCATGTCTGTATTAACTGGGGAAGCACTAGAGGGAAAAACAGACATAGTCTCTGCTGTAGAGACACTGCAGCCTAGTGAGAGAAACTGATACTTACCAGGTAATGACTGGAATGTAAGTAGCAGTATCCTACTTCTGGCTTCCCAAGTGGCTCAGTGGTAAAGAATCCACCTGCCATGCAGGGGGCTCAAGTTTAATCCCTGGGTTGGGAAGATCCTCTGGAGAAGGAAATGGCAACCCACTCCAGTATTCTTGCCTGAAGAACCCAATAGACAGTGGAGCCTGGTGGGCTACAATCCATGGGGTCGCAAAGAGTTGGGCACAATTTAGCAACTAAGCAACAACAACAATCCTACTGCTGCTGCTGCTGCAGTTTAAGACTGAGGTTCCATGACCCTCTTTACTGAAATTATTCTCATTGTCTGTGGTTCTTCACCCGTTCGTTGATTGAGGAAGAAGACAAAGACAGACTAGGATAATGAGGTCACTCTCAGTTTTGACATTCATAGTCCATAGGGAGAAAATAGTTTTGAAGGGCAGAGTTTCAACTGGGAAACTAGTCACCCCCAAAGAGAAAAGGGTTCCCCAAATTCCAAAAGCTATTCTTTAATAATTAAGAACCAAAGACTGGGGAGCTAAGGAAGAATGTTACTATAAGCTCCAGAGCAGGAAAGATACAGGACACTTCACACAGGGAGAAGATAAAAGCTCTTTAGGGGCCTGAGCAGAGAAGGCTGGAATGAGGGAGAGGAGTGTAAGTTCCAACTGAGACGCCTTCTCACTTTTTTGTCTCTTTCCCCTAGAGTGTAGGTCTTTTGGGGTAACAGAAACCCCACGATGGAGTTGAGAAATCCAGAGCAAGATTTGTGCCTTACTTCCCTTTCCATGACTCAAGGAAGGTGAGACCCAGTTAGAGGAAGAGGCGGTGGACGCAGCATGGTGTTGGAGCAATGTGACCACAGGTGGTTGATAGCAACGCGGATGCAAATGACCCATTGAATGGCTTGACACAGGAAAGGGCTGACCCTCCCTACCTAAAGGCAGATGGAGCTGTAGACTGGGAGGTCTAGAGTAGTCTAAAATCTAGACTAGAGTTTCAGATCCCTTTAGATAGAGAGGGTCAATGGAGAAAAACAGGAACTGAAAGTCTTGCTTCCTATTGCATCACAAACATCTAGTACAGTTTACTGCCACATGGAAGCGGACAATAAATATTTATTGAGTGCATTGAATGAAGAATAGGAAAACAGGAAATTGAGTGTTTATTTAGAAGGACTTTTTTTTTTTTTTTTAAAGAAACTGTCATGTTGATACTTGACATAAAGCCACTTAACTGGAGAATTAATCTTACTTTAATTTCAGGAAAGCAATTCTATAACCAAGTGATCTGAGAAAAAGTCAGCAAAGCCTTAAATCCTTGGAAAATGTACTTGGCTTGAGAATCAGTCATCTTGATAAAACTATGACAGCTTACTTGATCTAATCCTTTAAGAAGCGATTTCATTTCTTACATTCTTAATTTCTAATATAACTGGTTCTGTCTAGTGCCCAGCACAGTATGCTTAGTAAATACTTAAATTAGTTGAATGGATTGCTGAAAAGTTCATCTGATCTCCAGATCTGAAAACTTTGGAGGAATTAAAAAAAAAAATCCCTCTTCTCTTAAATCATAATTGTATTAATTGTACACATAGCATCTGGAGTAAGCGAACAAAGAGAAAGAAGAGAAAGAAAATTTTAGCTTGTCTAAACACACTTCTACCAAAGAGATCTTTCCAGAGAAATGCTGTCAAGATTAAAATCTTCTATTTTCTATTTCCTTTGATATTTTTAATGTGCTTTTATCATGAAACCCTATGTTCAATCTTATGATAATATAAGTATTAGGAAAGAACATATATTAAAATAGTTAACTTTTTCTAATTCTGTTTTTAATGCTTTTTAAGGAGGATGGACTCTTAGGAAGAGCCTTTTGTTTTGCTGAATGAGATGATACATTGGTGTAAGATGTAGAAGTGAGTGAAGACTATATTCTGAACAGAAGGGGTGGAGGGAAGGACCCAGACATCAGGGTATATGGATGTTGCCCATATGACATCCTTGCTTTTGGGCTGAAAGCCTTCCTCCTTGGGTATGGGTTGAGGCTTTTGTAATGTTTGTTGCTGGAATCCCTGAGTTCTGTCTCTGTCTACTGCTGAGTTCTCTGCTTGGGAAACTTGTGCTGCAGTTTTTCTCACCTCGGTCCAGTACTGATCGCCCCTTTGTGCTGATGTGGCCTCTCTTTAGCTCCTCATAGTGCTAAGTCCTGTTGAGTCTCTGTTATACCCTCCATCTGACCTTGGCCAAGGATGTCCACTCTGCAGCAGAGGCTGTGGCTCAACTTTTCCCCCAACTATGGCCTGTGCATTCTCATCCCGGGAGCCCTGTTCCCAGGAACAGAGGCTGATCCTGTCTCTGGCTGACCATGCCTCTCCACTGTCTCACCCATACAGGGTGTGGCCATTTGTTGGTCAAGGGCCACTCTGCATTATGAGCCCCTCCCAGAGTCCTGAATAAGGAATGCTCCTCCCAGTCTGTCACCTCCTCCTCCTCCCCCTGCAGAGCCTTCAAGCCAGGAGATTGGGCACATATCTGATCATTTATCTCCTCTACTTCTTTGTTTTGTTTTTTGGCTGCCCTGCATGGCATGTGGGATCTTAGTTCCTCAACCAGGGATCAAACTGGCGCCCACTGTATTGGAATTGCAGAGTCTTAACCGCTGGACAACCAGGGAAGTTATATTCCCTATTTCTATTCACATTCTCTCTTCACATTCTCCTCTGTTCACATTTTCTCTCATCATATTGGAAAGGACAAGCTTTCCCCTTCTCTCCCTGGCTGATTAAAATATTCTGTGTCTTATCCTTCACTTCCCCAAAGATCACTGTGTCTCTATTTCTTCAAAGCTGTGATGTGAGTGGGTGTAGGGAGATAGAAAACCTGCTTACCAATAAGCGACATACATAGGAAGATATTTTTAAAATATTATGCTTGTCACATTCTGAGAATGGGTGATTGAGATTATAGCCAGATATAGTGAGCTTTTGGTGGCTAAAAAAAAAAATCTGCATATAATACTTGCGTGTGGAATGGAAGACTTTAAATTAATGTTTAACCCAATGTCTAGTGATACATGATTTCTCCAGTGATCGGAGTTATTCCTGGAAATGGAGCTATACCAGTTTCATTCTGATTTCTGGAGCACTTCCCTTAACTCTGGTGTAGTGCGTTTGTACTTCTGTACGGTAGCACTTAACTTTCCTACTGTGATTACCTGTGCCTGAAAGTCTCTTTTCACCACATCTCCAGCAGTCAGTGAAATACCTGGAGCACAGTGAGTACTCAGAAGTTGTTGAATAAATGACACCTTTAAACCTATGGTTTAAAAAATGTGTTTCACTTTAAAAGTAGCAATATTATAAAAGGCCACAAGATGGGCTCATTACACTGTAGAAGTCTGTAAAACACTCCTGAGTCATGGAATTAACAATTTTCTGCAAAAAATTAGGAAGATTTCATACCTGTTTCTGAATCTTAAAGGGAAACTAAAATGCTTCTAGTGGAAAATCCTGGCAACACTGAGTCATTTCTTTATTCATCTAAAGGATTGTATTAAAGGAAAACTGTAGTGTTATTTATCATTCCCTCTATGGGTTTGAAAAAAAAGTTTTATCTTTATCACTCTTTTCATATATTCCTCACTATAAAGTTGAAAGAAGTGTTTTCCTATTTATGGAATAGCAAATTATATTTCTTCTTAGAATTTAAAATGGTATTTGTCACTATTTTTTCTCCCTTCAAAAGATTAAGCTTACTAAATTGAATAATCCTTTTTTTCTAAACCAATACTTCTTAAAAATGGACTATATGCCAGGACAGTCTCCATCATTATTTCATTTGATACTTATTAACTTGACAAGGAAACTGAGGCTCCTGGCCAAAGTCACCCAACTAATGACTATAGCTGCATTCTAGAAGAAGACAGATACAAATCAGATAGAAACAAAAGTACAACACCATCAAAGCAAAAGGAGAATATGAGCTTGTTTGACAAAGTATGTTGATGCCATAGAGTGACTGAGGCACCACAGTAGGTTGGAAGGTCTCGAGGAGGTGACACTAATACCAAGCCAGGGATGATAAGAAGTAGTCAGGTTTTGTAATTCTGGGAATGAGCTTTCCAAGCAGAAAGAACAGCTAGTACAAAGCCTGAGTTGGAGAAGTGATTGCTCTCAGTTTGGAAGGAAGACAGGCTGTGCAGCACTAGAATATTCGTCCAGTATCACTCTCATGTCCTTGACACAGTTGATACTAGACATCTACCGTCCTGGCTTCACTTGAAGATAAGCAGACAGTGGTATGTCCTTGCAACAACCCAAGGATTGTTGCTTGTTTTAAGGGACTGGTCTCACTACCAGGAAGAAGGAAGAACTCTTCTGGATTTGGCTGTTCTTGAGGTAAGGAAGGTCAGAGTTATATTCTATCATGATGGTCCCAAGCCACACAGGTCCTCCTGGCCCTGCTGAAGTCATGATGAGATTGGAATACTTTTCATATCATCAGTATGTATACATTAAATATCTACTGCCAGGCATAGAGTATAACTCAGGGAACAAAACCAAAGTTCCTTCAAGGAGCTTGCATTTGGTGAAGTCATGACTTATGTAACATATACAAGGTTTACTTCAATTCTTTCTAGTCCAGCCAGTGTTTAAGCGTAGAACTCTTTCATTTGTCGGGTTTTTGAACAAAATAGAGCACTTTCATTTGTCGGGTTTTTGAACAAAAAAGGAAATGGCACCGATTGTCAGGATTTCCATTCTCCTGCCGCAGTCCCAACTGGGCTCCTTTTATCGGGAATTTTCCTGAGGATAGATGTGGTGCAGTTATTCCTGCCTACAGAGATCCAGAGCATTACTTCTGACATCAGCAACCAGACAGATATAGTGGCTTATTTGTGCTGTCCTGGTCTCTAAGGCTGGTTCAGACTTACGTGGTGCCCCCTTACTCCCTTCCTAGCTTCAGCCGTCAGTTCAGGTCCTGTCTTCATGATCCGTGTCCCCTTAAGTCTATATTAAGAGAAGCAGAAATTTATCCCTTAATGACTGACACCTAAAACTCAGTGGATTATTGATTATTATAGGCTCAACTACTTTTTCTGAAATCTTGCCATAATTTAGGCTATGGAGAAGAAACATCTAGGAAAGAAAAACCAAAATGCATTCCCACACTGACCTTTGGATGTGAAGAGCAATATCATTTGCAAACATGGTATAGTATATACCATACCTTGTCTATCCATTCATCTGTCAATGGACATTTAAGTTGTTTCCATGTCTTGGCTATTGTAAATAGTGCTGCTAGGAACATAGGAATGCATGTATCTTTTTGAATTATAGTTTTGATTGGGTGTATGCCTAGTAGTGGGATTAATAACTCTATTTTTAGATTTTTTAATGGAACTTCCATACTGTTTTTCATAATGGCTGCACTAACTTACATTTCCGCCAACAGTGTTGGAGGATTCCTTTTTCTCCATATTCTCTCCAACATTTATTATTTGTAGACTTTTTAATGATGTTTATTCTGACTGATGTGAAGTAGTATCTCACTGTAGTTTTGATTTGCAATTCTTTAGTAATTAGCAGTGATGAGCATCTTCTCATGTGTTTATTGGCCTTCTGTATGTCTTATTTGGAGAACTATCTATTTAACTCTCTGCCCATTTTTCGATTGGGTTGTTTTTGTTATTGTTACTGAGCTGTATGAGCTGCTTGTATATTTTGGAAATAAGTCCTTGTCAGTCACATCATTTGCAAATATTTTCTCCCAGTCCATAGGTTGTCTTTTTGTTTTGTTTATGATTTCCTATGCTGTGCAAAAGCTTGTAAGTTTGATTAGGTCCCGTTTGTTTATTTTTGCTTCATTTCTTTGCCTTAGGAGGCTGACCTAAGAAAACACTGGTACAATTTATGTTAGAGGATGTTCTGCCTAAGTTCTCTTCTGACTTCACTATTTATCTTGTTGATCCATTGAATTTAAAAGCCAAATCTAAGGTCCAGGATGTCTCCCATGAGAAGAGATCCAGAAATGATCAGAAGAGGTTCTGAAATAAGTCCACATAGTATTGATTATGTTGATTCTTAGGTCACACTTTCTAAAATAACTTCACCCCCTTGTTTCACAGTCCTTCTTGGATTATGCAACTCAGTTAATTAAAGAGGATTATGTACAGATTCCAGTAATCCTAGTAACACAATGTCAATAATATGAAAAGCTTGAAATCTAAATACTTTTTGTTTTTATTATTATCAAGTTTCCGCAGTGAAATTAAAATCCTTAAAGTGAAATCTCCCCTCTCATTTCTTCTTATTTTGCTTCTGGAACTTATACATTCCCAACAAAATCTTCAAAGGCTCTAAACCCAGCTCACATGCACCTCTAAAATTCAGAAAGTTACATGAGAACATTCCCACTGCAACCTTATACCCAGAATTTTATGACCCAAGTACAGTAAGTGCAAATTTTGCTTCAAAGTTTAGATCTTGTCAACATCATAGTTCTGAGACTCAGAAATGGTTGTGGTTTTGTGCATGTTTCTGACATACAGGGAGAGGCCAAGTGTGCACTTCCCAATGCATTGCAGACTACAGTTACCAGAGGGAATTGGTGGGGAGATGACTGTCCAGCCAGCATGTGAGGCCACTCTACTAATTTCATGTTAAATCATAGAATGCCCACCAACTGGAGATGCTGAACTGTGTTATGGAAGAAGATACCTCTTCTGCATCTGCTTAGGTGTGGAAATAATTCCTCATCTCTAGCCTACAGAGACCATCATTATAAAACAAATTTAGCTTGCTGCTCATAAAGTAGTTGTTATCATGTATTTATTGAGCATAAGCTAAATACTGGTATATAAAGGAGGACAAAACAGACCTGATTCTAGCTCTCACCAAGCTTGAAGTCTAGTGGTAGACACAGACACTGAGTAAGTGACAAATGAAGTTATAATTAAAAGTTATCGTAAGTGCTTATAAAAGAAAAACTTCTAAAAGGTGACATTTAATCTGAGACTTGAACGTGATGGGTAGAAAGAAATTAGTCAAGGGGAAACTATTAGGAAGAGGATCCTAGGCAGTAGAAGGGGCATCCAGTGAAGAAGAAATAGCGATTGCATAGATCCTGAGGCAACACATAGGTCTCAGTTTTTGAGGACTCTCATGTATGCTGATGAGCCTGATGAGTGATAGGGAGTGTGGTTTGTGTGTTTGGAAGAGAGTTAAGGAGGACAGACAAATTGTATAGGCTCTATTGGCCTTAAACCAACTTAAGAATTTTAAATTTTATTCTAGGTACAATGAGGCACTATTAAAGTATTATCAAAGTGGGAGAGTCATGATCTAATGTACATTTTAAAGGTATCACATGGAACCTGTTTGGAGAATGGCTTGGACGGTGGCCCTAGTCAAAGCAGACAAGCTAGTTGGGAAACTGACAATAGACTACACAGGAGATCAAGGTCATGACTCTTAAACTAGAGTCATGGAAACAGAAATTGAGGGGATCACATGGGTTTGAGATACATATTTGTAAATAGGGTCAACAGATTTCAGTGATGGATTGAATATGGTTGGATAGGTAGTGGTGGCATTTAGGGATCAGGATAAAGACTTTTATCCTGATTGTGAAGAGATTGTGAAGATAAGGTAAGAGTTCAAGTTAAGAAATTGGAAGCTTGAAATGTCTGTGTTACATCACAGGGACATAAGAAGCAGAAAACTGGACACACTAGATAAACTAGTCTGGAGTTCAGGGGAGAGATTTGGGCTAGAGATTTAAACTTGAGATCACAGGCACATAGACTTTTTTTTTCATGTTTTATTTTAAAATAATTTCAGATATACAAAAAAAAAAAAATAGTACCAAAAAATCTTGTATACATTTAGGTTTCCTAAATGTTACAATCTTACAAAGCCATAGTACAATTATGAAAGCCAGGAAATTACCATTCACACAGCACTATCTACTAACAAACGTTATCCAGAGTTTGCCAGTTGTCCAACTTGCGTCCTTTTTTTGTATCCAAATCTAAGATCACGCATTGCATGTAATTGTCCTGTCTACTCAGTCTCCTTTCATCTAGAATGATTCCTTTGTTGTCATGACCATGACATCCTTAAAGAGTGCTGGCCAGCTGGCCAGTTATATTGTAAAATGTCCCCTAATTTGGGTCTTTAAAGAGTCTTAACCAATATAATGAGTAGAAGGGTAGCTTTATAAACACCCACTAAAATCTTAGATGCTGTCAGAGAAAGGGCTTCCTGCTTTGAACTCTGAGAATTCCTGGCTGCCATGCTAGTGAAACAGGAGGGAAGGGGGCAGGGCACACCCTTTAAAAGAATGATGTAGCCATAGGACACGATATAAATGGTTAGAACCAACTAGGTCCACCATGGTGGACAAGACTTCCACTAGATCTTGAGCCTTAGTATATGCTCATTGCAACACATCAACAAGCTAAATGACACAACCACAGGTCCCTTGATGGTTCCAAGGTCAAACATAAAATGTCAACAGTGGGTCGTGGCCCAGTTGCTGGAAGAATCCCCACCCTTGCCTTCTGAAATGGCCTGTACTCCGTGGAGTGTGCGTGCGTGTGTGCTAAGTTGCTTCAGTCGTGTCCAACTCTTTGCAACCTGTGTGTTTCTTTCAAAATAAATCTACTTCCTACCTGTCACTTTGTCTCTGACTGAATTCTTCCTGCTCTGAATCATTAAGAGCCTGAGCTTCATTAAGTCCTGAGACCAGGTGTGATCTCAATTAAAAGATCATAGGTTCAAGTCTCAATTTGAGTTGCATGGTTTCACTAATGGACTGGGGTTGGGGTGAGGGGTAGAGATCCTCAGTGGGGAGAGGATGAGAGGATGGGGAACACAGAAGAAGTGCACCCCAAAACCCTCTTTGCACAACAGATTCTGAAGCAGGCCTGAATGAACAT
Organism: Cephalophus harveyi; assembly: GCA_006410635.1. Classification (NCBI taxonomy): domain Eukaryota; kingdom Metazoa; phylum Chordata; class Mammalia; order Artiodactyla; family Bovidae; genus Cephalophus; species Cephalophus harveyi. The sequence continues at coordinate 17,910 of SJYT01032268.1, read as the reverse complement.
TGGGAATATGTTTTGACTTTTCATGAATTTCAGAGTTTTGACTATTACATGGGACCAACTGTTTTAAGTATTACAATTATTAGACTATTCTTGGGACTGAAGTGACCAAAAGATTTTTATCATTTGTGATATAGGGAAGCAAAAATTGCTGTTCCAAAATGTGTCTCTTTGGCATGAAGATTATTTAAGCTGATTTTTTTAAGAAACAGAAGGCTCTGGAAGTCTTGCTTTTTACCTCCTCCATAGTTGCCTAAAGAATTTAGATTAAGGATAGAGCTATCTCCAGAGATATTTGAAAAGAATTCAGACTAGGTGTGGTCCATAAAGATCAGAGTTCTTTCTGCATACCATTTTCTTTATATGGCCCAGGAAAATTTATTTACCAGACACCTGCTTTACCATCTCCATGCAGTTGCCTTCTTACTCTTTCAAGTCCCAAAGTCGCACTACCCCTGATATCTTTTTCTTTTCTTCTTCTCCTTTTTTTTTTTTTTTTTTTAAGCCGAAGATGATACTTCAGGTTGAGGGTTTAGCCATTTTGGTGAGTTACTCAGTTTTCCTAGGTTCCTTCCATGTATGCTATTGCTGCTAAGTCACTTCAGTCGTGTCCGACTCTGTGCGACCCCATAGACGGCAGCCCACCAGGCTCCCCGGTCCCTGGGATTCTCCAGGCAAGAACACTGGAGTGGGTTGCCATTTCCTTCTCCAATGCATGAAAGTGAAAGGTGAAAGTGAAGTCGCTCAGTTGTGTCCAACTCTTAGCGACCCCATGGACTGCAGACTACCAAGCTCCTCCATCCATGGGATTTTCCAGGCAAAAGTACTAGAGTGGGGTGCCATTGCCTTCTCCTCCTCACATGTATACATGTTACTAAACTTCTGTTTGATTTTCTCCTGTTCATCTGTCTCATTGTCGATTTAATTCTTAGACCATCCAGAAGAACCCAGAACGGTAGAGGAAATTTTCTTCCTCTCTGACAGAGATGAAGGAAAATGTTGTGAGTTTTGTTACAGAATTTACTGTAAAGAACTCGCTTAATAAAATTTTAATGGGCAAGAAGGGGGTACAATGATTTGTTTGTATTCCAGTTTTTCTTTAATAGCTAAACATATTTGCAAAGAAAAAGGCTAAAAATTCATAAGCTAAGTAGTCACCTAAAATTTTTAAAAGAGAAAAATAGAGTAAGCCCAAATGACATAGAAGAAAGAAAATAATAATGGTATGAGCATGATTAAAGAAATAGAAATTAAAAAGCAATATAAGATCGACTAAATAAAAAGCTAATTGTCAGATGGAAAATACTAATAAAATAACTTTTTCTAAGACTGAATAAATAAAGAGAAAGCACAAATAATATTAGGCATTAAATAACAGGCATCACTGCATGTAAAGTAAAAGCTTAAGAAGAAGAGAATGTTATAAACAGACATGTTAATGATTGAAAAAGAGCTGAAATACTTTTCTAGACAATAGATTGAAAAGAAATTATAAAACCTGTAAAGACTTATACACACTGAATGAACATTCACATATTGACAAACAACTGTGGCAGTCTTTTTCTTTTTTTCTATCAAAACAAATGCCATGATTCTTAGAGCATCAGATATTTCCGAACCAATTGACATGTTTGTATCTCAACTAATGGCAGTCTTCTCTGAACCTTTTATAACTGAATTTTATGAAGCTTTTAAGGAAAACAATAATCTCAATCTTATAAGACATGTTTATTAACATATACAAGAGTAGAAGAGGGTGTGCTCCTCAGTTCCTTTCAGGAGGCCAGGTAATCGTGCTATCCCCAAAAAGTAGTATAAGAAAGGACAATTAAAGGCTAATCTTATTTATGAACAAAGTTACAATAATCTAAATATAATATTGCTAAAGTAAATCTACCACTGAATTAAAAAAAGAAATATCTTAACCAAGCAAGAGTCATCTCACGAATGTAAGGATGATTCACTAACTGAAATTTTATAATTTACCATAATCACAGGTAAAGCAAGGTTAAAACTCAGTACAATAGCCCTTGTGTCCTGTATTACTGCTGTAAAGAAATCACCACAAATTTACTGTCTTCAAATAACACAAATTTAGTATCCTATGGTTCTGGAAGTCAGAAGTCCACAGTCAGTCTCAGTGTGCTAAAATCAAGTTGCTGATAGGACTGCAATTTTTCTGGAGTCTTTAGAGGAAAATTCATTCCCTTTCTCTTTCTAGCTTCCGGGAGCTGCTCACATTCTCATTGCCTTGTGGTCTCATCGTCTATCTTCAAAGCCAGCAGTGTACCCTATTTCAATCTCTTGCTCTCTCACCCTAATGCTCCTGACTCCCTATTATAGGGATCAGTGTGATTACATCTAATTCACTCAGCTATTTCAGGACATTTTCCCTGTCTCAAAATTCTTTTTTTTTTTTTCTTTTTAATTGAGGAATTGTTGCTTTACAATATTGTGTTAGTCTCTGCTGTACAACACAGTGAATCAGCCATGTATAGACATATATCTCATCCCTCTTGAACTCCACCCCTACTCCCATCCCACCCCTCCAGGTCACCACAGAGCACCAAGCTGAGTTCCCTGTGCGGCACAGCAGCTTCTCACCAGCTCTCTATTTTACACATGACCATGTATATATTGTCAGTGTCGTCCCACTCCCCCTTCCTGCCCCATCACCTGTGTCTACGCGTCTGTTCTGTACATCTGCATCTCTATTCCTACCCTGCAAATAGGTTAATCTGTACCATTTTTCTGCAAAGTGCCTTTTATTATATAAAACAAAATATTCTTGGGATCTGGGGTTTAGAATGAAGCTATCTATTGGGGGTTATGAGAGAAACCCAAGTAAGATGGTAGGTGTTGCAAAAGGGCATCAGAGGGCAGACACACTGAAACCATACTCACAGAAATCTAGTCAATCTAATCACACTAGGACCACAGCCTTGTCTAACTCAATGAAACTAAGCCATGCCCGCGGGGCAACCCAAGACAGGTGGGTCATGGTGTAGAGGTCTGACAGAATGTGGTCCACTGGTGAAAGGAATGGCAAACCACTTCAGTATTCTTGCCTTCAGAACCCCATGAATAGTATGAAAAGGCAAAATGATAGGATACTGAAAGAGGTACTCCCCAGGTCAGTAGGTGCCCAATATGCTACTGGAGATCAGTGGAGAAATAACTCCAGAAAGAATGAAGGGATGGAGCAAAAGCAAAAACAATACCCAGCTGTGGATGTGACTGGTGATAGAAGCAATGTCCGATGCTGTAAAGAGCAATATTGCATAGGAACCTGGAATGTCAGGTCCATGAATCAAGGCACATTGGAAGTGGTCAAATAGACGGCAAGAGTGAACGTCGACATTCTAGGAATCAGCGAGCTAAAATGGACTGGAATGGGTGAATTTAACTCAGATGACCATTATATCTACTACTGTGGGCAGGAATCCCTCAGAAGAAATGGAGTAGCCATCATGGTCAACAAAAGAGTCCGAAATGCAGTACTTGGATGCAATCTCAAAAA
>SJYT01032268.1:0-13000 GCA_006410635.1 Cephalophus harveyi | reverse complement strand
GAGAAAACTCCTGAGAGTCCCTTGGACTGCAAGGAGATCCAACCAGTCCATTCTAAAGGAGATCAGCCCTGGGATTTCTTTGGAAGGTATGATGCTAAAGCTGAAATTCCAGTACTTTGGCCACTTCATGCAAAGAGTTGACTCGTTGGAAAAGACTTTGATGCTGGGATGGATTGGGGGCAGGAGAAAAAGGGGACGACTGAGGATGAATTGGCTGCATGGCATCACTGACTCTTGAATGCAAGTCTGAGTGAACTCCGGGAGTTGGTGATGGACAGGGAGGCCTGGTGTGCTGTGATTCTTGGGGTCGTGAAGAGTCGGACATGACTGAGCGACTGAACTGAACTGAACTGATTCACTCTACTACACCTTAGAAAAATAATTTGATAAAACTTAACATGTGTTCATCATTTTAAAATAAACAACAACGATTAAAAAACTCAGCAGTAGAAATAGAACTGTATATTTAGGAACATTTTTGTTTTTTAAGATCAGGAACTATGGAAGAATTCTCATTATCATTGCTTCTACTCAATATTGTGCTGGAGGTCTGAACCAATGAAATAGATACAATAATGAAATAAATGGTAAAGCACTAGACAGAAATAAAGAAAAAATACTGTTGATGAAGGAATTTCCTCCAGAGAGAACTTAAGAATATCTCAGTTCAGTTGGTCAGTCGTGTCCAACTCTGAAACCCCATGGACTGCAGCACACCAGGCTTCGCTGTCCATTACCAATTCCCGGAGCTTGCTCAAACTCATATCCATTGAGTCGGTGATGCCATCCAACCATCTAATCTTCTGTCATCTCCTTCTCCTCCTGCCTTCAATCTTTCCCAGCATCAGGGTCTTTTCCAGTGAGTCAGCTCCTCCCATCAGGTGGCCAAAATATTGGAGTTTCACCTTCAGCATCAGTCCTTCCAGTGAATATTCAGGATTTATTTCCTTTAGGATGGACTGGTTGACTCTCCTTGCAGTCCAAGGGACTCTCAAGAATCTTCTCCAACACTATAGTTCAAAAGTATAAATTCTTTGGTGCTCAGCTTTCTTCATAGTGCAACTCTCACATCCATACATGACCACTGAAAAAACCATAGCTTTGACCGGATGGACCTTTGTTGGCAAAGTAATGTCTCTGCTTTTTAATATGCTGTCTAGATTGGTCTTAGCTTTTCTTCCAAGGAGCAAGCATCTTTTAATTTCATGGCTGCAGGCACCATCTGCAGTGATTTTGGAGCCCAAGAAAATAAAGTCTGTCACTGTATCCTTTGTTTCCCTATCTATTTGCCATGAAATGATGGGACCAGATGTCATGATCTTAGTTTTTGAATGTTGAGTTTTAAGTCAGATTTTTCACTCCCCTTTTTCACTTTCATCAAGAGGCTCTTTAGTTCCTCTTCACTTTCTGCCATAAGGGTGGTATCATCGGCATATCTGAGGTTATTGATATTTCTCCCGGCAGTCTTGATTCCAGCCTATGCTTCATCCAGCCCGGCATTTTGCATGATGCACTCTGCATGTAAATTAAATTAGCAGGGTGACAGTATACAGCTTTGATGTATTCCTTTCCCAATTTGGAACTAGGCCGTTGTTCCATGTCTGGTTCTGACTATTGCTTCTTGACCTGCATATGTGTTTCTCAGGAGGCAGGTCTGGTAGTCTGGTATTCCCATCTCTTGAAGAATTTTCAACAGTTGATTGTGATCTACACAGTCAAAGGCTTTGGTGTAATCAATAACAGGTGACTATTAGACCTAATGAGAAAATCTGCAAAGTTTCTGTATACAGATGAATTTGCTCTTGTTCCTATACATCAGCAGTAAGCAAAGAGAATATGCAAGACATCATTTTTAAAGTTCATTCAATCCCTGCCTCATGTCATACACAAATATGAATTCCAAGTAGATAAAGGACATATATTTAACACAAAACTGTGAAACTTTTCAAAGGCAATATGAGAAATTAGGTTTATAATATTGGAGTAGGGAAGGAGTTCCTAAATAGGATACAAAAAAATGCAACCTACAGAGAAAAAGACTAAATTTATTCACTTTATATGATGAACTTCTCCATCGAAAGACACATGAAGGGAGCATAAAAAGTCATACTGGGAAGATAATTTTTGGTATCTTCAATATCAGATATAATTGAAACAGGATTAATATTCAGAATACATAGTGATTTCCTAGAAATCAACAAAGAAAGAGAGATGCAATTTTGAAAAATAAGCAAATTTTTAAACGGCATATCACAAAAGAGGAGATCCAAAAGGCCAATATACTTATGAAAAGGTGCTTAGCTCAGTAGAATTAAAGAACTACAAATAAAACTGCAATCAGATACCATTCTATACTTAACAAATGAGCAAAAATTAAAAAGCCTTATGCTAAGTGTTATCATTAATATGGAGCAGCAGAAATTCTCGATTTTGGCATCTAAAATGATACACTACTTAATAATAGTTTTCAATTTAAACATAAGTAGACAGTGTGATTCAGCATTTCCACTCCTACGCATAGACTTTAGAAAAACTGGTACAGTTCCCTGAAGATATACATATAACATTGTTCATACCAGCAGTTTCTATATAATAGCCCTGAACTGAAAACAACCAAAATGGCCATCTACAATAGAAGAGACAAGATTTAGCATGTTCACTCTTGGAAACACTCCACAGCTATGAGAGTTATTGAACAATCAGCACATGTATCAATATGGTTCTGTTGAAAAAACATCATTTTGACTGAAGTATAGAGAATACATACAGCATAATTTTATCTCACTGAGTTGAAAACCATCAAAACCTGATCAGTATATTGTTCACAGATACATATATAGGTGATAGCACCGTAAAGAAAAACACTGAATGTCTAACACAAAATTTACAATAAAATTTATAACTATGAAAGAGGAAGGGAGAAATAAGATCATGGAGGTAAGATTCCACATGAGATTCTGGTTAAGTCCTGGTTCTTGTGGGGAAGGAAGTAGATGTTTTTTTTATATTGCTGTTTTTACAGTGTTCAACATCTACAATGTTTTCGCACATTTTCTATTGATATATTTCTTCCTTTGTTTCTTTCATATCCACACCCATACTCAAGGAACTCCATTCATGTTAGCAATAAAAACTAAAATTACTTAGGAGTAAATCTGCAGAAGCACGTGTAACTCTTATGGAGAGAATTTTGAAACTTTCTTGAAGGGCGTACAGTGAGAAAATGAGCAACCGTGGCACTGGGACTCAGTTTGGTGAGTGAAAAGATGGTGATTCTTCTCAAATTAATTTTACACTTATGCATTTTCTTTGTTTTTCTTTTGGTGGACTTTTGATAAGCTGACCATAAACTGTATGGAAAGGTAAAGGACCTAGACTTGCCAATATTAATCAATATTAATGGAGGTATGGGATAGGGAATGAACTGGGAGAGAAGCGTCGACATATATACACTACCGTGTGTAAAACAGATAGCTAGTGGGAAGCTGCTGTATAGCACAGGGAGCTCAGTTCGGTGCTCTGTGATGTCCCAGAGAGGTGGATATATGTTTACATATATCCCATTTGTAATGGGATTCACTTTGTTGTACAGCAGAAACTAACACAATGTGAAACAATTACACCCCAATAATGAAAATAAAATGAAATAAAAATTTAAAAACACACAACATGTATTAATATATTTTGTTCCTTAAAAAAGAAAAAAAAGACTGGGGAATGAAGAAATCGAGATAGCATTTGTAGACAAGCCTTTTGAAAAGGCCATACAGAAGAGCAGGAATACAATTTGTCAGTACTTGCTCTGGTACACAGAAACGTTTCAGCTCATGGATCAGCTGGCTCCTGTGAAATTGAGACATAGCTTATGACACAGATAATCAAGCTCAGGCTTTTCCAGCCTTGCCTAGTCATGAGAATTGCCTCAGATGGTTGTTAAAAGTGCAGATTCCTTTGCCACGTTCTAGCCCCATAGAATCAGACTCTCCAAAGGAGGATCCTGGGAACCTATATTTTTAATAGCCTGCTCAGGTGGTTCTTCTGATTTGGCATGGTTGTATAACACTGAGAACTTCCTTAAAGAATAATTGTTGTTAGAAAGAAACAAGTGATAAAACACAGTTGTAAAAATTTATACATAGCTTTAAAGTAATAGTAATCATTTTAGGTAGTCATGTATGGATGGGATCATTCCAGTAGTCATGTATGGATGTGAGAGTTGGACCATAAAGAAGGTTGAGCGCTGAAGAATTGATGCTTTCAAACAGTGATGTTGAAGACTCTTGAGAGTCCCTTGGACTGTAAGGAGATCCAACCAGTCCATCCTGAAGGAAATCAGTCCTGAATATTCATTGGAAGGACTGATGCTGAAGCTGAAACTCCAATACTTTGGCCACCTGATGGAAAGAAATGACTCACTGGAAAGACCCTATTCTGGGAAAGATTGAAGGCAGGCGGACAAGTGGATGACTGAGGATGAGATGGTTGGATGGCATCACCGATTCGATGGATATTAGTTTGGGGAATCTCCGGGAGATGATGAAGGACATGGAAGCCTGGCATGCTGCAGCCCATGGGGTTGCAAAGAGATGGACATGAATGAGCAACTGAACAACAAATCATTTAGGAAAAAATGTAATTCCCATAAAGGAGAATTATTTCTGCAGAAGTTTGAAACTTGCTTTAGTTACTAAGAGACTCTTTTAGGAGAATGGTTTATAAGTGTGTCTAGCTTGACACAATAAAGAAATGTACAAATCTTTAGAGGAGCAGTAAATATTTAATTCCATTTACTTAGGCTCTCCAATTAGGAGACCATTGGATTAGTTATGTTTTTCTTTTCTGCATTTTCATGGAAGGAGGTGTAAGACAAATTTTGGTTTGTGGTTCTGCCCAACAAAATTTGTTATTCTTCTGCATTTGTTGCATTCTAGGGAGAAGCTGGTCTAGGATATGGCAAAATTTATAATTGATAGGTTTCTCACTCTTCTGAATTCTCACAGCCCTCCATTTGTGCCTTTCGTTAGAGAGTGTTTTTGATTGTTTTCTCAACTACACAAATAACGTGAATGTAGTCTCATTATAACTGATTCAAGTAATTCAAAATAAATTAATAATTAATACTTACTAGATGAATTCTATGTGCCTGCTTGGCGTGATTTTTGATGGGTTTCCTAATTGAAATCTCAGAATTCTGACAATTTTATGAGTTATGCACAATAATTATTTCACAGAAGGAGAATCTGGATTTGTACATTTGGAAGGCAGCAGAATCAGAATTTGACCCCATGTAATTTGACTCCGAAGCCTGTTACATACTCTGAATTTCTCTTCAGTCTACTCGTCAGCAGTGTGTGGAGAGAGGCCTCCGTGGGCCCCATGCTACCGCTTTCTCTTCCCCACCACAGATACTAGCTGTCAGATATCACCATCCTTGCAGCTTTTCGGCCAGGTATGAATATTTCTGTAGGATAGACTCTATGAAATGAAATTGCTTATAAAACTATATGAACAATTTTACTTGATCCTGCTAATTTGTATTCAACTGGTCAAACAATTCATTTGGGGTTTTCCATAAGATGTTACTTACAGAATAGTTCAAATACTTAAAAAAAAATTTTTAATTGAAGGATAATAGCTTTACAACCGGAGAAGGTAATGGCAACCCACTCCAGTACTCTTTTCTGGAAAATCCCATGGATGGAGGAGCCTGGTAGGCTGCAGCCCATGGGGTCGCTAAGAGTCGGACACGACCGAATGACTTCACTTTCACTTTTCACTTCATGCATTGGAGAAGGAAATGGCAACCTACTCCAGTGTTCTTGCCTAGAGAATCCCAGGGATGGGGGAGCCTGGTAGGCTGCTACCTATGGAGTCGCACAGAGTCGGACACAACTGAAGCGACTTAGCAGCAGCAGCAGCAGCAGCAGCAGCTTTACAACATTATGTTGATGTCTGCTGTGCAGCGTGAATCAGTTATAAGTACACATACGTCCCCTCTCTCGCAAGCCTCCCTCCCACCCATCCCCATCCTGCTCATCTAGGTCATCACAGAGCACTGAGCTGAGTGCCCTGTGCTATATGGCTGCTACGCACTAGCTGGCTAGTCTACACTCGGTAATGTATATGTGTCAATGCTCCTCTCTCAATTTGTCCCACCCTCTACTTTCCCCATTGTGTCCACAAGCCCATTCTTCCTGCCCTGCAAGTAGGTTGATCAGTACCATTTTTCTAGATTCCATGTATCAGTTCAGTTCAGTGACTCAGTCGTGTCTGACTCTTTGTGGCCCCATGGACTGCAGCATGCCAGGCTTTTGCAGTATGAAAAGGCAAAAAGATTCCGTATATAGGCATTAATACACAATCGAATACTTTTAGTACTTCAAAAGTTCTGTGAAGTTTATACTCCCAAACTTCACGACATGCCCATTTTTCTGTATCCTCACCAGCACTTGATATTGCACATCTCTGTAAATTTTTGCCAATCATATAAATTATATTTAATTCTCTTCCTTTCCTTTTTGTATTTTTTGTTCATGCTATATGTCTACTTGCTAGGGCAGTGGCTATCATGGAGGAAGACTCAATAAATACTGGTTGAATGAATGGAAGAATGAATGTGTTGGTTATCGGTATCTCTTTTATAGTTTGTCAGTTCATCTCTTTTGCCCATTTTTATATTGGGTTATTTTCCTTCTTATGCTTAATTAGAACTTTTTATACTTTTTATTCTCAATAATGATCATTTATTACATTCTGCAAATGTTTTTTCTCTTCTATTGCTTGTTTTTTAACTTTGTTCATGGTGAAATTTTTATTCAGAAGATCTTATTTTTAGAATATTAAATTTTGACATCTTTTCTCTTTATGCTTGGAAAGACCTTTTCTGTTTTTTAAGATTAGTTTTGTTTTTTTTTAAATCTTTTGGCTATGCCTTGCAGCATGTGGGATCTTAGTTCCATAACCAGGGATCAAAACCACATCCCCTGCAATGTAAGTGTTGAGTCTTAACCACTGGGCCAGCTGGGGAGTCCTGGAAAGGCCTTTTCTAGAAGCAAAGATTATAAGAATAGTCTAATAGAAATTTTGCTAATTCATGTATAGTTTTGCTTTATGATTCTTAGATTCATCTGATGTGTTTTAACGTGTTTTTATGTTCAGATAAGGTATTTCTTTAAATTTTTCTAGATAACAGTCAATAGGTAGTCCTTTCTTCTGTTGGAATTTGAAGTATGATCTTTTGCATAATTAAATTTACATATACTCATGGAACTATTTCTGGATTCCTTCTCATGGAATTCCTAACTTTTAAATTTTTATGTAATTGTTTATCTTTGGATGTTATATATATATTTGGGCAAAAAAGACTAATTTTCTTGAATACAGGGATTCCACCTCATTTATTATTCATTTGTAAAATGCTTTATAGGATCTAGGGCAATTTCTAAAATGTGACATGCTCTCAGCGAACATTTATTGAGCAAATCATAGAAGTAGTTGAGGAAGTTGGAGATTGTAGTTATTGTGTCTTTTTTTTTTTTTAAACTCAGGCATCATCTGTTCCCTGGTTGGGTCAGGGAGGAGGATTCTGATAGACAGAAGTCTATTGATTGATAAGAGAGGCCGTGAAAAGCTTGCCATGCACCTGAAATTCTATCCCTTTGCCATAGCACTATTTTCAGAAGATTCCTGCTTGAATCTACAGTTGTTACTTGGCAAATAGAAAAACTGACGTGTCACCACAGCATGGGGAAAAAGATATTCCACCCTTTCTGCTGCCTCAGGCAGACCTAAAGCTATTTTATTACTAAAATGTCCCTGCCCTTCCTTTCTTTCCAGAAGGCACACCATAGTCAATAGATCTGATAAGCTGAAATGAAACTTGCAGCAGGCTTCTCCCTCTGACACTGGCACTGTGGGATGAGGCTAGTTTATGGTCAGTGGGCCAGTCCTGCTGATTATCTCCTGTATCATCCCTTTGCTGCAGAGTATGACTTTCTGAGAGCAATTTTCTAGGAACTCAACGAAAAAGACCTTGCCGCCAATGGGGAGGACAAATCAGGAAGAAAGGTGTAAACATTCAGCATAGAGTCAGAGAAACTTGAACAATGCCTTAAAAAAAGTTTCATATATTTTTCTACCTGTTTGAATGCTTTGTTTAAATTACCCTCCCTCCCATGTGTATGGGGCTTCCCACTTGGCTCAGTAGTAAAGAATCCACCTCCCAACGTAAGAGATGCAGGACGTGCGTTGGATCCCTGGGTCAGGAAAATCCCCTGGAGAAGGGAATGGCTACCCACCTCCAGTATTCTTGTCTGAGAAATCCCAACAACAGAGGAGGTTGGCAGGCTACAGTCCGTAGGGTCACAAAGAATCAGACATGACTGAGCCACTGAGCATGCTCGTCCCCATATGTATTCTTCTCTTTGAATTGGCAAAGCTGAACTTTTTGCATGAAGAAGTCTATGTGTCTTGAGTTTTAAACTGTTTTTCTTCATCTCAAACTAAGCTTCTTTCTTCCTCAGTTACAGGAGAATCTGTCCTCTGGCTTCCAGCTTTCACTGAATGAAAACTTGTATTTTCTGTCTTCCTTCTTCCCTCCCTCTGCCCTTGTCAAGTATTGCCCCTCATATCCCTCATACTCCCATGGGCAGTGTGCTCAGTCGCTTCCGTAGTGTCCAGCCCTTTGTGACTCCACTGACTGTAGCCAGCCAGGCTCCTCTGTCCCTGGCATTCTCCACACAAGAATACTGGAGTGGATTGCCATTTCCTACTCCAGAGAATCTTCCCTACCTAGGGATCGAACCCAGGTCTCCTGTGTTTCCTGCATTTCAGGCGGATTCTTTACCCACTGAGCCACTAGAGAAGTCCCGACTCTCCCAGGGGAGAGCAGAGGCACACCTAATTTATCACTGTCACTTGTGATTTAATTCTTGTGTGACAACTGCTAAGATTGTAAGCATGTGTCAGTTTTATTTCAAACTTGCCGTAGGGAGAAGACTCCTAAGAAAGCCAATCCAAAGATTTACTCTTGGTAGAGACATCTTCTGGGGAAATAAGTGGTTAAGTAATGATTGTTAAATTAGATTTCTTTAAAAAAGTGTGTCTACTTAGAGATCATTAGGCTTATTGCAAGATGACTATTAGCTGAGTGATGTTACTCAAATTTCTCAAAAGGAGTTTGAATCTCATTATCATCTGTCATAAAATTGCTCCAGCATTTTATCATGAATACCAACTATTCCCCAGAAGGTGCTGCTAATAACATCACACCCCAGAATTCTGCCCCAGCTCAGTATGTGGTGTTTTTCTTTCTCGGTCTTTTTTTTACCCCCACAGAAAAATTATTTTAAAAGAACTACCTTGGTCAAGAGAAGATTTATCTGATTGCACTTTTATCCTATGTGTATTAATTGAATTTGTCACTTTTTATATTTTTACAAATAGTGGAAATTAGACATAGGTTTAATTTGCACCATCAACATAGACAATATTTACACTTCTGTTGTTAATATTCCATTTAGCCCTCTGTCTAGTGAATATTTCTGAAATAAAGATACATCTTACAACTGAACACACACACTCAGGAAAGTAATTATTAAGCTGACGGTGTGTCTTAAATAAGCTTAAAAAATACCAATACTATTACACAACTCAGCACATGTAGCTTTAGAACATTAACTTCCTGAGAGTAGGATATTTTTGTTTCTTGGTCTGTTTTAAACCCTTTATTACGTGGCATACAACAGAAGGGTGGGATAATACAGTTTAGTCCCATTCTGTGGGAGGCAAGAAGCTCTCACTGTTGTTGACTCCAGTGAGAAAGCAAGGGGAGAGACTTTTTAACCCCTGTCTCCTCCACGAGTAAGGGCTTTCCTGGTGGTTCAGCAGTGAAGAATCTGGCTACAGTGCAGGAGACTTGCAGGAGATGCAGGCTCTGTCCTTTGGGCAAGAAGATCCCCTGGAGAAGGGAATGGCAACTCACTCCAGTATTCTTACCTGGAGCATTCCATGGACTGAGGAACCTGGCGTGCTACAGTCCACGGGATTGTAAAGAGTCAGACACAACTGAGCACGTAGCACGCGCACCCCCAAGAATGTGTGGAAAACAGGAAAGGCTGTGCAGTCAGATCCAGATAGTAGTCCTTTCCCTAAATTGGCGATTTCCTTGTTGCTTGGAAGGCTCTTGTCATGATGGAGTTTTCCCCATCCCTGTCTTGGGTCTTATATAGTTACTAATTCTTTTCAGTCTTTTTCTGGTTAAGGTTGCCTGGGTATGCTTCTAATCCATGTACATGTAGGAAGGAAAATTGCCCTCATCAGTCTAGCCTTGTGATAAAAGCATGTATAATAAAAATCAAGTTTGTACCAAAAATATTGGCTGTTCATAGTTCTTCTAAGCCCTACTGTTATTCTGCTAAAGGCATCTCTGTCTCTTTTCTCCTTTTTGAATTATATTACAACACGTCCCCTTCTGTAATCCCCTTTTGCACAAACCAGGCGCTGAAGGAAAGCGATGAAGGTTGACTGAAAACCCAGCAGAGCTGCATATTGAACACATCATAGAATTTCACATAGCACTTGACACATACTTAGTACTGGCGCCATTTTGCTGGTGGTAGGTTCTCGCAGCAGTGCATGCTGGTGAGATGGGGCTTTTCAGCATTTCACTACCCCCATGGACTAATCCTTGACCTCCCAGTTCTAGAAATGGGACTTTTTCAGCATATTCAGCTGTTCCATTGCTGACTCATGTTGCCTTAGTTCTCCTGATGTAGATAGATAAGCCAAAATGTGATCTTACTGACTTATTAATATGATGGAGGCTAAGTAAACCTGTTACATAGTAACTGGGATGCTCACCATGGTCTCAGGGTTCCCTCCTTCCTAAGTACTGAGGATGTGGAAAACTGGACTGTAGCTTGTGTACATGGAATCAGAACTAGGAGCATAGACAATATACTGTGTGTTGGCAGGCTGGTGGGTGGGGAGGGGTAATCTAACCTTTAGAAAATAAAAATAAAATATCACTAGCCCACAGCAGAGGGAGAACCTTTACTGATTGTAATTGACCAAAGTAACTAGTATCAGTGACAGAATTGGAAGTAAGAAGGAGATGAAAAGGGATTTAAAAGGGACTTCACTTTACAATTGTAAGAAAAATGGTAGCCTAAGTTTTAATAGTGATGGAGATCCAGACATCCAGGACTTCTCCAAGAGCCCAAAAGAGAAGAGTTATCAGTTTGCAATCAGTTCAGTTCAGTTTAGTTGCTCAGTTGTGTCTGACTCTTTTTGACCCCATGGACTGCAGCACGCCAGGCCTCCCCGTCCATCACCAACTCCTGGAGTTTACTCAGACTCATGTCCATTGAGTCAGTGATGCCATCCAGCCATCTCATCCTGTTGTCCCCTTCTCCTCCCGCCCTCAATCTTTCCCAGCATCAGAGTCTTTTCCAGTGAGTCAGTTCTTCACATCAGGTGGCCAAAGTACTGGAGTTTCAGCTTCAGCATCAGTCCTTCCAATGAATATTCAGGGCTGATTTCCTTTAGGATGGACTGGTTGGATCTCCTTGCAGTCCAAGGGACTCTCAAGAGTCTTCTCCAACATCACAGTTCAAAATCTTCAATTCTTTGGTGCTCAGCTTTCTTTTCTTTTTTGTAAGCCTTACTCATTTTATTTTACACTTCAAGAATCACAAATAGAACTATCTGCCATCAGAAGGTTCATGACAAACCTTTGTGATGTGGTGCTGTTATTTGTGTAGTATATCATGTGCTATTAATCATGCAAATATTCCCCTTGGGGATGACACATTTTTTCTTTTTTAAATTAATTAATTAACTAATTCTTTTGGAGACTAATTACTTTACAATATTGTATTGGTGTTGCCATACATTGACAGGAATCCGCCACGGGTATATATGTGTTCCCAGTCCTGAACCCCCCTTCCACCTCCCTCCCCATCCCATCCCTCTGGGTCATCCCAATGCACCAGCCTCAAGCACCCTGTATCCTGCATTGAACCTGGACTGGCGATTTGTTTCACATATGATAATATACATGTTTCAGTGCCATTCTCCCAAATCATCCCACCCTCGTCCTCTCCCACAGAGTCCAAAAGACTGTTCTATACAGCTGTGTCTCTTTTGCTGTCTTGCATAAGGGTTATCATTATCATCTTGCTAAATTCCATATATATGCATTAGTGTACTGTATTGGTGGTTTTTTTTCTGGCTTACATCACTCTGTATAATAGGCTCCAGTTTCATCCACCTCATTAGAACTGATTCAAATGTATTCTTTTTAATGGCTGAGTAATACTCCATTGTGCATATGTACCACAGCTTTCTTATCCATTCATCTGCTGATAGACATCTAGGTTGCTTTCATGTCCTCGCTATTATAAACAGTGCTGTGATGAACATTAGGGTATATGTGTCTCTTTCAATTCTGGTTTCCTCAGTGTGTATGCCCAACAGTGGGATTGCTGGGTCATAAGGCAGTTCTATTTCCAGTTTTTTAGGGAATCTCTACACTGATCTCCATAGTGGCTGGACTAGTTTGCATTCCCACCAACAGTGTAAGAGGGTTCCCTTTTCTCCACACCCTCTCCAGCATTTATTGCTTTAGACTTTTGGATCGCAGCCATTCTGACTGGCGTGAAATGGTACCTCATTGTGGTTTTGATTTGCATTTCTCTGATAATGAGTGATGTTGAGCATCTTTTCATGTGTTTGTTAGCCATCTGTATGTCCTCTTTGAAGAAGTGTCTGTTTATAGTTCTTTGGCCCATTTTTTAATTGGGTCGTTTAATTTTTCTGGAATTGAGCTGCAGGAATTGCTTGTATATTTTTGATATTAATTCTTTGTCAGTTGCTTCATTTGCTATTATTTTCTCTGATTCTGAAGGCTGTCTTTTCACCTTGCTTATAGTTTCCTTTGTTGTGCAGAAGCTTTTAATTTTAATTAGATCCCATTTGTTTATTTTTGCTTTTATTTCCA
>SJYT01032260.1:302298-365576 GCA_006410635.1 Cephalophus harveyi | reverse complement strand
AGAGTGCCTGAAGAACTATGGAATGAGGTTCGTGACATTGTACGGGAGACAGGGATCAAGACCATCCCCATGGAAAAGAAATGCAAAAAAGCAAAATGGCTGTCTGGGGAGGCCTTACAAATAGCTGTGAAAAGAAGAGAGGCGAAAAGCAAAGGAGAAAAGGAAAGATATAAGCACCTGAATGCAGAGTTCCAAAGAATAGCAAGAAGAGATAAGAAAGCCTTCTTCAGTGATCAATGCAAAGAAATAGAGGAAAACAACAGAATGGGAAAGACTAGAGATCTCTTCAAGAAAATTAGAGACACCAAGGGAACATTTCATGCAAAGATGGCTTTGATAAAGAACAGAAATGGTATGGACCTAACAGAAGCAGAAGATATTAAGAAGAGGTGGCAAGAATACACAGAAGAACTATACAAAAAAGATCTTCACGACCAAGATAATCACGATGGTGTGATCACTCACCTAGAGCCAGACATCCTGGAATGTGAAGTCAAGTTGGCCTTAGAAAGCATCACTATGAACAAAGCTAGTGGAGGTGATGGAATTCCAGTTGAGCTATTTCAAATCCTGAAAGATGATGCTGTGAAAGTGCTGCACTCAATATGCCAGCAAATTTGGAAAACTCAGCAGTGGCCACAGGACTGGAAAAGGTCAGTTTTCATTCTAATCCCAAAGAAAGGCAATGCCAAAGAATGCTCAAACTATCACACAATTGCACTCATCTCACATGCTAGTAAAGTAATGCTCAAAATTCTCCAAGCCATGCTTCAGCAATACGTGAACCATGAACTTCCAGATGTTCAAGCTGGTTTTAGAAAAGACAGAGGAACCAAAGATCAAATTGCCAACATCCACTGGATCTCAAAAAAGCAAGAGAGTTCCAGAAAAGCATCTATTTCTGCTTTCTTGACTATGCCAAAGCCTTTGACTTTGTGGATCACAACACCATAAGGGCCCCCAAAATATTTACCTGAAACAAACAGACTGCCAGATATTTCCCCAGGAAAGATGAGTATATCAGGGATTAGCAGAGAATTGAAGTTTGGGGTCTGTAACCATGGTGAACTACATTCAAGTCCCCACACAGCAAGGGAAGGACAAGACTTTTACAGAGAGGAAAAGGAAGTGGTGAGAGCTATAGTTAACAAAGAGCCCTTGAACTCCTCAGTGAGCCTTTGCCAGCAAAGAGACATCTCTCTTCCTGTTGGGCTCTGCTATGTAGCAAGACAGGAGAGAGCCCCCTTCTGGTCTCCCAACTCTATTTAATTGAGGTTTCTGTTCATTAATTTTTTATAAGTCTTTAAATCTAAAAGTTTAAGTGCCCACATGCAATTAGACGTGTTGCTGGCCAGAAGTAAGAAGATCCGGTCTACATCCCCAGCTCTACACAGTATCTCACAGTGCAGCACAGGACAAGCCTTCTATTGCTCTGATCGTTCATGCTCTCTACAATAAAAAAGAATTAATGGTCTTTATTACCCTTTGTTCTTCTTCAGAATGACATGATATGTAATGGGATATGGTAAGTAGATGTGCCTGATTATTGTAAAATGGTTGAAAAGGGATAACCAGTAAAAAATAATCTTTAAAGTTTTTAACTATGGTCTCCAAATTGTTGTGAATATACTATGAGGTTCGATCAAGATTCTTGCCTCATCAAGAGGCCACACTTTGCCCCACATGGTCCTGCTGTCTGGCTATGTGTAACTGGATCAAAGTCCAGGGTAAACTCAATATAAAGTGAATCCTCTAAATGTGAAACACATGGAGATTTTTGTAGACAATAGACAGAAGTAGACAGGCACAGAATCAGGAAATGGTAAACAGAAACTGGCAGCATTCCAGAAAGAGTAAGTAGGAAAAATAAGATGAACTCTATGATATCAGAGGCTAGGCTGGATTTCCATTCAAATTTTCATATCTGCTAAACAACATTTGTTTATATTCCAGCATTATTCTAATAGGAAAGAAAGGGTATGAGAGACTTAGGATTCAAAACAGCAACTAGGTGAAATAAGATGGGTTCATTTCAAAAGAAACTTTTTAACTACCAGTGCACTCACTTGAAAGATTAGAGCTTTCATCTTTAGTCACAACAGTCTCTCAGAGTAGCCAATATTAATTCCTTTTCTATTACAGTTCTTTAGTGCTGAACTCACAATTTTCAAGTATACTCAAATCATGTATTTTCAGCAAAATGGAACAGTATAGTTTCAAATTAATGATTTAATTGAAATTACTTCTGCCCCCAGTGATTTCCATCCCTTTAAACATGGAGAACACATGCATTGGGAAACCTTATCAATCGACCTGGAATACTAAATGAGGACACATTTCTAAAAAATTTAATTTTAAGAACTTGTACATTAATAAAACAGATTCCACACTTCTCTTAACAATAGAAAAACTAATACAAGAATACAGGTCCATGGTGTGCTTATAATTTTAAATTAGTGTCTTTCCCAGAGCTAACTCTTAAGAAATAATTACATGCTGTAACATTTTGTTTTTGACAAAAGCTATTGTCAAGGACATCAGCATCCACTGAAGTTCTTCTTGTTTACAAACAATTGGCGGTGTTTAAGTACCTCCATTGCATAAATATGAAACTATCTTAACATCCTTTTACTGGAACAACACAGACATTTCTCAGTCTTTAAGTCTTCTCCTTCCTACAATATGTCCACAAGCACTGACTTTCAATGCAAGAATTCACAGTCTAATCAAAATAACTGGGTTTCTGTTGCAAATGGATAAATCCACCTAGTAAAGAGATACACAGAGCAAAAGACATGACTGAATATAATACATCACAAAAGATCACAATTAGGAAGAAATCATTGTGATATTCATTTTTAAAGTACAATTATTCACATAAACTCAAACTTACAAATTCTCTTGTTTGTGACAACAAAGAGAAGTCCCCAGATCAAATATTACTGCTGTGTGTCTCAGTATATCTAGGAATTCTCCTCAAGTATCATATTTTTCTGTTCTTATTTTCAATTCATGACATGTAAGTACATAGGTATCTTAACATTTATAAAATACAGAAATATGGAAAGTCTCTTGCCACAGCATATATTTTTGAATAAAACATGACTTCTATAATAAAACAGCATTGTTTAATCCCTGATAACATCCCATCTTTATATTTCTCAATATTTACAAAAGGTAGAAAGATGATCAACAGCTATAAAATACCCCTGTCCAACTAGTGTAATAGATCCAAGGTAGAATTTCCCTTTTAATCAAATCAGAGCACATAATTTTAATATAATCAAGTTTTTTGTTTTTCATATTTTTACTACAGATTTGCATTTTGTGATTCCTTTCCCACTTTATAATTTTTGCCAGAATTTTAAAATTTTATTTATTTACTTAAAGAAACTAATGCTCCCCTCAAGCTGGATGGATCTCTTGTTAGTATAACTAACTGTTAAGCTCAGGAAGTTATACAATTCTTACACATCTCTTACACATCTCCTAGAACAGACATTGTAAACACTAACTTCAAAACCTCCATTTCTAATAAGATTTTAATTTTCGTGCTGAATACCATAGGCCTGTTGAGGTTTCCTTGTAAACTCACAAATTAAACAGTCTACCATGGAGTTTATGTTGTCATTGTGTGTTCATGCATACATTTACATCCTTCTAGCAGTGAGTATTCAATGAAAATACGAATAAACTAGATGAATACAATTTTCCCACTGCCATTTGCTGTGTGATGTTCTAGAAATAGTAAAGTATTCACCCCAAAATTCTCTGAGTTTGAATGTTGCTGTTTTCACTTTTGGAGGTAAGTTCTTTGCCATTCTTGTTTAAACACAATTTTGACTTTCTCGGTTCAGTTCAGTCACTCAGTCATGTCCGACTCTTTGCAACCCCATGAACTGCAGCATGCCAGGCCTCTCTGTCCATCACCAACACCCAGAGTTCACTCAGACTCACGTCCATCAAGTCAGTGATGCCATCCAGCCATCTCATCCTCTGTCATCCCCTTCTCCTCCTGCCCCCAATCCCTCCCAGCATCAGTCTTTTCCAATGAGTCAACTCTTCGCGTGAGGTGGCCAAAGTACTGGAGTTCCAGCTTTAGCATCATTCCCTCCAAAGAAATCCCAGGGCTGATCTCCTCCAGAATGGACTGGCTGGATCTCCTTGCAGTCCAAGGGACTCTCAAGAGTCTTCTCCAACACCACAGTTCAAAAGCATCAATTCTTCAGTGCTCAGCTTTCTTCACAGTCCAACTCTCACATCCATACATGACCACAGGAAAAGCCATAGCCTTGACTAGATGGACCTTTGTTGGAAAAGTAATGTCTCTGCTTTTCAATATGCCATATAAGTTGGTCATAACTTTCCTTTCAAGGAGTAAGCGTCTTTTAATTTCATGGCTGCAATTATCATCTGCAGTGATTTTGGAGCCCCAAAAAATAAAGTCTGACACTATTTACACTGTTTCCCCATCTATTTCCCATGAAGTGATGGGACCAGATGCCATGATCTTTGTATTCTGAATGTTGAGCTTTAAGCCAACTTTTTCACTCTCCTCTTTTACTTTCATCAAGAGGCTTTTGAGTTCCTCTTCACTTTCTGCCATAAGGGTGGTGTCATCTGCATATCTGAGGTTATTGATATTTCTCCCAGCAATCTTGATTCCAGCTTGTGCTTCTTCCAATCCAGCGTTTCTCATGATGTACTCTGCATAAATGTATAAAAAATATTTCAGAAATAAATTGCTTTTACTTGTAGCCATTCCATGCTACAAGAATAGCTCTAATTATTTCTTCTCTGGTAGTTAAAAATCCTTTCAGCAGTTGGCTGAGAAAAATCAATTGCATGTTGATCTCAATGTTTCATTCTGGTATCCATTTATGGATTACATTTCAAAAGAATGTGCTCATAATGAAGAAAAACCATGCCATTGTCTAGATTTATTCTTTTAGCTGATAGTTAATTAAGCAAAACAAAGTCAATATTCATATATTTTCACCAGTGAGGAAGAAAAACAATTATAAAGCAGCCCCAGACGAGAAGGCATTCTGTATACATCAATGTCAGCTCTGCACTACTTAGTTGTTTAATATCTGGCAAATATACACTTCTTCTGAACTTCAGTTTACCTGTAAGGAAAGTTACGCTGGACTGTATCTTTTCAAAAAAAAAGAAAGAAAAACTTCCTAGTTTAATGCCATGTATTTTAAGTCAGAAAACTGAAGAGCATAAACCCAATTTGAACACTCTGAAAACACGTCATATAAAATAAGCCTGAACACCCTGATCCACTGCAAATGATTCAATTTACATAATAAGGCAGGGAAAGTAACACTGGAGGCTTAGCCACAAGTTGTTTATTTACATGGAGATCAAGGATTTCCTGCTGCCCCTTGAAGAAATGGAAAGAGATTGCTGGTTATGAAATTCTATAAGAAAATTCTATAAATCTTTCTTGATTCAATATATGGTTTTATACATAGCTAGACTTCCCTGGTGGCTCAGACGGTAAAGTGTCTGCTCGCAATGTGGAAGATCTGGTTTCGATCCCTGGGTCAGGAAGATCCCGTGGAGAAGGAAATGGCAATCCACTCCAGTACTCTTGCCTGGAAAATTCCATGAACTGAAGAGCCTAATAGGCTACAGTCCATGGGGTTGCAAAGAGTCGGACACGACTGAGCGGCTTCACTTTCACTTTCAAAGTAAAATCAGTTTATGAAGTATATGTTTAGCAATGTCTGGACAGGTAACTTAGGTGTCTGGGCTACAGGAATACATGTTTAACTTTACTGTCTTTATTGACTTCCTGATCTCAGAGAAAAGATTTGTGTTTTTCAATGGTAGCATCCTGAGACAGAGCCCTCCCTCTCATACACTCTGATCTTCCTTCAAGACTTTAGAATGTCAATCTGAAACAGGTCATTCTGAGCTTTCAGTCAGTTAGCTGTCCACTACAAATCCCTGCTCTCCTTCAGCAGAGTAGGGCTATGTCTACAAAGTGACTGCTCAGCCCATCTGCATTTCCCAGCTCCTCTTCTGGGGGAATTGTACTGTGGCCACATAACTAAATCTGGCCAGTTAACTGTGAATCCAGTTACATGTTACACTTTTGACATGGTTAAGAAGAGAATTTGCCTCATCCATCCTCTGTTTTTCTTTTTGCTAGCTAAGAGCAAAGGACTGCAATGTTCCAGGAGATGGCAAAATCATGGGAGACAAAGAAGCTGACTTTCTGAACTACCATGTGAAAGGCAGACCTTACACATCCCAGAGGACCATCATATGAGAAATTAAGAACTACTGTGTTAAGCCAAGGACATGCAGAGTGCTGGGCCTTTTTTTTTTTTTTTAACAGCACTTAAGACTTCCTTGATTCAAACATAGGCAGACACTTGAGGATACACTTTTCTTATTAAAAGAAACCCCAATTGATAGTTATTTTTATTTTGTACATAAGTTATCCTGTAGAGATTTTCCTTATATAACATTAATTAAAGAATATAAAAATACCAGCCCTATCCTCCTGTTGAAATGTATTTATTCAATATTATACCTATGGCTGTCACCATTGCTTAATTTGTTATGTTCAGTTGAGCCATGATGGCTCTGTACAGGGATAACACCTTGGACAGAAATAAAAATAACTGAAAAATTCATGCTCCATTTCTGTTAAGTCTACCCTTCAGGCAGCCGTGTTCTCCCACTTTTCAGCTTAATGACTTCCCTGATTTTCATAGTGTGGTGGGAGGTATTCCCAGTGGAGTAGCTCTTGCTGAAGCAATTATACAGTATCTCTAGAAAATTTTCTGGTGAGGAGTGGGCAGGAAAATCAGTGTTTATCAAAATGTGCATTTATTTTTTAATTTATTCTCACATCTCAAAACAAGATATAAGTATTATACAATTAAGCACTGCAGAAAATGTTTGTCTAAATTTGGGTGTATATATCATTAAGAGGGGCTTCCCAGGTGGTAAAGAATCTGCCTGACAGAGTAGGAGTTGCAGGAGACACAGGTTTGATCCCTGGGTTGGGAAGAGCCCCTGGAGGAGGGCCTAGAAACTCACCCCAGTATTCCTGCCTGGGAAATCCCATGGACAGAGAAACCTGAGAGCTACAGTCCATGGGGTTGCAAAGAATCAGACACAGCTGAGCACGCACGTGAGCTTAGTTAAGAGACTTCTTCAGGGAACTTAACCAGTCATTACAATGGCAAAATCAACAACAAAAATCCCTTAAAACAACTTAAAATTATTCCATTCAGTTACATCAGATGCTCCTTTCAGATGGAAAACACAGCTGTCCATTATCATTAACATTTCACCCAAAAGCACAAAAATAAATTGTGGAAAGTCATTTACAAAATTATAAAAGAAGTTTCTTTTATTCCCCACCTCTACTGCATCTGTTACTGATACCAGCTATAGCCAGCTTTTAGTATGCATACACGGAGAAGGCAATGGCACCCCACTCCAGTACTCTTGCCTGGAAAATCCCATGGACGGAGTAGCCTGGAAGGCTGCAGTCCATGGGGTTGCTGAGGGTCGGACACGACTGAGCGACTTCCCTTTCACTTTTCACTTTCCTGCATTGGAGAAGGAAATGGCAACCCACTCCAGTGTTCTTGCCTGGAGAATCCCAGGGACGGGGGAGCCTGGTGGGCTGCCATCCATGGGGTCGCACAGAGTCGGACACGACTGAAGTGACTTAGCAGTAGCAGTATGCATACAATCCAAGAACATCTTGCTTTCCTCTGAAAACTGACATTTTTCCCTTTTGATAATCAGAGCAAAGCACTTAACCTCTTGCTTTGGCTGCCAGAAATCTTAGTGCCAACTCTTATATTTGATCACAGCAATTGTGGTTCCCTTCATCATTGCTTCACATGTTCTCTTATGCACTCTTAACTGTTTTTCTTTTCCCATTTCTGTCTCTCTGAAAACTCAGTTCAGTTCAGTTCAGTTCTGTCACTCAGTCGTGTCGGACTCTTTGCGACCCCATGAATCACAGCACGCCAGGCCTCCCTGTCCATCACCATCTCCCAGAGTTCACTCAAACTCACGTCCATCGAGTCAGTGATGCCATACAGCCATCTCATCCTCTATCATCCCCTTCTCCTCCTGCCCCCAATCCCTCCCAGCATCATCTTTTGAATATGCTATCTAGGTTGGTCATAACTTTTCTTCCAAGGAGTAAGCGTCTTTTAATTTCATGGCTGCAGTCACCATCTGCAGTGATTTTGGAGCCCAAAAAAATAAAGTCTGACATCATTTACACTGTTTCCCCATCTATTTCCCATGAAGTGATGGGACCAGATGCCATGATCTTCGTTTTCTGAATGTTGAGCTTTAAGCCAACTTTTTCACTCTCCTCTTTTACTTTCATCAAGAGGCTTTTGAGTTCCTCTTCACTTTCTGCCATAAGGGTGGTATCATCTGCATATCTCAGGTTATTGATATTTCTCCCAGCAATCTTGATTCCAGCTTGTGCTTCTTCCAGCCCAGTGTTTCTCATGATGTACTCTGCATATAAGTTAAATAAGCAGGGTGACAATATACAGCCTTGACGTACTCCTTTTCCTATTTGGAACCAGTCTGTTGTTCCATGTCCTGTTCTAACTGTTGCTTCCTGACCTGCATATTTAAAAAGAGAAAAGACACGTGGATTTAATTTTAAATAGATTTATTTGCAACTCTTCATAAGAATTATATAAAACCCCCTAGATATGTAACTCAGTCCTTTTATGGCTGATTCTCTTATTGTTTTTTTATCAGATGTCATTAATCATTAAACTAAAGAAACATTTTAAGCATGTATGCCTGACCAAATCCCAGGGTAATGTCAGGGAGAGGAGAAGTAAATGACAATTATGGACCTACCACTCATACAATTTGCAAATCAAGTACAACTTGCAAGCCATGTATTTAGCAACTTTACT
This sequence comes from Cephalophus harveyi, assembly GCA_006410635.1. Lineage (NCBI taxonomy): Eukaryota > Metazoa > Chordata > Mammalia > Artiodactyla > Bovidae > Cephalophus > Cephalophus harveyi. Next base: position 356,640 of record SJYT01032260.1, on the reverse strand, counting down.
GTTATCAGTTAGAAAGTTAAGTGAATGTTTAAATTGAGATCTCAGTCAAGGTTACTTTAAATTGATGCTGACTATTAAATACTTATGGGCTTCCCTGGTGGCTCAGATGGTGAAGAATCTACCTGCAATGCAGGAGACCTGGGTTCAATCCTTGGGTTGGGAAGATCCCCTGGAGAAGGGCATGGCAACCCACTCCAGTTTTCTTACCTGAAGAATCCCCATGGACAGAGGAGCCTGACAGGCTACAGTCCGTAGGGCCGCAAATAGTCAGACACAACTGAGCAACTAAACACACACACTAAGTACTTGAAAAATAAAAATGAAAGTTTTTTTTTTTTTCTTTTCCCTGAAACTATCAAAAGGTAGAGCACGCACTTTTGTCATGACTTTTCTTTCTATCTTGATTTTTAACTTTGGTCTCATGAATGCTAATGATTAGGGTTAACTTTTGTGAACTCATATCTTTATTAATATTCAATACCATATTTTTCCAAAGATAAAAACTGGAAACTGTACTCACCAAAAGCATTTTAAGAGAATTATCTGAGCTGATGGTCTGCACAGGGACAGCATTCTCTGTGTGCCTTGTTACTTGAAATGTACCCTGAACTAGGCAGAATTATACGTAAAAGGTGTAATTTGTTCTCCAGAGTAGTAAAATGCTATTGTTTGAAAATAGGGCAATAAATATAAAATGGAATGAGTACATAAATAAAAATGCAAGTGTTAAAAAAAAAAACTAAAGTTAATCCAGAACCCAAATAAACAGATAATACAGAGAGCCAGAAGTTGGGTCTTAACATTGTATAATGATGGCGTTTTCAGTATGCAGCAAAATACTCAGGTTTCTTTGGATATACCAAGCAAAGATTAAATTGGGCTCATTAAAGAACTATAATAAACACTTCTGAGAAAGTTTCAAAAGTCTATTTTTTGTTGAAAGTTGGTAATTTCAAAGTTCCAATACTTTGGCCACTTGATGTGAAGAACTGACTCACTGGAAAAGACCCTGATGCTGGGAAACATTGAAGGCAGGAAGAAAAGGGGATGACAGAGGATGAGATGGTTGGATGGCATCACTGACTCGATGGACATGAGTTTGAGCAAGCTCTGGGAGTTGGTGATGGACAGGGGAGCCTGGAGTGCTGCAGCCCATGGGGTCACAAAGAGTCAGACACAACTGAGTGACTGAACTGAACTGAACTGATTTGAATTCATGTGATAAATATTTTTCAATAAACCAGAATATCAGTTTGATGTGCTATCTCATCTCTTTTTTTACAGTCACTGCAACAATATCTACCCAAACATATCCAGAAGATCCATTGTTTTCTTTTTAGTATTAGCCTTCTTTTTAATTATAGTGAACACAGACATTTCTATATCTGCCAAACTACCAAGTTACTTCAGTCGTGTCCGACTCTGTGCGACCCCATAGACAGCAGCCCACCAGGCTCCCCCATCCCTGGGATTCTCCAGGCAAGAACACTGGAGTGGGTTGCCATTTCCTTCTCCAATGCATGAAAGTGAAAAGTGAAAGTGAAGTCACTCAGTCGTGTCCTACCCTCAGCAACCCCATGGACTGTAGCCTTCCAGGATTCTCCGTCTATGGGATTTTCCAGGCAAGAGTACTGGAGTGGGGTGCCATTGCCTTCTCAACATTTCTAAATAGAGGAGGGAAATTACTTCAAGGGAGATTAGGCAAATGTTCCACCACAGCTTCTTAGAAAGCAGCACATCTTCTGGCCTTCTTGTTACCTCTGGATTTTGCTCAGGAGAGACAGCATCTACTCAGTGGTTTCTAGATTGCTGAGGAGTGTGCTTACACAAGTTTGGAGGAGAACAAAGCTTCTGCACTCTCTCAATTCAGGGTTAGCATCAATGCTTTGCTGCTTGAATAGGAAACTGCAGTGCACATTGAACTAGGGGTAGGGAATGTGTTCCATTCCTAAAAAGAGACGGAGAATGCACAACATCCTGTTTGGTGGAGAGAAGAGCATAGGGCCGTGGAGGTGACTGAGCTTATTTTTAGGCCTTGCTCTGCTGCAGAAAATTATGTGACCATCCATCAAATAGAATGTCTTGCCTACATTACAAAACTGGTAGAAAAATTAGATGTGATAAACAGATAAGGAAAGATCTTAAAGATGCAAATTCCTCTGTAAAAGCTGACCAAAACATCCCATGGAACCTCATCCTTCACATAAGCATGGCTTAGAAAATCCACACTTTCCTAATGAGTTCTCCCTCCTTTATTCTACCTTCCCCTAGATAAATCCTCAATTGATTTGCCTTGAAGGTTTAGACACACTCATTGTCTGAGCCTTTTCTCTCTGTTTCACAAACTACCATGCCTTTTCACCCACCACTAATACATTCCAGATATTATAAAGACCCAAGACATGCCTATTGAGTCAGAATAGTATAGATGTTGACTTCAATTTAGTTTTGATTATTTTCCAATAATTTAATAATTTGTTTTTGTCAGCCTAAGAATTCTTTAGAGTAAAAAAGCATTCAGCTCCAAATTACTTGCTGCTCTTTTATGCTAACCAAGTGACTGTCAATGAGGTTTCCTTTCTTAATGACAGGTAAAACTTTATAAGATAGATGGTCTCATAAAACTAAAAATGCTTGAAAACATCTATCTTCTCCTAACTAACAAGCAGTTCATCCTTTTTAAGCAATATAATAGATATCATCAGAGATTCAACATGAAGACTTCCTGCCTAAGTTAATACTAATTAGTTTTCACATTTCAATACTGAGGAATGGGGTTCTCAGAGATTATATTTAGCCAAACAGAAAAATAAACAATTGTTACTAACATTGCTCTATTTAAACATTGTCACTCATTATCCTTTATTTTTCACTTGAACAAATAATACTGAATATGTCTCAAATTCTCAGAGCCTCAGTAAAAAGGGTAGAAAAATGTTGTACAAAGACATCCAGACAGCAATTGTCACACTGATGACCTCAGAAGAAGCCTAACTTGCACTCTTCTGGGGAACTGAGACCGCTGCTTCCAGGGTCAAGTTCTCCTTTTAACAGCATACTGAGGCAGGGTAGTTCCGCTACTGCCTGAATTTCTGTCACTGCCTTTCCCATAGGGGAGTCATGCTCCCTTTCTCCTACTGCTACAATTATATCTTCAAATGCTACCAGGTCTCACCTATGGAATCAGTATATCCTGAGAGCATTACTCTCCTAGGTACTATGTCAGGACAGGAAGTAAGAAAAAGAAAAAGGAAAGGAGCTGGTATATTAAAAAAGTTTTCCTTCACACAAGATTAAGTTCAGGTATGACCGGGAACATGAAGATTTCAGTGTATTCAAACTGATAGACCTTTCAATGTAGCATTTTTAGTCTGCTAATAACTGGCCAAATTATCTTTATGAAAAACAAAGGAGCGTTTTCACTTAGATAAGTCAAATCTGTTATTTGTAAAATTTCCAGATAGTCAATCATGCTTAGATTTAGCTATGCTCTTTTAAATGTTATATGCACAGTAACATAAAATTAACAGAAGCCTAATAGTTCAGCCACCAAATTCATGAGCTCTACCCAGATGTTGCACTTTTATATTGAAAATTACATTGAAGAAAATTACAGCAGAAATATTGATCCAGGAAATAATATTTTACAGAAGATTACATATGGAATAAAATCCATGTTGGATTACTTAAACCCAAATAATTTGTATCAGTACAGTATTTACATTAGTATAACATTCAGTCAGGCAAAAGATTGTTTTGTCTAAACTATCAGCTGTTTCACACTGAAGTATTCAGTTCAGTTCAGTCACTCAGTCATGTCCAACTCTTTGCGACCCCATAAATCGCAGCACGCCAGGCCTCCCTGTCCATCACCATCTCCCAGAGTTCACTCAAACTCACGTCCACCAAGTCGGTGATGCCATCCAGCCATCTCATCCTCTGTCATCCCCTTCTCCTCCTGCCCCCAATCCCTCCCAGCATCAGAGTCTTTTCCAATGAGTCAACTCTTCCCATGAGGTGGCCAAAGTATTGGAGTTTCAGCTTCAGCATCATTCCCTCCAAAGAAATCCCAGGGCTGATCGCCTTCAGAATGGACTGGTTGGACCTCCTTGCAGTCCAAGGGACTCTCAAGAGTCTTCAACACCACAGCATCAAAAGCATCAATTCTTCAGCTCTCAGATTTCTTCACAGTCCAACTCTCACATCCATACATGACCACTGGAATTAAAGTCCAGAAAAGTCCAGTTCTAACCGTTGCTTCCTGACCTGCATGTAGGTTTCTCAAGAGGCAGGTCTGGTATTCCCATCTGTTTCAGAATTTTCCACAGTTTATTGTGATCCGCACAATCAAAGGCTTTGGCATAGTCAAGAAGGCAGAAATAGATGTTTTTCTGGAACTCTCTTCCTTTCTCGATGATCCAGTGGATGTTGGCAACTTGATCTCTGGTTCCTCTGCCTTTTCTAAAACCAGCTTGAACATGTGGAAGTTCATAGTTCACGTACTGCTGAAGCCTGGCTTGGAGAATTTTGAGCATTACTTTACCAGCGTGTGAGATGAGTGCAATTGTGCTGTAGTTTGAACAGTCTTTGGCATTATGTAAAATCATTATTTCAGCTTCCAAAACTCTGTTTCTCTCTTTTCCCTCAAGTTCCAAATGCTTCCTCTCTTCTGTACGCATGCTTCGACATTCCTGCCTCCCAATACGATCACCACTATCCCATCAAATTATGCCTTACGTCTCATTTGAAGTACATTTAATAAAATGTACTTTTGTAATTAAACTTTTCATGTTATTTCATATTAATAAAACAAAAGCAGGAAAAAGAAGTGATCTTTTCAAATGACTTAGTCAAGAAAACATGCCCCATTTATCTACTGGAAAGTATAAGTGCAGAAACCACATCCAAATTCATAACCTCTCAACAATGCTGATACCTGCACCCTTGTTTTCTTCATAGCTTATGAGCATTCACGGATGAGGAATGGATGGTACTCTGATGAGTGAAGAGCATTAGCTCTCAGAGGACAAAATATATTTTAATAGCTTTTGAGGAAAGCAGAACAGGAACAATGAAGGAACTATGTTATTTAGAAGGGATTTAATCTCATCAAGTGTCTTGGTTATCACATATAAATAACTAAATCCATTTTATGTAAATCAAAGTCCAGTCTGAAATATGCTTCCCTTCCAGAGCCTATCATATATTGTCAAGAACACCCAAACAGAAAGGAGATGACATGGTTAGACTCTTGGTTACTCCGTACTATCTAAGCAGCTCATGGAGTGTGGAGCATGTGTAAGGAAGATGTCATGACTGAATGCAGAGGTAATCACTTGGGCTTAGTACTCAAGTCCTTACTATGGAGAAAGTGGCTTTGTTTATTAGTTTGCTTTTGCAATTATTTAAAGGCTTAATGTGACTGATAATTTTTACTTTTTTTACATCATGAGTAAATGCTTTTAGATTCTCTATCGCAGTGCATTTCATGGTAATATTGATATGTTGGCATTCACTAGTCCTGTGTTTTACCGTTTTCCTTTGTGCCCTGTTTTCTAAGGGTACAGGAATGCAGAGGATAATTACAACCAAGGAAGCAGCCAAATTTATGTACTAAAATAATCAAAGTCCTCAATATTTCATGTACATTTTCCATCTGAGAATCCCTTGAAAGCACTGTTGCCATTTTATTTTCCACACTTTTCTATGAACTGCTGACAGATAAATAAGCCCAACAAGATTGTTTAGATATTCTGAACTTCAGTTATTATTTACCAACTCCAAGGTATGAAATGAAGCTCCTGCTTCAGAATCATGAATTTAATAACCTCAGCATATCTTAGAATGCCATCCAGGAAAAAACCTAGTGTACATTGCATCCTGAAAGCCAAGTAGGGTCTCTCAATGCTCTGGTTGGAGAAAGCCAAATTCAATTTCCAAAATCCAAGTTAGTTATGCCTGGTATAAGCCTGCCAAATCTCCTAATCTTCACAATGATCATAGAGGATTTTTTTGTTGATAAGTAAGGAATTAGTGAGACAACGTTTGAATTGGCACAAATCCTTCCCATAATTCAAAAAATAGCTGAAAGCAAATAGCATCAATGGTAAGTGGGCCAGTGATGCTAATTTTGATTGTGAAGGCCTATAAATAAATATTATTTTGCAAATATTTTCCCTTTATTGAGGAAGAAAATTAAATCTCTTGTTTGTTGAAGTTACTGCAACCTGTATTTCAATGTGTAGACTATGGATCTGATTTAGTAGCATCTACAGAAACATTTTTGGGCCAGGATAATAATTTATTTCAGTGTGTATCCACCTAACTCATTTTCTTTCCCTTGGCAAATTACAATTTTGCATTGACTTTCTGAGAACTGGGATGCAAAAATTAGTGTTTATTTGGGTGGTAAATTGACTGTCACTCTAGGAAGAAGCACAAGCTGGAATCAAGATTGCCGAGAGAAATATCAATAACCTCAGATATGCAGATGACACCACCCTTATGGCAGAAAGTGAGGAGGAACTAAAAAACCTCTTGATAAAAGTGAAAGAAGAGAGTGAAAAAGTTGGCTGAAAGCTCAACATTCAGAAAACGAAGATCATGGCATCTGGTCCCATCACTTCATGGGAAATAGATGGGGAAACAGTGGAAACAGTGTCAGACTTTATTTTGGGGGGCTCCAAAATCACTGCAGATGGTGACTGCAGCCATGAAATTAAAAGACACTTACTCCTTGGAAGAAAAGTTATGACCAACCTAGATAGCATATTGAAAAACAGACATTATTTTGCTAATAAAGGTCCATCTAGTCGAGGCTGTGGTTTTTCCAGTGATCATGTATGGATGTGAGAGTTGGACTGTGAAGAAAGCTGAGCACTGAAGAACTGATGCTTTTGAACTGTGGTGTTGGAGAAGACTCCTGAGAGTCCCTTGGACTGCCAGGAGATCCAACCTGTCCATTCTGAAGGAGATCAGTCCTGGGATTTCTTTGGAGGGAATGATGCTAAAGCTGAAACTCCAGTACTTTGGCCACCTCATGCGAAGAGTTGACTCATTGGAAAAGACCCTGATGCTGGGAGGGATTGGGGGCAGGAGGAGAAGGGGATGACAGAGGATGAGATGGCTGGATGGCATCACTGACTTGATGGACGTGAGTTTGAGTGAACTCTGGGAGATGGTGATGGACAGAGAGGCCTGGTGTGCTGCAATTCATGGGGTCGCAAACAGTTGGACATGACTGAGCGACTGAACTGAACTGGACTGAACTGAACTTGCTCAGATGGTAAAGAATCTGCCTGCAATGAGGGAAATCTGGGTCCTATCCCTGGGTCAGGAAGACCCTCTGGAAAAGGGAATGGCAATCCACTACAATATTCTTGCCTGGAGAATTCAATGGACAGAGTAGCCTAGCCGGCTTAGTTCATGTGGTTGCAAAAAGTTGGACATGACTGAGCAACTTTCTTTTCTTTCTGAAAAAAAACATCCTGCTTTTCTTATTAAAGTCTTCACAAAACTATCCAATAAAATGTGCTTATAGATCACTAAGTGGATGGTAGATTCCCATGAAATCTCAGAGAGTTAAAAAAGTGACTTTTTCAAAATAACTGCTAAAGTTATATAAGTTGAAAAAAGATACATTTTTTTTTCTTTTTTTCAAATTTTTATTGGCATATAGTTGATTCACAGTGTTGTGTTAGTTTCCGCTGTACAACAAAATGAATCAGTTATATATATACATATAACCACTCTTTTTCAGATTCTTTTCCCATATAGGTCTTTGCAGAGTATTGAGAAGAGTTCCCTGTGCTATATAGTAGATCCTTATTAATTATCTGTTTTACATATAGTGGTGTGTATCTGTCAATCTCAATTTCCCTATTTATCCCTCCCTTTCCCTTTGCCCCACCTACCCAGGCAACCATAACTTTGTTTTCCACATCTGTGACTCTACTTCTGTTTTCTAAATAAAGTTCATTTGTACAATTCTTTTTAGATTCCACATACAAGAGATATATGATATTTGTCTTTCTCTGTCTTACTTCACTCAGGATGACAGTCTCTAGGTCCATCCATGTTGGTGCAGATGATATTATTCTGTTCTTTTTTATGGATCAATAATATTGCATTGCATATATGTACCACATCTTTATCTATTCATCTACCATTGGATATGTAGGTTGCTTTCATGTCCTGGTGACTGTAAATCATGTTGCAATGAATACTAGGGTCGTGTATCTTTTGAAATTATGGTTTTCTTTGGATATATGCCCAGGACTGGAATTGCAGGATCATATGGTAGCTCTAATTTTAGTTTTTTTAAGGAAATTCCAGACTGTTTTCCATAGTAGCTGTACCAATTTAAATTCCCACCAAAAGTGTGGGAGAGTTCTCTTTTCTCCATGCCCTCTGGAGCACTTGCTGCCAGTTAATTTTTTGATGTAGCCAATCTGATCAGAATGAGTGATACCTCACGGTAGTTTTGATTTTCCATTTTTCTAATAATTACTGATGTTGAATGTCTTTTCCTGTGCTTTTTGTCCATCTCTATGTCTTCTTCGGAGAAATGCCTGTTTAGATCTTTCACCCATTTTTTTGATTGGGTTGTTTTTTTGATATTGAGCTGCATGAGCTATTTGTATATTGTGGAGATTAATCCCTTGTCCATCACCTCATTTGCAACTATTTTCTTCCATTCTCAGGGTTGTTCTTTTGTCTTCCTAATGGTTTCCTTTTCTGTGCAAAAGCTTTTAAGTTTAATTACGTCCTATTGGTTTATTTTTGTTTTTATTTTCATTAGGAGATGGATCAAAAAAGATATTGTCATGATTTATGTCAGAGAGTGTTCTGCCTATGTTTTCCTCTAAGATTTTTATAGTGTCCAGCCTTATTTTTAGCTCTTTGGTATATTTCAAGTTTATCTTTGTGTATGGTGTTAGGGAGTAGTGTAATTTCATTCTCTAACATGTAGCTGTCCAGTTTTCATAGCACCACTTATTTTAGCAACTCTCTTTTCTCCACTGTATATTCTTGCTTCCTTTGTCATAAATCAGGTGACCACAGGTGCTTGGATTTATCTCTGGGCTTTCTGTCCTGTTCCATTGATCTATATTTCTATTTTTGTTCCAGTTTTGATTATCTTGTACCTTTCTGTCTATACTGTACCTTTGTAGTATAGTCTGAAGTCAGGGAACTTGATTCCTCTAGCTGTTTTTCTTTCTCAAGATTGCTTCCGCTGAGATATACACTTGGATGTTACTTTAAACCAGGACTAAAGAGATGTTATCAAAGGTTTCAGTTTAGTTTTCTGTTTCCAGTGGGCAATCTCTCTTATAAACAAAAAAAATCAAACTGAAACACTGAAGCTTTTTTCAATCTTAGCCTTTAGTATTTTAATTTAGTGTGTGTTTTACTATTTCCTACTTCAATGTAAGGAACTGAAACCTGTTGGCAGAAGACATCATAAGAGTACCCTGATGTTACTGGGAGAGACTGAACTAATGGAGGACTGAACAAAAGCTAAACTAGTGCTACTTCTGTACTACTTTAGAAGCGTCTATTTCTGCTTTATCGACTATGCCAAAGCCTTTGACTGTGTGGATCACAATAAACTGTGGAAAATTCTGAAAGAGATGGGAATACCAGACCACCTGACCTGCCTCTTGAGAAATCTGTATGCAGGTCAGGAAGCAACAGTTAGAACTGGACTATCCCCCGCCTCCCCCACTCCCCGCCCAACAGGAGCCTCCTCTGTCTACTCCCAAAATACAAAAATATTCGCTCAAGATCACAAGTTTTGTCAAAATCGTGGTACATTTACTGCTTCAGAGGTTGTGGGCAAGTTCTTTTTTATTGCTAGCTGATCAGTTACTTGCTTTGGATTTATTTTATAAACCTAAGCTCTTTCTCAGAAATTGTAAGTGGCTCCGAAAAGAGCCTTTGGTTTCAGCTTGGTATTTTTCCAGCTCTCTTCAGACGTTCAGGTAGTTTGCTTAGCTTTACAACTTGGGAGGTGTTACTTGCCCTGGACCTTGTGGTGGTGACTCTCAGTCTTCTTGGGCAGCAGCACAGCCTGGATGTTGGGCAGGACACCGCCCTGCGCGATGGTCACACCGCCCAGCAGCTTGTTGAGCTTCTCATCATTACGGATAGCTAACTGCAGGTGACGCGAGATGATGCATGTCTTCCTGTTGTCTCTGGCCGCGTTGCCCGCCAGCTCCAGGATCTCGGCCGTCAGGTACTCCAGCACCTACGCCAGGTACACTGGTGCACCAGCCCCAACGCGTTCTGCGTAGTTGCCCTTTCGGAGCAGGCGGTGGACTCGGCCCACAGGAACTGCAGGCCTGCTCTGGATGACCGGGTTTTGGCCTTAGCACGTAGTTTACCACCCTGCTTTCCACGACCAGACATAACTAATGATGCAGACCTGTTATAACGGAAAATGTTACCGTTAGGGCACGTGCGGGGGTCTGTTTATAGTCTCAGCTAGGTTGCGATTTGCTGATTGGCTGATACTCTTGTATCACATCAGAGTATGTTACTGGAATCACTTCATTTACATACACACACCCATTATCCAATCAGATGTGAGCTGCCCAACGGCATCTGAGTGCCGTACCTATAAATACCACAGTTGCGGTGAGTCAGTGCCAGTCTTTTTGCCTTCTAGGAGTTGTGCGGCTACCATGCCAGAGCTGACTACAAAGGGCACTACCATCTCTAAAAAAGGCTTCAAGAAAGCTGTAACTAAAACCCAGAAGAAGGAAGGGAAAAAGCGGAAGAGATGTCGAAAAGAGAGCTATTCAATTTACATCTACAAGGTGCTGAAGCAAGTTCACCCAGATACGGGCATCTCTTCAAAGGCCATGAGCATCATGAATTCGTTTGTCAGTGACATTTTCGAGCGCATCGCAGGCGAGGCGTCGCGCTTGGCACATTATAACAAGCGCTCCACTATCACGTCCAGGGAAATCCAAACGGCTGTACGCCTGCTGCTGCCTGGGGAGCTGGCCAAGCACGCGGTGTCTGAGGGCACCAAGGCTGTCACCAAGTACACCAGCTCAAAGTAGTTTCGGCCATCAGACGACCTTTGTAAACCCAAAGGCTCTTTTAAGAGCCACTTAAGTGTCTAAAGGGCTGTAGGCTTTTTGTTTGGCTGGTTAATATATGCAGGCAGGCTCTATCACTAGAGTGAAAAATGATTAACATCCGTTTTATTTCACTCCCCGTCTGTAATACAGTAAGCAGGTAATTTGCTAGTCACGTGTGACTAGTAAGTGAAGTCTCTGATCTCAAGACATTTCAAAGAAGGGAGCTCTCAAAATGTGTTTTCAGGGAGGTTTTATGGTTGAGTGACATGAGGAACATGGCTTGACCTTCTCTTGTATGCCTATTTCAAGTTTGTTTTAAATCGGGTGTTAGTGAAGGGGACCTGAAAACTGGAAAGATTAAGGTAGTAGCCACGTCTGACATGGGAGCATTAAGGCTATTTTGCTGCTTTGCATTTTCTGCATTGTGTGAAAATTCTGGGTTAGGCCAGATGCCCTACAGCTGCTGAAATTTCAAGTTCCTGAGTTTTGGTCTGGTGATGTCATCTGGATAATATTAAAATTAATATTTTATTGTTTATATTTAGAAATTTAAGAGGATATATATAAGATCAGGAAGATCACCTGGAGAAGGGAAAGGATACTCTCTCCAGTATTCTGGCCTAGAGAATTCCAAGGACTGTATAGTCCATGGGGTCACAAAGAGTAGGACATGACTGAGCGACTTTAATTGTCACTTTCATATAGGATCAACTAGACTTTCACAGAAAATAATACAATAAAAGCTAAGACAGATGACATAGAAATCAGATGGCAGAATTCTGCTAACAATACAGTTGGGATCAGATAACTGAATCTTCATTAGCTGTTAGACTAATGATTTTAAGATTCTTTCATGGAGAAAGCCAGTTCTACAGCCAAAGAATACTGGAGTCACTGGGGTATCCCACTCAATTCATGCAAGCGTATCTGCTCTTGACATGCATCTTGATCATCACTTTTTTTTCCACTGAATTTTTCTCATTACTTCTGCTATCAGTCCTCTAGTGTAATTTTGAAGAGTTTGTAGTGGATCAAATGATAACTAACCTCTTCAGAATGAATTTCTCATTGGGAAAGTCCACTTATTAGCTTCCTAGTGCAGCTACAACAAGTTGCCAAAAACTGGTTGACATAAAACAAATATATTATTTCACTGTTTTGAAGGCCAAGAAGCCCAGTATCAGTGTCAGTAGGGCTGGTTCTTTGTGGAGGCACCCAAGGAGAGTCTGTTCTATTTATATGTCTCTTACCTGGCCTCTGGTGGCAGCTGACAATCCTTGGTGTTCCTTGGCTTGCAGCTACACCACTCCAACCTCTGCCTGCCTCAGTTTTCATGTGGTCCTCTACTTTGCAGCTCTGATGCCCCTCTACCTTCTCTTATAAGGATACCCTAAATTTTACCAGGATGATCTCAAAATTCTTAACTATACCCTATTTCCAAACAAAGCTCACATTTAGGTACCAGAGGTTAAGACTTGGACATATCTTCTTGCAGGACATAGTTCAGCCTATTACACTTCACCAAACAGATCTTAACCTTGACTCACAAAATTTACATCACACTATCTGGATAAAAGTATTATAGAGTAAATTGAAGAGAATACAAAGCCTTCCTTAGGCACTGAATTATCTCGCTTATTCACAGTCAACTGAAATGACCTTGTATGTTTATGTCTGCCTCACTAAACTACAATGGAAACAATGAGAGTAAGGACCTCCTCTCTTTCTTACACACACATGCACACACACAATCAGTGAATGTTTGAAGACTGAAGAAAAGGGAAACACAAATTTTAAAAACTTTTTTGAAAAACAAAGTAAACAACAAAATTCATAGTCACGTGTCCGTGACTTGCCCTGAAGAGTTAGCAATGTCGGCCTGCCAGAACCATGCAGTTTCCTAGTCAATTTTGGGTAGCCAGGTTGTTGGATTACAATATAGGTGATGGCAGTATTCCCACATTCCACGGGTAATAGGCCCTGGACAGCATACAAAGGTGTGGCATTCGGGCAAAAAAGCCTTTGTGCTTACGTTTAGAGTTAGGCTGGCCCAGAGGGTCCCAACTTCCTTAGGCACAAACAGTGGAAAAAAGCTACCCTTAATGTGTTAATGTTCTGTTCCTGGTGGCTTAGAGGTTAAAGCGTCTGCTTCCAATGCGGGAGACCTGGGTTCGATCCCTGAGTCGGGAAGATCCTCTGGAGAAGGAAATGGCAATCCACTCCAGTATTCTTGCCTGGAGAATCCCATGGACAAAGAAGCCTACTAGGTTACAGTCCATGGGGTCACAAAGAGTCGGACACGACTGAATGACTTCACCTTCACCTCTGTTCCTTTTATCACACTCCTTTTCTAGATCTCTGCACAGCTTTGCGCCCTTCATAGTTTTTTTTAAGTCATTCATAGAAACGAAAACCCAAATAGCCTTCCTGACTCCATTATAATGAGAAACTTTTACATTGTATACCGTACATTGCATACCATTAAGCTTTTCTGAATTTATTGGGGCCTTTTAAGGACATTGGTTACACAGTAACACCTGTGTTTAACCGAGAGTACTATAACTATCAATCCTAGTACTCACTGAAATCTCAGTCCCAACTCTTTGCAACTCCATGACTGTAGCCCACCAGGCTCCTCTGTCCACGGAATTCTCCAGCCAATACTGGAGTAATTAGGGATCCATTCCCTTTTCCAGGGGATGGAACTCAAGCCTTCCCCACTGCAAGCGGGATCTTTTACCATCTGAACCCCCAGGGAAGGTCAAGAATTCGGGAGTGGGTAGCCTAGCCTTCAACAGGGGAACATTCCAGGCCCGGAAATCGAACCGGGGTCTTCCGCAGATCTTTACTAGCTAGCTACCGTAAAGTGAGCCCACAGCTTTTTCAAGTGTGTTAAGTGGCTCTGAAAAGAGCCTTTGGGTTGTTAAAAACTGGTTACTTTTACAAGTTCATTTGGAGCTCGTGTACTTGGTAACAGCCTTGGTGCCCTCAGATACGGCGTGCTTAGCCAATTCCCCAGGCAGCAGCAAGCGCACAGCTGTCTGAATCTCCCTGGATGTGATGGTTGAACGCTTGTTGTAATGCGCCAGGCGCGACGCCTCACCGGCAATACGCTCGAAGATGTCAGTGACAAAGGAATTCATAATGCTCATAGCTCTTGATGAGATGCCCGTATCTGGGTGAACTTGTTTTAAAACTTTGTAGATGTATATTGAATAGCTCTCTTTTCTGCATCTTCTGCGTTTTTTCCCTTCTTTTTTCTGAGTTTTAGTAACAGCTTTTTTGAACCCTTTCTTGGAGATGGTGGCACCCTTTGAAGACAGCTCCGGCATGGCTAGTGTCAGCAGCTTTTCAGTGTCATCAGCTCTTTTCAGCGTTAGGAGCCCTTTACTGTTTAAATAACCTTGTTACAGTATGAACAGCTGGCAGTAAAAAGAGCAAATATAATGCACGCGAAATAATCAAAGATGCTTTGTGGGTGGAAAGAGTGGTATTTATAGGCACGGCACTGAAGTGACGTGTCAAGAGGCCAACGTCTGATTGGATACCTGGGAGTGTCGTTATGTAAATGAGGTGATTTGCTTGAGCTTTGCTGATTGGCTAGACGGCCATCAGCCAATCAGAAAGCAAAGTACAACCTACCGTCAGGGTATAAATAGGTCCAGTATGTGTGGTAGCCCTGTAGTTGGTAGCCCGTTCCAGGGTTCTTCCCTGGAGAACCACAGGGATGGGGGAGCCGGGTGGGCTGCCGTCCTTGTGGTCACACAGAGTCGGACACGACTGAAGCGACTTATCGGCAGTAGCTAGCACCAGCTTGTTGCGAAATCATGTCGGCTCGCGGGAAGCAAGGCGGCAAGGCCTGTGCTAAGACAAAAAGTCGCTCTTCCAGAGCAGGTTTGTAGTTTTCAGTGGGCAGGATCTATCACCTGCTCCGCAAGAGCAACTATGCTGAGCGGGGTGGGGCAGGTGCTCCACGATACTTGGCAGTGGTGTTGGAGTACCTAATGGCTGAGATCTTAGAATTAGCAGGTAATGCATCACGTGACAAGAAGACTTGCATCATTTCTCGCCATTTGCAGCTGGCCGGCCAGTTCGTAATGATGAGCTCAACAAGCTGCTTGGGGGTGTGACTATTGCTCAGGCTGGCGTCCTTCCCAAAATCCAGCCTGTGCTCCTACCCCAAAAGACCGAGAGCCACCATTACAAAGTACAGAGCAAGTAGTCATAGTACAGAATGCCAGTGAGCAATGCAAGTATCTAGTGAAAGGACAGCAACCAAAGGCTCTTTTCAGAGCCATTCAAATATATCAGTGAGGGCTGTGACCTAGACTGGGCCTGTAAATTGCAGTTTTCCAGCAATAGGCTCCCGAGAATCTCCAGTAACCACAACTTTTGTACTGTGAAAGTATTTGAATGTGGATTCTAACACCCGAGGTTCCTTGAAGCTGTTTGCTTGTGGGCCCTCAGGATGCTTATCAGGTGAGGAGCAAAGCTTCATTCTAATACCCTTTTTATGGCTCATTTTGGTGAGTATTTGACAATCTCTGACTTAACACAGGCCGAGAAAATGTCTTAAAATGTAATGTCCATCAAAAACCTTAATGGCATATGTGGGGGAGAGAGGGATACTAGTATCGCTAGAAGTAGAACTATATCACATGATGTGTCATTGAAATTATTACGGAGTTTTGGTCAGATTTTTCAAGAGATTTAGCCTCTGCAAAACAGTGGCTTCACTTGATCTGTATTATAAACACCAAGAAAAATTTGAAAGCAAATGAACGATTGTCAGACTTACAGAAGATTCAGCAGTTTGCCCTATTTCAAGGAGAAAGAGTCAGTGGTTATTTTTTTGTAAGTCGTTTTAGACACCTAGCTACACGTAAAACAGGTACAAAGAAAACTATAGAGTTCTGTAAGAAAAGATGAAAGTAAACTTCCGTATGTTGAGGGACAATCAAGTTATGAAAAAGCTTATCAGGTCTTGAATTAATGTATGTAGATAAGACATGCGATTGAAGATCAAGGGCACAAAAGGAAGGGAAATTTTTGAAAACTGAAAAGGAAAAAGGAAATTCATAGAGATACATTGAACAAAACTAGATTAGAACATGGTATTAAAAACTTTAAAATGTGAAATCTTAAAATCCAAGAATGCTGATGTGATTGGCTAAATGAGGGATATGTGAAAATTTTCCAAAACAGAAGAATTCCAAATAAAATAGATGGTCCTCCATCAAGCAGCTAGAACTTAACTCCCCAGACTTAAAGTGGAGCATGCAATAGCCAGGGAGAATGCAGTGACTTTACAGAAACCTGCCTCAGATGATGAGTGTTAGCATAAGTGGTAAACCACGTTGTTTGCATGTGCCCTTAATATGCTATGTTGAGAAGGGCAATTTACTCATCTACTCTTCCAACAACCCATAATCTCAGTCTAAACATGAGAAAAGCATCAGACAAATCCAAATTGAGGAACATTTTTTAGAATATGAGTCCTCAAAATTACCAGGGTCATCAAACACAAGGAAATTCTGAGAAACTGTCAGCCCAGAGCAGTTAAGGAGACATTATAAGTAAATGCCATATAAAACAACCTGGGGATTAATCAGCACATAATTTATAGTCAGCATCCGTCCCTATTCAAGGTTCCTTCACATCCACAGATGCAAAGACAGACTGCATAGTACTGTAATGTTTACTGTTGAAAAGTATCTGCGTACGAATTCAAACTTGAGTTGCACAAGAGTCAACTCTATTTTGTACTGGATCCTGGGACAGAAAAACGCTGGGCTGGAAGAAGCACAAGCTGGAATCAAAATTGCCAGGAGAAATATCAATAACCTCAGATATGCAGATGACACCACCCTTATGGCAGAAAGTGAAGAGGAACTCAAAAGCCTCTTGATGAAAGTGAAAGAGGAGAGTGAAAAAGTTGGCTTAAAGCTCAACATTCAGAAAACGAAGATCATGGCATCTGGTCCCATCACTTCATGGGAAATAGATGGGGAAACAGTGGAAACAGTGNAGCTGGAATCAAAATTGCCAGGAGAAATATCAATAACCTCAGATATGCAGATGACACCACCCTTATGGCAGAAAGTGAAGAGGAACTCAAAAGCCTCTTGATGAAAGTGAAAGAGGAGAGTGAAAAAGTTGGCTTAAAGCTCAACATTCAGAAAACGAAGATCATGGCATCTGGTCCCATCACTTCATGGGAAATAGATGGGGAAACAGTGGAAACAGTGCCAGACTTTATTTTTTTAGGCTCCAAAATCACTGCAGATGGTGACTGCAGCCATGAAATTAAAAGACGCTTACTCCTTGAAAGAAAAGTTATGACCAACCCACATAGCATATTGAAAAGCAGAGACATTACTTTGCCAACAAAGGTCCATTTAGTCAAGGCTATGGTTTTTCCTGTGGTCATGTATGGATGTGAGAGTTGGACTGTGAAGAAAGCTGAGCGCCAAATAATTGATGCTTTTGAACTATGGTGTTGGAGAAGACTCTTGAGAATCCTTTGGACTGCAAGGAGATCCAACCAGTCCATTCTAAAGGAGATCAGCCCTGGGTGTTCTTTGGAAGGAATGATGCTAAAGCTGAAACTCCAGTACTTTGGCCACCTCATGAGAAGAGCTGACTCATTGGAAAAGACTCTGATGCCTGGAGGGATTGGGGGCAGGAGGAGAAGGGGATGACAGAGGATGAAATGGCTGGATGGCATCACTGATTCGATGGACGTGAGTCTGAGTGAACTCCAGGAGTTGGTGATGGACAGGGAGGCCTGGCGTGCTGTGATTCATGGGGTCGCAAAGAGTCAGACACGACTGAGAGACTGAACTGAATGAAATCCAAACAAAATTTAGAGTTTAACTCAGTAAAGTGCCAGTGTTAGCTCTAGCTTGTGACAAATGCATAAATGTTCACAATAGAGGAAACAGAGGTATATGGGAACTATCTTTATAACTTTTATGTTAAATCTAAAATTATTCCAAGTTAGAAAGCTTATTTTAAATAGAAATAAACACTTTTTTTAAATTAAATTAGGGAAGAGTTCCAAACCCATAAATGAAGAAATTTTAGTAGACTCAACTCTTAAGCAGAAAGCATGAGTAGCTCTGAAAAGAACCTCTGGTTTTCAGATGTGTCCTTGTAAAAGCTCTTTTATAGGTGTTTTATTTGGTGAGAAGACATAGTGCCTTGCACACAGTGTAGTTGGCAGATTCCCCAGGCATCAACGGACAGTAGCTCTCTGGAATTCCCTGTAGCGGATAGTCAGTCTATTGTAATGAGCCGGGCAGATGGATTCACCAGCAATGCGCTGAAAAGTCAAAAACAAGTTCAGTATTCACATAGAGATCCCAGTGTTGGGGTGAACCTGCTTTAAAACCTACATTGTGGACCTTAAGTGTAATAGCACTGTCTGTGACATCTCTGGTGCTTCTTGCCTTTCTTTTCATCTTAATGGCGGCTACTTGGAGCCTTTCTTGGCCATGACAGCAAACTTTGGGAAAGACTGGGAACAGGAGACACAGCCATCAGCTACCTTGAGAAAAGAAAAATAGCAGGTTGCAAAGCCACAAAGCTTATTTCTATACTGTATATTCAAATAAGGCATCGAATAAACTCAGTTTCTGATTGGAATAAAAGCAAGAGGCAAATGAATGCAAATAAGATGTGCTGTGCTGTGCTGAGTTGCTCAGTTATGTCCGACTGTTTGCGACGCCGTGGATGGTAGCCTGCTAGCCTCCTCTTTCCATGGAATTCTCCAGACAAGAATACTGAAGTGGGTAGCCATTCCCTTCTCCAGGGCATCTTCCCAACTCATAGATCAAACCCAGGTCTCCACTTTGGAGGTGGATTCTTTACTGTGGGAACCACCAGAGAAGCCACAAATAAGGTATCTCAGATCAACTCTGATTGGATAGTACTCCTACTTATATCAACCACTCAGAAAGCAGAAGGCTATCACCTAGGGCCTTGCTCAAGAGCATATGAATGGGGGTTCCTACTGTTGCTCTATTTTGTCAATTTCAGTCTCAGGTTCTTTTGAGAGAGACTGATTTAATCCAAGTTTAAATTTCCAAAGGAATGGAGCTGGCCCAGTTTGAAATATATGTCCACTCACTGTCCATCAGTAGTAGTCAGAGGAGAATTAATCTGAAAACAATGCATTGGAATTAACACATTAATGTGTTAGAAGGATTATTTATTTTCAGTTTCCCTGATGCTGAACATACTTGTCTTTTTAAAACCCTGTCCTCTGGCCAAAAGTGGTTCTTAGCTATCATTTGAGCAAGTGAAAGTGACTCATTGCTATTCATATTCAAGTTATTCACCTGATATAATTTCTGGGGTTTTTTTTTGTTTTTTTTTTAATGGTGAGGTGAGGCATTATTTCATGTTTGGTGGGTTTTTTTTTTTTTTTAACTTTTACCTCCTGGTTTTAAAGACTACCATTATGTAAGTACTTTTTGTCAAATGGTAAAAGTTGCCTTTTGTACATTTCAGAATCAACCTATGGGTTCTCTTTTTTCAAATGTACTTCTTAATATATTTTTCCACTACAATGAAGTCCTATTTAAGTTACATGAAATTAAAAGGTTATATAGAATATCTGTAAACAATGTTAATATATGTTTAAGGTGACACGTCCCCTGATTTTTTCAAATCTCTTATAGCTTTTACAGATATTTAATGGGGTTTATATCCCAGTGCCCTTCTTTTTTATTTTATTGTAGGGACATATTAAAGTGGTCTTTTTATAATGTTTTATAGCTTTTTTATAGATAGAAACTTACTGTTTTATACTGTAATTTTGTATTTAGCTTTCTTATTGAATTCTGTCACTTACATTTTCTAGCTTTTTTTTTCCTTAGGGTTTTCGAGTAGGCAAGAAAATCATATAATGTCACTGCTGTAATTTTCAATAGTTAACTTTCTTGGCTAAAGCAATTGTCTAATAGTCGGGAATGATGATAAATAAAAGTGGTGACTGGGGGTTTTCTCCTCTTACTGATGGTTATAATCAGAATCATCTGATATTGGTGCAGTTGTTGGATAGTTTCTCCTATTTCCTTACCACCCATCCCTCAGGCAATTTGTGTTGTTTGACAGAGACCACTGTACATGTGGATGGTAGACTTACTGGTTCCCAGTTGGTATTTCCCCTCAGTACTGGTTTCATTACTCTAACAGGAAGTGTAATTCACAGATAGAGGCTTGCTGAGTTTGACTTTGTAAGACATCAGTGCCCAGTATGGTCTCTGGAATTGGAGAGGTAAAAACCTGTGTTCTCATAGGGGGGAGTGCCCAGGTTCAGCATCAAAAGGACCTTCCTGGTCAGAGGACAAGAGGAGACTGAAAAAAGAAGTGGACCACTCTAGATTAATGGGTGGTCGTTTTAATAAGCAAGGAAGCTTATGTGCGAGGCTTGTCTTGTGCAGCTACAAGACAAGCCAATCCCTGCACTTTTCCACCAGAATCTTGTTTAAATAGCAGTCTTAACAGGGTTCAGCCAGGAATATAGTCCAGATAGTCTTAGTAACACATTACTCTCTCAAGGCTGCATCCTTGAAGGGGCTCCTAGTTCAGGGACAGTGGGTAGAATGTTCATTCCAAGGACAGGGGAGGATTGAGGAGCCTCCAGTTGCCTGGGTCCAGTTCAAGGGCTAGCTGGTGTGGTCACTTCCTCTTGATGACCTCCCTCAACATCTCTCAACTACTCTTAGCTTAGCTGTGGGATCTAGCTCCTGCCTACCTCACTGGGCTCTTTTCTTATCAGGGTCTCCCATTGTGTTCTTATATCAATACACTTGCAGTTCCATGAATTTAATTTACTTTTTGTCTTTTGTCTTTTGTTGTATCCCCCCAGCCCCCAAATGTTCTTCCTGCCCTTCTTTATTAATTTCTATAAATCATTCAAGATTATGGTCTTGAAATAATATTTCATTATTTCAATCAATGTTGAAATGTACACCTACAAGCAAATAGCTGTTGCCTCCTTCTGAAGTAGTTGCCTTAAACTATTTCTAGATATAGGATGATTAGATCAAAGAGTGTACATGATTTTACAGCTTTGTCTGCATCTTGTTAAATTACTCTTCCAAATGGTTACATCCAAAAAACCACAGCAAAGCATGAAAGTATATCTGTTTTATTTTGCTCTCAAAGAATTTGGTGTTGCTTNGCAAAAATAGAAAATCATTAAAAGGCAGCCAGGGGGCTGAGCCAAGGAGCTGCCTACTTTTTTGCATTGGAGGAAGAGTAAATGACTAACAGGTAACTGATCTGTCTCTTATACACATCTATATGTGTATAAGAGACAGCAAAGAATTTGGTGTTGCTTATGGCAACCCACTCCAGTGTTCTTGCCTGGAGAATCCCAGGGACAGGAGCCTGGTGGGCTGCCGTCTATGGGGTCGCACAGAGTCGGACACGACTGACGTGACTTAGCAGCAAAGATTTGCTTAAGTGTTAGTGTAAAGTGCTACCATATTATTGTTTTAATTTAGATTTATTTTTATCATTGGGAGACTGAACATTTTCATTCATATATATGTGTGTGTGTGTGTATACATACATGCATGCATGTAAGTCGCTTTAGTTATGTCCGACTCTTTGCAACCCCATGGACTATAGCTCCCCAAAGCTTCTCTGTCCATGGGATTCTCCAGGCAAGAATACTGAAGTGGGTTGCCATGCCCTCCTCCAGGGGATCTTCCCAACCCAGGGATTGAACCTGCATCTCTTAACGTCTCCTGTATTGGTAGGCAGGTTCTTTTCCACTAGTGCTGCCTGGGAAGCCACACACACACACACACACACGCACACAACATTTGTTTTTGCCAGTTAGTCTTATCTTGTGAAATGTCTCTTTGGGTCCCTTAAAAAATAATTTAAACAATAAATTCACATTCACTGTTCTCTAACATTATAAAACTTAGGTTATGTTTGACTCTCAATAGAATATTTGTGAAATCTGAAGAAAACAATTTTACAATGTAATCAATTTGAGAAGAGTTGACTCATTGGAAAAGACTCTGATGCTGGGAGGGATTGGGGGCAGGAGGAGAAGGGGACGACCGAGGATGAGATGGCTGGATGGCATCACGGACTCGATGGACGTGAGTCTGAGTGAACTCTGGGAGATGGCGATGAACAGGGAGGCCTGGCGTGCTGCGATTCATGGGATCGCAAAGAGTCGGACACGATTGAGCGACTGAACTGAACTGAACTGAATCAAGAGCCAGTTGGAATTTTTAAATTGCCTCTTGACGAACATATTCCTCATTAACTTGAAGTGTAGTCACACATGAGTTCCTTTATAAGCAGACAAACTCTTAGCTGACACCAGAGGGAGCCAGTAGGCACGCCACGTGAAAATATATCCAATTTTTAGTGCCTTTCTGAAATGACACTGGAGAAAATATATAGCGAAATTATGAATACTGTACTTAACAGTGCTAGGGAGAAAAACAGACATCTTGCTTAAAATATACATTCATACTTCAACCTTTCGTGATCTAGGAAAGATATAAAATAAGAATGGTGATTAAGAGAACAACTGTAAAACACTCATAAATGTCTTTACAGATCTTGTTTTATTATTTCTGGTTCCTGTGAGCCTGGGAATCAGACCTTCTTCACAACCTGGCTCTGCTACTTCTAAGATGAGTTGTCTTAATCTCTCCGCCCCTCAGTCTCTTCCTTTGCACACTGTATAATAATACCTATCTCACAGGGTTTCTGTGAAGGTTAAATCACATCAATAAATCATGTGAAGTGAAGCCACTCAGCCATGTCCAACTCTCTGAGACCCTATGGACTGTAGCCTACCAGGCTTCTCAATCCATGGGATTTTCCAAGCAAGAGTACTGGAGTGGGTTACCATTTCCTTCTCCAGGGGATCTTCTTGACCCACGGGATCGAACCCAGGTCTCCCTGGGTTGTAGGCAGACGCTTTACCATCTGAGCCACTAGGGAAGTCCAATAAAGCATCTGGCACATAGCAAATGGTTCAGATATGTTATTTTTCTTCTTCTCCTAGTGCAGAGGTTCTCAACTAGTGGTGATTTCGCCACCCAAGGGACATTTGGCAATAGCTGGAGACGTTTATGGCTCATGGAGCCTAGGGAATGAAGCCCTAAGTCAGTATCCTGAGTTTGAGTCCTGGCTCTGCCCCTTTCTGCCTGAGTGATCTGGAAAAAAAAGTCTTGATACTCAAACCTCTTTCCCCATCTATGGCATTAAAGGAAGAATGCCTTGTGAGGTTTATGTGGACTTCAGCCATTCAGTGCTTTACAAGCATCACCTGTAATTCTCTCCTTTGCTTGCTGAGTCATGCCTCACAAAGAAGGCCAAGCTTAAAATTTACCATAGAATTACTGTTATATGGCCCTAAGTGGCCAGCAAGAGGCGGGTGAATTCACACTTATTGAACATCTATGATGTGAGGATTCTGTGTTCAACACTTCAAGCCCATTGTTTAAGATGCAAAAATAGAAAATCACTAAAAGGCAGCCAGGGGGCTGAGCCAAGGAGCTGCCTACTTTTTTGCATTGGAGGAAGAGTAAATGACTAAAATGTAACTGATGGCTTCCTAGGCCCTAGAATGTGAAAGTTAATCTAGTTTCTATTTTTTGGTTCACCTGTTCTGCTCACCTCAAAACTTACTTAAAGGAGGAGGCCACAGATGAATGAACTGAATGTCTAGGAAGGGGAAGATAGGTTGACACGAGAAAAGGCTGAAGAAAGGAAATCCTCGCAGTGGCTCAGCAGTAAAGAATCTGCCTGCAGTGCAGGAGATGCGGGAGACGCAGGTTCGACCCCTGGGGCCAGAAAACCCCCTGGAGGAGGGCATGGCAACCCACTTCAGTATCCTCGCCTGGAGAATCCCATGGACAGAGAAGCCTGACAGGCTGGATAGTCCATAGGGTCACAAAGAGTCAGACATGCTGGAAGTGACTTAGCGTGTACAGGGGCTTTTCCTCCAGCAGCAGAGATTCCAGGGCTGAGGACAGAGGTGTAAGTGCATAGCCCTTCTGCTCCCTCCTCCTCTTGGCCTCTCTCCTCTCCTGAGCCGACCCTCTCGGTCCATCTGTCTGCATATGTCTACCTGCAGGTCTGCCTCTCCCAGGCTCAAGCTTATCAAGCAGAGCTGATTGTGGTGAACACTGACAGAACTCATGAAACTCGTGGGCAGCCTGTTTTGAAAAGAATACTTGGGCAGGGAGTTGAGCTTTATATTCTCACAGTTAATGGATTTAATCTAGTTTGGGGGGGCTGGGAGGGGTGTTTTTCTCCAAAAAAAGAAAAGTGTATGAAAATATCAAAAAATGGTTCAAGGGACTAGAGAAAATGGGAGTGATTTTGGTTGATTTGACCTTGGGAATACCCAAGCACAAGTTCTGCAGGTGGGGCTGCTGGTTTAGTTCCTGAAGAGTTTTCAACACAGAGTACTTATCCAAGGAGAGATGAAAAGATGAGGCAGCCAAGCACAAAGCCTCCTTCACTTATCTGCTTGGGACTCAAGGGGGGTTTTATATTGAGAATCTACATCTGTTAAAGATCATCACCTATCCTAGGGCATGTGAACCAGGCCTGCCAGCCCCCTGGTGACAGCCTGTGTGAGCTAATTGCAGGCTGTCCTCTTCACCAGCTCTTTTTGACTGAACAAGTGCTGCCTTTTCCACCCCTGGCTTAATTTGGAGTTATCCAAATGCTGTAATCCTGATGCAACAGCTGAGAGTGGTTTTCAGATAATTATGCTGCAAAGCAATATCATTAGCAATATTAGCGCTTGTCGGCAGATTACTATAATTGTGCCTATGGTAATCAGTGCTGACTCAGAATGACACAGATTTTTATAAATAAGACAAAAAAGTGTGTGTCAAGCAAGGATTGCCAGCCATCCTCTCCCTCCCCCATTAAATGTACAACAACATTCTCACTCAATTTTACCATCTGCCTTCACATAACTAGAGAAAGAAAATTCTGTTTTACTGTCTAGGAGAAAATAATCATTACTTTTTGATAGAATGAAGTCAGGCTGCCTCATTATTTAAGCTGACACTGTGCAACAGAGGACAACAGTGGAAGGATATGAGGGTAGGTCTCAAGTCTCACAGTCAAGACTGGTCTTGTCCTGAGGTGGAGAAGATCACTGCCAATTTGGGGAATTTGGGAAGGCCAGATTTCTCCAAATTTATTCTTTCAACTGATGTCAGAAGTCTGAAATGCCTTTAGGGACAAAGCCTCTCATACTAGCAACAAGAAATGAGATTGTCTCTAAATAAATTATTTTGCTAAAATGCCCTAACAATTTATGAACTTATTCTTTCTTTATCCCCCACTTGGCAGGAAGTTTAGAGAAGTGAAATCACACAGCTAATTATATGGTAGCAGCCAGGATACTCAGGTGGTGCTTGTGGTAAAGAACCTGCCTGCCGATGCAGGAGACAGTAAGAGATGCAGGTTCAGTCCCTGGGTTGGGAAGATCCCCTGGAGGAGGGCATGGCAACCTACTCCAGTATTCTCCTAGAAAATGCCATGGACAGAGGATTCTGGTGAGGTACAGTCCATGGGGTCACAAAGAGTCGGACACGACTGCCCACACAAGCTCCACTTGCATACCTAGCCAGGATAAACCTAACACATTCTGACTCCGGACCCCACCTGACCATTCTGCACCCCTGTTTTACACTAGCATCACAAATGAGTGGCACCAGATTCTTCCTTAAGACCTGGGAAGAAGGAGAAAATGTGAGACAAGAATGGATTTCTGAAACAAAGACCCCTCAAAGGGATAATAAAATAAAGATGGAAATAAGTGCCCTGTGAACCATGAAGACAAATTCTGTCACTTCCCACTGGTCCTGAGGACTGACTCTGAGCGATGTTTCCCTCCTTGACTTTGAGAGTGGCGGGAGTCTGTAGGACTAGAGTCCGAAGTCACAGGAGGCCTGCATTGGGCACATACTTTTGGAACCTGACTCTGCTTTGACTAAATAGGCCCCATCAGACTTCAGAGACCCTAGCCTGGAGAAAAGGGAATCTCAGTGATTTCTTTTATTGTGGTCATTTTCTTTACATTTTTCCCTTCCCATTTCTCCTCAGATACCTTTCTTTAGTCTTTAATTGACTGGAAACAGTTGCCAGTGAGGAAGAGAAGTATACTGTAAACTATTTGTAGGGGTTCCATATTGTCCAAAAATTGTTCTCTTGCTTCATATCATGTGGATTATTTTTGGCCCCAGTTTATTGAGTTAGCCAAAAACTTTGGGTTTTTCCATAAAAAAAATAAAACTTGAAGGAGCTTTTGGCCAACCCAATACAATACCTGCCTTGTTCTCCCCAACAAAATTCATGGTATAAAAGACTAAATATGAGAGTTCAAATCTTTTGAGATGCTTATTCTCCTTCCTTGATCCTGCAATAAACCTTTCTGTGCTCCAAACTTCAACATTTCAGGGGTTTTGGCCTCACTGTACATCAGATACACAAACTTGGGCTTGTCAGTGCTTCCTACAATAATCTATACTGATTAAAAACTCTCAGATGGAAAGGATGAGAGCTTGTGCTTAGGCACTCAGTTGTGTCTGACTCTTTATGACCCCATGGACTGTAGCCTGCCCGGCTCCTCTATCCATGGGATTCTCCAGGCAAGAATCCTGGAGTGGGTTACCATTCCCTTCTCCAGGGCATCTTCCAAACCCAGGGATCGAACTCAAGTCTAGCACCACTACCACCACCTGGGAAGCCCATATTGAGTGATTTCAGTCTCTTTTCTTTGGTATTTATCGTCAGTGATGTTCTCTGAACTTCCTGGATCTGTGGTTTGGTATCTGAAATTAATTTCGAGAAATTCTCGCTCATCACTGTTTCAAACATTTCTTCTGTTCCTTTATCTCTTTCTTTTCCTTTTTGCATTACATGTATGTTACACCTCTTGTAATTGTCCCACAGTCCTTGGGTATTCTGTTTTTGGTTTTGTTTTGTTTTTAAGTCTTCCTTCTCTTTGCTTTGGCTTTTGAAGTTTCTATTGGGATATCCGCAAGCTTGGAGATTCCTCAGCCATGTCTCATCTACCGATAACCCATTAAAGGCATTCTTTATTTCTGTTATAGTGTTTTTGATCTCTAGCATTTATTTTTGGTTCTTTCTTAGGATTTCCCTCTCTCTGCTTACATTGCCCATCTGTTTTTGCATGCCGACTGCTTTATCTGCTAGCATATGAATCATAGTTTTAAATTCCGAGTCTGATAATTCCAACATCCCTGCCATGTCTGGTTCTGATGATCTGATGTTTGCTCTTCTCTTCAAATTGACTTCTTCTGATGTTTGGCATACCTTGCCAATTTTTTTAAGGAAGACAACTTTTCAGTGGCGGGGTGGGGGTGTGGTTCAGGCGCAAGCAACGCAAGCGATGGAGGTGGAGGGGAGATGACGCAGGTCTAGTTCAGGTGGTAGGGCGAGTGATGGGGAGCTGATGAAGTTTTGCTCTCCTGCGGCCCACCTTGTGCTATGCGGCCTCGGGGTGGCGAGGAGAGGGCTGTTGGGGACCCCTGGTGCACCATAAGCCTGTAGTGATGTGGCGGCGGTGTGGTGTCGGGGAAGCATTCTCCGGTCGGGTGATAGGGTCTCGTCCGCTGGTGAGCCTAGGCTTCTGGACTGTGAACTTCACGAGAGTTTCTCGGGGCTTTCCTCAGGAGTTGTGTATTTCCCTCCCCCCAAGTCACTCAGGCTCTGATCCCCAGCAGGTGAGGTTCTGGTTACCTAGTTTTCCCTGCGGACGGGCTTTTAAGAGGGGCAAAGTACTCTGGGATATTTCAAAATGGCCCCCTTTCTCCTTCCCTCTGCTGGAAGCAGCAGAGGACTTTTCTCCCGTGTTTTCTGAGGGAATCAGTTGGGCTCCTAGAGGTAAAAGCTCACAGTATTTCTGGGTCCCCGTGGAGTTTTAACTCTCGGATTTGTCTGCGTGGAGCCTCCAGTAATTGTCAATTACAGTTCGGCTTCCTGCCCCGCCCAAGGTGCCCAGAGGTAACTCTTTATTTTTACCTGTCTCTCTAATCATGGGGGCAGTGGTTTGCTCTGTGGTCTCTCCTCTGTTGTGGTTAGAGTTGTGGACTTTTGCCTAGGTTTTTACTTGTGTGAATGGGACTGCAGCTTCCAAGTGCTTTACGTGGGGAAACCAGAGACCACCCCCAACTCCCCCACCATCCCAGTTAAAACAGAGAGCTGCCTGAATAGTCGTAAGAAAAAAGACTAAGGATATGTGTGGGAGGGAAGAGGGTGGTGGAGAAAAATACGTAAATTGAGTGTATATTACGTTTCAGGTAGTTACATAATGTGTGTCTTTAGTCCTGACAAAACTCAAATGCTGTGTTTTACTGCTAGACAGTCCCCTTCCTTTTTCTGATAAGCAGACGCTCTGCTGTGAAACATTCAGGGTCGTTAAGAAAGGTCAAACTGCACCAGCAGCAGCGGACCACCTAGTTAAGGGATCAGCAAACTTCTGTAAAGAACAGGAAAAGATGTTCAACACCACTAATTATGAGGGAAATGCAAATCAAAACCACAATTAGATATCATCGCACACTTGTTAGAAGGCCTTCTATCAAAAGGACAAGAAATATCAAATATTGGAGAGAGAGTGTGGAGAAAAGGGAACTTTTGTACACTATTGGCAGGGAAACAATGCACTTCTGATTGGGAATTGAATCCAGGTGCCAGGACTCAAACCCAGCCTAAATCTAGATTGGGGCTTGAATGTAGGGCCTTTTAATTAGAATCACTCAAACCTGGTGCCTGGACTTACTAAGGCTCCCAGGTTCGTGTGTGTCAGCCCAGAAGGAATTCAGCAAGAGGCAAAGTGATAGGCAAGAAATAGACTTATTAATATAGGATGCTTGTGAAGGGTGCAGGTAGGCATGCGAGAGGGCTCTGCCCCAAAGATTAAGTAGCCTACAATTTTTATAATCAAAGGAAAGTGGGGGAGGAGGCACAGACCACCTTTGCCTCATTTTTGCCTCACCTTCCTCATCTTTCAAGTAGAGGTCTGGGTTACATCACTAGCTCATCCTTCGTATAGGGCAGGAGACCCTGTGAGTTCAAACTGGGACTGTCATAGCGCTTATTCAAATCACCAGAAGGATGGTAACATTTCTTTTTTTTCACTTGATGACCTGGGAGCTGTCTCATGCTTTATAGTTAAGCAGGCCTGCTTTGTTCCATGACTGTTCAGATAGCTTTCCTGAGTGATCATTAATGTACAGTGGTCTCCCAAAATTCCCTAGGTTTCCCTCACTTTCTGTAATCTCCTACTGGGACTTCTACAACTACCTGTATAACTCTATTTTATCCCTATCAGTAGGATTTACAGAAAACAATCTGAAGAGTCCTCAAAAATTTAAGAATAGAGTTACCACATGATCCAGCAATTTCACCTCTCAGGTTCGTGTGTGTCAGCCCAGAAGGAATTCAGCAAGAGGCAAAGTGATAGGCAAGAAATAGACTTATTAATATAGGATGCTTGTGAAGGGTGCAGGTAGGCATGCGAGAGGGCTCTGCCCCAAAGATTAAGTAGCCTACAATTTTTATAATCAAAGGAAAGTGGGGGAGGAGGCACAGACCACCTTTGCCTCATTTTTGCCTCACCTTCCTCATCTTTCAAGTAGAGGTCTGGGTTACATCACTAGCTCATCCTTCGTATAGGGCAGGAGACCCTGTGAGTTCAAACTGGGACTGTCATAGCGCTTATTCAAATCACCAGAAGGATGGTAACATTTCTTTTTTTTCACTTGATGACCTGGGAGCTGTCTCATGCTTTATAGTTAAGCAGGCCTGCTTTGTTCCATGACTGTTCAGATAGCTTTCCTGAGTGATCATTAATGTACAGTGGTCTCCCAAAATTCCCTAGGTTTCCCTCACTTTCTGTAATCTCCTACTGGGACTTCTACAACTACCTGTATAACTCTATTTTATCCCTATCAGTAGGATTTACAGAAAACAATCTGAAGAGTCCTCAAAAATTTAAGAATAGAGTTACCACATGATCCAGCAATTTCACCTCTGGGTATCTATCCAAAGTATATGTATGAAAGTGAAAGTCACTCAGTCATGTCCGACTCTTTGCAACCCCATGGACTATATAGTCCATGGAATTCTCCATGTCAGAATACAGGAGTGGGTAGCCTTTCCCTTCTCCAAGGGATCTTTCCAACCCAAGGATCAAACCCAGGTCTACTGCATTGCAGATGGATTCTTTACCAACTGAGCCACAGGGGAAGCCCAGAAACATCAAAGAAACATCAAAACACTAATTCAAAAAGATATCTGCACCCCAGTTTTCACTGCAGCATTATTTACGGTAGCCAAGATATGGAAACAATCTAAGTGACCATCAATGGATGAATAGCTTAAAAAGTGGGGTGCATATACATAATGGAATACTATTCAACCATGAAAAAGAATGAAATCCTGCCATTTGTGACTACTTGGATGGATCTTGGGAGCATTATGCTAAATGAATGTCAAAGACAAATACCATTTGATTTCACCCATATGTGAAATCTTAAAAACAAAACAAAGGATTAAAAAAAAAACTCATACAGAAATCAGAGTAGTAGTTACCAGAGAAAAGTGGGGTGGGGGGGAGGGGGGGATAGGAGAAATAAGCAAAGGGGTCAACTGTATGGTGATGGATGGTAACTAGACTTGTGATGATAATTTTGTAGTGTATATAGATGTAGAATTATAATACTGTACACCTGTAACTTACATAAATATTATATACACATGCCAGATGGAACATGTTTTTGGCTTTGCAAGACATTCTCTTTCATAATTACTGGCACAGCATGAAAACAATAAACAATCTAAATGAATGAGCATGACTTGATGGGGCCCACGTGGGGCTAGATTTGGCCCAGGTTTGTAGTTTGTTCACCCCTGATCCTAGATCTGACCAGCTGAAGTGCCCTGCCCCTCTGGGCACTGTGACTGGCTCAGGGATAGTATGTGACCCAAGCCAGACCAACCAGAATATTCCCTGGACATTTCTGTTGAAGCAACTAGAAAGGTTGGCTCTGCAGTTAGTTGTGAAGATGTGGATCTGGAGCTGCCACAGCCCACCTTGGCATGATAGGAAGGTTCTGGCTGAGAAATGGAGGGAAGAAAGAGGAATGAGAGAATTACTGGTGTCTCTAGAGTCCTGGTGCAGGGTTCAGATCTTCCTTTATGGTGAGAGTGAGTGAAGTCGCTCAGTCATGTCCGACTCTTTGCGACCCCATGGACTTAGCCTACCAGGCTTCTCCGTTACCATTTCCTTCTCCTTTATGGTTTATAGTTCTATAAATACAGAATAGTGCCCACCATTTTCTGGAAGCTAGGTTGAATCTGGTTTTGGTCTTACTCTGAGACCCCTTTCTTCCTGGCTAGTTAAAACTCTGGCATTCTTGGGAAAGGATCCCTGTCCTTTCCCATCATTGCATCATGACTCCAGGGTACGTGTGCATGTGCACACATGTGGAAGGTGTTTATCATTTGGTCTTCATCCCTTTGTCCACTCTATGTGGTCTGCCAAGACCTGCTGCTTCCCAGACCCTCCTCTGCCATACTTGGGACACAGGGAGCCTCGATGTGACGCGTGACAGTCTCCCCTCCAAGCTCTTGCTGAAGCTGGGTCCAGTTCAGCTGCCCTAGGAGCCAAATGCCTTTTTACCTATTCCAGCAAAGGGAAAACTTGTTGGAAGTGGGAAGATCAGCTTGCCTCCTGCTTCTCCAAGATTCTTTTCCCCCCTCAATCCTCTTCTCCTTTCTACATTTCCACAGACTTTATGAATTCTTAGGCTTTTGGAAGCGAACCCCCCACCCCCACCCTAGACTTGCCAGCTAAGACAGTCAGCCTCCCCTGAGGCTACGGGGGATAGCGAGCTAGTTGTGCGTGTGCGCTCAGTCGCTTCAGCTGTGTCCAACTCTGTAGGAGCCCATGGACTGTAACCCACCAGGTCCCTCTGTCCTTGGGATTCTCCAGGCAAGTACACTGGAGCGGGTTGCCATGCCCTCCTTCAGGGGATCTTATCAACCCAGGGATCAAACCCGCATCTCTTACTTTACCACTAGCGCCACCTGGAAAGCCCAGAGTTGTTTACCTGTTGATAAGTGGCGGGGACGCTTCCCCTGAATTAAAACTTCAAAACAGTCACCTGGCACCATAGGCATAACAAGCTGCATTGGAGCCTGAGGCAAAGGTCAATGTTACTGGTTTTGCCTTCAACATTTTAGTACTTTTTTTCTTTGTGGGGCTTTGTGTATTATGACTTTTAAAAAACACATTGTATTAAAAATAGTATTTTTTTTACCACAGAATTTTTTCTATTTTTACAGTTCCCTAATTTTTTTCTCCCAAGGGTAGCACCTCATGTGCTCTATCCTAGTCCCAACTCT
Source organism: Cephalophus harveyi (assembly GCA_006410635.1). NCBI lineage: Eukaryota > Metazoa > Chordata > Mammalia > Artiodactyla > Bovidae > Cephalophus > Cephalophus harveyi. Next base: position 324,100 of record SJYT01032260.1, on the reverse strand, counting down.
GGCTTGCAGAGACTGCTCCCCAAATGATCACCATAATTATCTTCTGGATGGGAGGAAAGAAAGGCTGAATCTTTGTGACAAAGCTCACTTGAGCCTTGGGTCAAGGCCTCCATGCTTGCAATAGCAACAAAAATTCTAATACATTCTAATAGGTAAATGTGGTCTGTGTTTTGTAAGTGAATTCATATCCTGCTCTTTTACTTACTAGCTTGGCGACATCAGGCAATTTAATTATCCTCTCTGAGCCCAAATATTCTAATTTGTAAAATAGAAAAATAACCTTCCAGTCTGTTCTCTGTTCAGAAATCAGTTCCAATTGGTCAGCTGTTTCAGCTGCTTCCAACCAAGAGTAAGGCCAGGTTAGCCCTAGATTCCTTGGACTGTTATTAGATGCAGGCCTAGTGGGGAACCTGGGAAGATTTGTTTGAAACTTTCAAATTTAGGAATAGGGATCAGGTTTAAAAGAAAAGAGAATTAAATGCAGGCAGAATGAGTGCTGTGACTGTGTTGGGGAGGGGGAAAGAGCCCTCCTCGACCCCTCTTGAGTTCTTGTGTCTGGACCAGCAATAAACTGACACAAGTCAGGTTAACAGGAGAAAAACAAACTTTCATTCATGCACAGGAAGTCCTCATGGAAATAGGAGCTAAGAAGTGGCCAAAGCAAGCAGCTTCTTAATTTTTTAGACAAAGAAACAATAAATGGAATCAACAGGACAAAGAAACTAGGTTTGGGTTGTAAATTATAAGGAATGTAAGCAAAGTTTGCAGTAAATTAAAGAAGTAAAAAGGTTTGTTTATAGGGGCTCTTCACCCTGAATTCTAGAGATAAGGGTGTCCTACTTTCAGATGCAGGGTGGGTACCTTCCATGTGAAAGATGTATTTCCTCCTTTCAGGAAGACAGGAGGGTCAAGTGTTCTCTTGCATTGGCTTTTTCTTAAGTAACTTTAATTCAAAATAATCAGTATGCCACTGAGACACATTTGGGGACAACTCACCCTGAGGCCCAACAACTATACAGTTACATAATCATGACTTGTAGCATGAATGTGTGATATGTGGACCCACAAGTGTATATTGCATAGCTAAAAGGGATTCTGCATAAGCGATTTGTGGAGCAGGGATGCGACAAAGGAATGACAGACTTTGGTTTTTTTTTTTTTATATAGTCAGTTTACAATGTGTTAATTTCAGGTGTACAGCTTAGTGATATGTAAGCAAAGTTTGCAGTAAATTAAAGAAGTAAAAAGGTTTGTTTATAGGGGCTCTTCACCCTGAATTCTAGAGATAAGGGTGTCCTACTTTCAGATGCAGGGTGGGTACCTTCCATGTGAAAGATGTATTTCCTCCTTTCAGGAAGACAGGAGGGTCAAGTGTTCTCTTGCATTGGCTTTTTCTTAAGTAACTTTAATTCAAAATAATCAGTATGCCACTGAGACACATTTGGGGACAACTCACCCTGAGGCCCAACAACTATACAGTTACATAATCATGACTTGTAGCATGAATGTGTGATATGTGGACCCACAAGTGTATATTGCATAACTAAAAGGGATTCTGCATAAGCGATTTGTGGAGCAGGGATGCGACAAAGGAATGACAGACTTTGGTTTTTTTTTTATATAGTCAGTTTACAATGTGTTAATTTCAGGTGTACAGCTTAGTGATTTTTTTTTTTTGCAGATCACATTCCATTATAGGTGTTATATTGAGTATAATTCCCTGTGCTATACAGTATAACCTTGTTACTTATCTATTTTATGTATGGTAGTTTACATCTGTTACTAATTTGTCCCTTTTCCCTTTGGTAACCATAAATTTATTTTCTATGTCTGTGAGTCTGTTTCTGTATATAGATTCATTTGTGTTATTCTTTAGATTCCACATATAAAAGAGATATTATATGGTATTTGTCTTTCTCTTTGTGATTTGCTGCGCTTAGTATAACAACCTCTAGGTCCATCTATGTTGTTACAAATGGCATTATGTCATTCATTTTTATGACTGAGTAATATTCCGTTGTGTGTATGTACACATATTTTTTATCCATTAATCTGTCAATGAACATTTAGATTGTTTCTATGTCTTGGCCACTGGAAAAGTGCTAGTATGAACATCAGAGTGTATATATCTTTTTGAAATATAGTTTTGTGTGCGTATATGCCCAGAAGTGGGATTGCTGGATCATATAGCAACTCTTTCAGTTTTTTGAGGAATTTCTGTACTATTTTCCATAGTGGCTGTACCAATTTACATTCCCATCAACAGTATAGGAGGGTTCCTTTTTCTCCACACCCTCTACAGCATTTGTTATTTATAGACTTTTTAATGATGGCCATTCTGACTGGTGTGAGGTGGGACCTCCTAGGTTTAATTTGCCTTTCCCTAGAGTTGACCACCTTTTCATGTGCTTATTGGCCATCTGTGTGTCTTCTTTGGAGAAATGTTGGTTTAGGTCTTCTTCTCACTTTTGGATTGGATTGTTGGGTTTTCTTGTTGAGTTGTATGAGCTGTTCTGAAAATTAAGCTGTAAGTTTTCTTTTCATTTTGTTTCCGTTGCTATGGAAAAGCTAAAGTTTGATTAGATCCCATTTGTTAATTTTTGCTTTTATTTCTATTGCCCTTTGAAAGACTGACCCTAAGAAAATGTTGGTACAATTCATGTCAGAATATTTTACTTTGGTTTTCTTCTAGGAGTTTTATAGTGTCTTGTTTAATATTTAGATCTTTAAGCCATTTTGAGTTTATTTTTGTGTGTGATGTTCGGGTGTGTTCTAACTTCACTGATTTACATACAGCTGTTCAACTTTCCCAACACTGCTTGCTGAAGAGACTGTCTTCCCCATTGTATATTCTTGCCTCCTTTTTCAAGGATTAATTTGTCCTTTGGTCTGTGGGTTTATTCCTGGATGCTTCATTTTATTCCGTTGGCCTGTATGTCTCTTTTTGTGCCAGTGCCATTCTCTTGATTACTGCAGCCTCATAACGTTGTCTGAAGTTTGGAAGGGTTCTGCCTCCTGCTTTGTTCTTTTTTCCTCAGGATTGCTTTGGCAATTCTGCGTCTTACTGTTTTGTATAAATTTTAGTATGTGTCCTATTTCTTTGAAAAATGCCTTGGTAATTTAGTAGGGACCACATTAAATCTGTAGATTACTTTGGATAGTAATGGCTATTTTAACAATATTCTTCTAATCCAAGAGCGTGGGCTATCTTTCAGTTTCTTTGAATCAACTTTAATTTCCTTAATGTTTTGTAGTTCTCAGTATATCTCTTTCACCTCCTTGATCAGGTTTATTCATAAGTATTTTTGGTGCAATTTTAAAAGGGATTGTTTGTTTATATTCCCTTTCTGATATTTCATTGCTAATGTAAAGAAATGCAACTGATTTCTGTATGTTAATCTTGTATCTACCACATCTTCTTAAGCCGGTTTTCTGTTGATGGACACTTGGGTAGCTTCCATGTTTGGCTTTTGTAAATAGTGCATGAAAGATTGTTTTAAACTCTATTACTTAAGATGGTAATGAAACAAACCTCCCCCTTTCCTCTTCCCTGTTACTGTCTCACCTACCTAACGTTTTTGCAAAGCATCAGTTAATAAAATGTTTTCATGTACATTAATTCAATCAGTCACACAGTGTTTTCACAAATCATGTGAGGTACGTGGTCTTATTACTATTTATTATTTCCATTTAACAGGTGAGGAGGTTGAGGCTCAAAAAGGTTGGGCGTGAGTATCCATAGATATGCATGAGTACACATAGGACATAGCTGAGATTTTAACCAGGTTTCTTGATACCAAGTTCAGTTACTTTTGTCCTCATCTGTGTAGGTTTGTTTTTTCGTTCTGTTTTCTATTTCTTTACGCATGTCCTTTCTGATCTCAAGTATCCTGGCACGTTCTTCACATTGGATGCATTTGTTTGGTCCCTATGCCCTGCAGTTGCCCTTCTATATAACATACAGACAGGCCCCATGAAGCCATTTAGCTCATAAAAACAACTTTAAACTTTGACCATCCTTCCGGGCAACAGTTGCTAGCAAGTGATTTTAAATGATAATATCTGTAATTAAAATACAAAATGAAAGTATTTGCTTACTCTTCCATGATAGTAGATGTTTCCATGATGTTGACTGCTTTGTTAACTTGTAAGCTATTGTTTTCTTTAATAATGGTATTTTATCATTCTACAAACAACCATAAGCAAGGGGTGGAGGAGAGACACACAGATATCAAAACAACATGTTTGTTTTTATTTTGTCAAGTACTTTTATTTTTCCTCTTGAATTTTTTTTGAGGCAAGTGAGGGAACTAGAAAATTATTTTCTAATTCTGTCTTGGCAGGAGTCAAAACTGGTAAGGATTTCTCCTGACATACCCTAAGTTCTTCAAGCTTTTTAGAACTGTTAGATTAAATGAGAATATTTACCCAGCTCTTTTCCTTTAGAATATTGCAACATTAGAAACATGTCATGAGATTGTCTCCCTTAAAAGTGTACCCATCTGATTAATTTTGAGTAATAGTTCAACTCATATTCACTTACTCTGATGTAAAATGAGTCAGGTTTGGCAAAACAGTCGCAGGGAAATTAGACCAGAGGGAAGAGAGAGTCGGAGACTGGGGTCTGGTCCAGAATCACGTGCCTACCAGCCTCCTTCCCAGCCCATAGCTTTCTGTGGCTCCTGGCCAAGACACAGTCTTGTTAGACTTTAGGACTATATTAATATAAATAGCTGTGTAAAACAACTTAACCTACGTATTCACAAGGATATTGGGAAGGAAAATAAGAAACCAATATCTGCTTTTCATTCAGTGGGGAAGCATAATCTGTATTCTTACTAAAGAAATATAGGGGAATTGATGGTGTTAATAATATTAGATTTTTTTTAATGTACTTGATTTTTTTTCTTCACTTTTTAACATAGCAGCCTAAATCCTCTTTTTAACTCAGGCTATGGTAAAAAGCCAGAACCATTCAAATCTACTGCAGCTGGCAGTGGGCCAGGCTAAAAGGCGAGTAACAGGGGCACATTATAAATGAATGGGGCCTGGTGATGTGAAAGGGAGCCTCTGGGGCAAATGCTGCATAAAAAGTTTGAACCAGGTCTTCCTTACTCAGGGGTTCTGGTAGGTAGGTCACAGAAATGGCTTCAGTTCTTTTCCCCTTAAATCTATGCCCTTGCCAGGTAATTTTGTAGTTCTCTCTTCCTCTTGGTCCTACTCTTTGATTCTGAGCTTTGCTTTGGTGAATGAAATGTTAGCAAATGCCACTCAACAGGAAGCTTGAACAGCCTGCCCACTCATATTTCTGCAGTTACCATGAGGATAGTGTGGCCAAACTCGCCTCCTAAGAATGAGACTCACAGAGCTGAGCTAGTTGCCAAGCTAAGGCCAGCCTCTACCAGCCAGCCAACCCCGGGATATCTGAGCCAGCCTAGCCAAGATCAGCTGATCTTCTCATTGTTATCCTACTGAGATTTTGTGGTTGTTTCAAAGGAAATGTTAATCGACACAGTCTCTATTCTCCCACATTTTCTACCTGGATTCAAACCTAGTGGTCCTGGTGACAGGGAAAACTAACTTGGAGTTTATCCAAAATACCGATTAGGAGTAGTGGAAATTCAGCTAGGGGTTTACAAGCCAGCCAGGATGGTTCTCAATGGAACTCTTTCCCATGTGACTAGTTGAGTGTTGACCACTTCTCTGTTTTCAATTTCTACTTCCATCCTGTGGCTGATAAATGTTGTTCTTTCTGTCATGTTCCCTTTCATTTCTAAGACTTTCTTTTCTAAAGAGCTGAAACTAGAGAAGGCCATCATTCATGCTGCTTGTTAGAAACTCCAAGATGCACCCGTGTCCCCAAAAATCATTTCCACTGGCCTGTGTTTCAGAAAAGAATCCACCTAGCAATGCAGAAAACGCAAGAAACACACCTTAGATCCCTGGGTCAGGAAGATCCCCAGAGGGTAGGAAATGGCACCCCGCTCCAGTATTCTTGCCTGGAAAATGCCATGGACAGAGGAGCCTAGCAGGCTATAGTCCATGATGTCACAAGGAGTCAGAGACGACTCAGCACAGCACCACCACCCACTCCTTTGAGAGACAGCACCATTCTCAAGTAACAGGAAAGGATTATGGTGCTACTATGCTCACTAAAAGACAATTCATTAAGTTATCAATTTTGCAACATGGTTGTTATCAAGTATGTGTTACAGCTAGAAGGAACCTTAGGTATCTGTTAGTTTAGTCTTTCATTGTAGGTAGAAGAAGCATAATCCCAGGAAAGTTAGGTGACTTTGTTCAAAATAAAATAACCTGAGCTGAAACTCCTCCAGGATTTCAGACCTCAGGTTCAATGCCTCTCCACCATGCTGCAGTGTTTCAGGCAGCAGCTCCCAGCCCTTCAGAGGAGAAGAACCCATACACATCAGATGGGCTTTCTGGGTACCAAATGTCACTGAATTAAAATTAAGCAGCCTTGTGGCCCATGCCCTGCGTGATTTATTCAGGGAAACACCAATCTGATAACCAGAAAACTTAAAACCTAAATCATTATTGAACTGTCTCAGTAAACATCAAAGGGAGATTCCATTATTAAAATCCAGTGGCCTGTCTTCCTCCCTTCATAACTCTCGCGCGTAGTCCCCAGTCTCCCTTCCCTCTTCTGTAAACTCCCAAGCTCTGCCTCAAGTCCAGCTCACACAGCTGCTCACTTATTCCCTCCTCTCCTCTTTGGATCCGTCCTTCTCCCAACAACTCCAGCCCTTTCCAACGTAAACCAGTTGAAATTCTCAACTTCTGCAGTTCTGTCTCTACCCTGTTTCTGCCTAAAAGACTTGGGAATCTAGTGGGGCAAATAAAATTCTCCTCAGTGGATGGGAATGAGAGAGAAACTATCTGCACACCAGGATGTAAGATCAGGGAGCAGGACTTTGTGTCCTTGATCCTGTTATATATTGACTACCCAGAAGAATGCTAGTATGTTGTATTAATTAAATGCATAAGTATTTGCTAAATAAAAGAGACAGCACATACAAGGAAACCTCCAGGAGGTATGAAAGAACAAAGACTATCCAATTGTGTTGTCAGTCGTGTGGATACCATGGCAGCAAAGTGGCTGGTGTCAGGGAGAGGATCTTATAATCTGGCAAAGCACAGTTGTGCCAAAGACATTAATCCTGTTGACTTCAAGTAATAAAGTATTGGGTTGGCCAAAAAGTTTTTTCATTTTTTTTTTTTTTTTTTTTTCTTTTTAGATGTTATGGAAAAATTCAAACAAATATTTTGGCCAACCCAATAAAATTAAGCATGAAGGATCATATTTTCATCACATGAGGTTTTCCTGCTAATAGGTGAACACAGGATGGTAGACAAGCCACTGTGTTGTTGCCCCTCCTTTTACAGTGAGTGAAAAGTGAAAGTTAGTCATTAAGTCATGTCTGACTCTTTGCAATCCCATGAACTGTAGCCAACCTGGCTCCTTTGTCCATGGAATTCTCCAGGCAAGAATACTGGAATCAGTTGCCATTCTCCTCTCCAGGAGATCTTCCCAACCCAGGGATTGAACCTGGGTCTCCTACATTGCAAGCAGATTCTTTACCACCTGAGCCACTAGGGAAGCCAGTGGGTATGGAAAGAAAAAGACCTTCCCTCTCCTGTAATCTGTAGTGCAAAATAAATAGAGTTTATCATTTCATGGTCTAACAAATTAATGATCAATTATTAAAGAATGCAAGATACAAGCCATAATTCTCTGAAAATGACTTCCCTATGCAAATGACTACCTCAGTTCTGTTGCAATATCATCTTCAATTTTCATGTAAAATAAGTTGAGAAATTTTTTTAAAATAATTAGATTCCAGGAAGGCCAATTAGACAAGTGCTAATACTATTTAAAGAGGACGATAATGGATAGTTTCGTGACAAGACACAGTTCCGGGTTCAGTTCAGTTGCTCAGTCGTGTCCGACTCTTTGCAACCCCATGAATCTAGGGGAAAATCGGAGGAATGCCATGAAGTGCGCTTCAGCACTGCCCCAGCTTTCTCACATCACCACTGTCAATCTCCACAGAGAGCTGGAAGTACTTCCTAGCAACGTGACTTATTGGACTAGAGTCACAACGGATCCCTCTCTTTTGTCTAAAGAATGTCTCTAGAATGTTCCTTCTAAAAGGTTGAACCATCGATCTCTGCTTTGGAAGTATTTCCTAATTCATTCCAGTCTACCTTTAGTCATTTCCTGTTTATGCCCTCCATGATCTGAAATATCTTTGTACAGTTTTTAAAGTTGTAAAAGACTTATTGGAGAAAAAAATAGTTAACTTCGTTCTCGACTGTCAGGAAAGTATGAAGAACAATGGAAAAACTTTTTACCACAAAGGCATTTCTGAAATGATTAGGTAATAAGCTTACTTGGAAATGCTACCTTGTCTTTGGCATCTAGCCTTGCTGATTTAAAAAAAAAAAAAAAATCTGCTTGCAATGATAACTCAGTAAATATTCTTCTCATTTTCTCAGCTAGCTTTTGAGGTTTTTCATTTTAATCTTTATTTTTGACCGTTTTGCTAGAAGGTGTCTGATGTGAGTTTATTTTTATTTACTAGATTTAGCGTTGATTGTGTATTCCTATCCTAAGGACTCAAGTCTGTTTTCATGTCTGAAAACTCTCACCCATTATCTCTTCAGGTTTTATTTATCATTCCTTCTGTTCTTTTTGTTAGGAATTCCTGTTAGATGTGTTGTGGACTCAATATAGCTACTATCTTTCTTCTTTTACATATTTGTTATCTCAGTAACTCTCTATGTGACTTTCTGTGTGAATATCTGCTCTATTTCTATTCACTAATTACTTCCAACTGTGACCAGTCAAAAATTATTTCTTGCACAGATATTGTCTCAGTGATTATATTTCAGGCAAAGCTGGTCATCAGGTACAAACTTCCAGTTATATAAAAAGTCCTGGAGATGTAGTATACAATAGGGTGACTATAGTTAATAATATTGTATTGTGTATTTAATACCAGCTGTTGGTATCAAGCAGTGAGACCAACTCTGGCCTTCAATCCCTTTTAATGCCTGATGTTAACCCTCATGCCTTAGAATCAGGAGCTTGGCAAGACCTCAGGCCCTGTGTTATCTTACAGGAAGATTGCTGTGCTTGTGAGCATTATTTTTAGAAGTCTTTTTTTATTGCTTGCTGGGACACTGCTATGCATTTGGAATGGTGGCCTGGGAAGAGATGTGCTCAAAGCCTGAACATACAGTCATTTTCATAGAAAGTCAGTGTGACGGTTTTACAGACAAGGAAATTGATGTGTAGAGAGACTAAGGGATCTTTTCCTGGCCACAGACAGAATTAGAACTAAATGCCAGGCTACATGTAGTCTTATAATTCAGGCTCTTCGCATTACACAGTGATACTTTAAGTTTCTGATCAGTCCTGGTGTCGACCAAAACAAACAATCAATAGTCAATCTAAGAAAGAAATGGAAAATTTTATTCAAGCCAAACTGAGGAGTATAACCAGGTGGCAGTCTCTCTGAGAGCTCTGAGAACTATTCTGAAGAGATGAAGGGGGAGGCCAGTACATATGTGATTTTGGCAAAGGATACGTGCAATCAAGAACTCATCTTAGAAGATTTTACCGTTTTTGAGAAACAAATACCTTAATGAACAGTATTAGTGCTTTTCTAAGTATGGGAAGATGCAAGAAACTGGGGTCACAAGTACCTAGCTCAGGGCCAGTTCCGTCAGTCTTCCCAGAGCACAAACTATCTCATCCTGATTTTTGCCCTGAAGTCCTTTCAAGGTATATTATGTCAGTGACCACATGGCTGATGACTTGATTCTTACAGAACTAGATAGTGGGTAACATTATTTTACAGTCTCCTCCCACCTTTCTGTCTTAATTTCAGACAAAATTTGGGAGACATTTCATGGTAACTTTGTCCCATGGGGACATTCCCAAGTTAGGCGAGGATTTCCTTGATAGGTCACAGCACACGAGTCCAGTAACAGCACATGAGTTGAAGTAGCCAAAAGTCTCTGGACCACCTGTCTTTCTAACCTGTTCTGGTCCAGGAAATGTTTCCTTTTTGTTGCTTCTTCCCATATCTAGAGTTATAATACTACAGCCATTGATCTTACAGAGCTGGATATTTGATCATTTCACATCGCCAAATCATTCATTTTATCTGAGGCTCGGCCATGTGTTTAGTAATGTAAGAAACAGTCTTGTAAAATAAGCAGAATACAGGTAACATAGCTAGTAGCATTAATAAGCTCATAAATATTTATGCTAAGAACTTACATTCGGTCTGGTGCAGTGTATTGCCCGGCTATCCAACCAGTCTGTTGTGCACTAATCGCAATCTTTAAGGGAAATATTACATTGGCTGCACCTGTAGGTGGTCTGCACCTACAAGGCGAGTGGTGAGTCATCATGGTCCCTTATATGATAGAGAAAGTGTTACCTTCTAAGGAGTTACATGGCTGGCATCAGAAGGAGAAAACTTGATCTTTATGGTTGAGCGTGTGTTTCTGCCCCTGGGGAGTCTGATTAACTCATACTGTGGATGCATAATAGACATGAGGAGGAAGGAGGAGGCTCAGAAGGGCAGAGAAAAATTTTATGTCTGAATTTTCCTTGTCTAATTTCTATTTCGTTACTTGGCATTGTACTAAGACGTATGTGTGTGTGCGCTATGGTAGGGTAGGGCCAGCTTTTAGAAGATATCTAAAACAAGGTTTTCTGAACTTGAAAGCAGCTTATCACTTCATTGGAAATGATAAAACCTGATGTCTCAAACAACTGCAGAAGAATTAGAGTCAAATTATGAAGTATTGGTTAAGTAATGATAAACACTGAGAGAAATTGGACAATTTGGGGAAATTGACACGGGCAGATTTTTAAAGAAAGGATAGATTTTAGCTAGTGAAGGGAAGGTATATGAGGTGGGAGGAAGAGACTGGAGACCAGACAGAGATAAAGAAGAGGGAATAGCCAGCTGTAGGCACCTCTGCAGGGAAGGGAGGGGGCATCAGAGAGCAGAGCCCATCCTCAGGGAAAGGAGCCCACCCAGAGGCGCTGAGACTTCCTAGATACGTGGAGAGGGAGCGTTCACAGTTGCAATTATTAGTTCTAACCCTGGCGGAAAAGGAGAGGATCCATGAGGGAATAAAAACAGATTTTTATCTATCAGGTTGATTGATTTGATAGTTAGAAACTTAATTATCCTAAAAGTCTGAGACTCATATACGTTTATCTGAATAAAGCAGAAATACGCTGACTATTGCTATTTCTAAAACTTACAAGCCTTCAGAACTTACACACAATCGAGAGGCAGTCAAGCAGTCAAAAAGCAGAACTTTTTGAAAGCCTATGTACTGGTACTGGGGCCTCTGAAGCTGTTTGTTTTAAAATAGCAATTCTTATCTGAGTTCAGTAAGAAAGTCTGTTACTTGTGCAACTATGAAATTCATTCAAACTGCTGGATTTTATAGGAATTTTGGCTTAATTGATCAGATACTGCAATGTTAGGACAAGGTAAAGCTAGTTACCCACACCAGTTTTACTGAAATTTTATGGAAATTGAAATCTATCACTCAACCGTTTATTTTAGGTGACATTATGTAGTAAATTGGAGAAGGAAATGGCAACCCACTCCAGTACTCTTGCCTGGAAAATCCCATGGATGGAGGATTTGTTTGTTTTGCCGTGTAGAAGCTTTTTAGTTTGATTTAAATCAGTGCTTCCACTGATTTTTGCTTCTCTTGCTTGTGCCTTTGGTGTCATATCCCACCCCCCACCACCAAAAAAAAATTGTTGCCAAGACTAATGTCAAGGAGCTTGCGCTCTTATTTTTTTCAAGGAGTTTTATTGTTTCAGCTTTTACATTTAAATCTTTAATCCATATGAAGTTAATTTTTGTGAGTGGTATAAGATAGAGATCCAGTTTCATTCTTCTACATGTGCTTATCCAGTTTCCCCAACACCGTTTATTGAAGAGACTGTTCTTTCTCTTGAGTATTCTTGGCTCCCTTGTCAAATATTAGCTGACCATATATGTGAGGGTTTATTTCTGGCCACTCAGTTCTATTCCATTGGTCTGTGTATCTGTTGTGAATGCCATACCATACCATTCTTATTACTGTAGCTTTGTAGTAACAGTTTGAAATCAGGAAGTGTGATATCTTCAGGCTTGGTCTTCTTTCTTAGGAGTGCTTTAGCTATTTGAGATCTTTTATGGTTCTGTATAAATTTTAAGATGGTTTTTTCTGTTTATATGGAAAATGCTATTGGAATTTCAGTATGGATTGCATTGAATTTATAGATGGCTCTAGGTAGTACAGGCATTTTAACAATGTTCTTCCAAATGATAAACACGGTATATCTTTCCATTTATTTGTGACTTTTTCAATGTCTTTCATCAGAGTGTTAGTTTTCAGCATACAGATCTTTTATTTCCTTGGTTAAATTTATTCCTTAGTATTTTGTTATTTTTGATGTAATGGAATTGCTTTTATTGTTTTTCATATATTTTGTTGTTAATATATAAAAATGCTATACTCAATGTTTGAAGATTGGGCTTTGGGGAAGTGATTAGGTCACAGGGCAGAGTCCTCATAAATGTAATTAGTTCCCTTATAAAAGAGACTACAGAGAGCTTCATTGCTCCTTTCCCTGTTAGAGGAACTGTGAAAAATCAGTGTTTGTTGTTTAAGCCACCTGCTCAATAGTATTGTTGTTGTAGCAGCCAGAGTGGACTGAGATGACTATCTATTAATGAACAGGTACATGTGTGCTAAGTCAGTTCAGTCGTGTCTGACTCTTTGAGACTCTATGAACTGTGGCCTGCCAGGCTCCTCTGTCCATGAGATTCTCCAAACAAGAATACAGGAGTGGGTTGCCATGCCCTCCTCCAGGGGATCTTCCCAACCCAGGGATCGAACCTCATCTCTTACATCTCCTGCATTGACAGGTGGGTTCTTTACCACCAGTGCCACCTGGGAAGCCCCATTAATGAACACACCAGCACAATGTCCTATAGAACATGTGACGCAAACTTACTGAGAATGCCTTTGAGTGAACTCACTCCTTAAGTGGCGCAAACCCATCTTTCTTGATCTCTACCAGTCCTTTCTTTGAATGCTGGGAAAGAAACCTAAGGTTTTCAAACCTGAGGTTATGATTGGTCAGGAACCCTGGGAGCTTCTGATAGAATCTCAGTGCCCTCAATGAATCTTAACAAATTACCCTTAAAAGAATAAGTTTCTCTTCCCCATTCACTTCCACCTCAGTCATCTCCAGAAAGTCACTGAGGACACTAAGCTAAGAATTTATACAGCCACGGTTGCAGCAGTGAACCTCAAAGGTGGTCTTCATGCAGATAAAAGGGAAAGTCATGAATTAAATGAACATAAGTCAGCTTAGGATCCAATTTTTTTTTTTTCCCCCATCTTGTGGATTGAGATCATCTCAACTCTTGAAATGTTTGTTCTTTGAAGGATGTCTGGGTACACAGTTACTCAACATTTGGACAATGAGAAGTCTGTCTGCTTGGCTTGCCCTGTGCTGTTTCTTGGACTCTCTTTAAGCTCCCATGAAGAGTTAATCCACACTGAGTGATCCAGACTTGGAGAAATGTCCTGCTGGGGGATGTGGTGGACCCCGCAGTGAGACCAAACCTCTGGGGAGGGGCCAAGGTTTCCTGAAAGGTACATGAAAACTGACCACATACATGTGTATATATATGTTATACACACACACATCTTTATCCATTCCTTATCAATGGGCATTTAGGTTGTTTCCATGTCTTGGCTGTTGTGAATAGTGCTGCTGTGAACATGAGGGTGCATGTATCTTTTTGAATTATAGTTTTGTCCAAACATATTCCCAGGTGTGGGAGCTGGATCATATGGCAATTCTATTTTTAGTTTTCTAACAAACCTCTATACTATTTTCCATAGTGGCTGTACTAACTTACGTTCCCACCAACAGTGTAGGAGGGTTCCCTTTTCTCTGTATCCTCTCCCACATTTGTTTGTCGGTTTTAATTATGGCCATTCTGGACTGGTGTGAGGCAGTACCTCATTGTAGTTTTAATTTGCATGTCTCTAATAGTGACATTGAGGATCTTTTCATGTGCCTACTGGCCATCTGCTTGTCTTTGGAGAAATGTCTTTCAAGGTCCTCTGCCCATTTTTCGATTGGGTGTTGGGGTTTTCTGTTGTTGAGTTGTTTTGGGGGCTGTATTTTGAGCTGTATTTTGGAGATAAAGCCCTCTTCTGTCACATCATCATTTGAAAACTGGCCATTATTCACTCCCTGAACCCCCACCTCGGAGATGTACAAGCACAGACACCTTGCTTAGCTTCTATTTGCCTCAGTTTCTTCATCTCTGAGGTGGGTGTCATGATTGTATCTACCTCACAGGGTTTGGTGAAGACTGAATTATTTAAGGTATAGAACGCACCCAGAGGTTCTTGGCGCATGAAAGCACTTGATCAGTAATAATTACTGATACTAATTATCTGTATGTTGGAGGGAAGAGACACCTGAGAGAAAGGGAACCAGATTGGGACCAATGTGTGCCAGTGAGGGGAATCTCTTGAGTGGTAGAATTTCTTGGGTTATGATCAGCATTCTATACTGTAATTTTTCTGAATTACCTATAACACCTCATTAAAGCTGAAATTCCTGCAGAGTCTGTTATAAGTTAGGGGTGTTATTGAAAATAAAGTGTCAGGACCGCAGGAGAGAACGGCTCCCTCTCAGGGGGACTGAGTCGGAGTTCCAGGAGTAAAGGGCAGAGGGTTTGGTCCATGGGGGCCCAGCAGCCTGCAGAGAGATCCCCGATAGTCACAGGCACAGGAGAAGTCCTCAGGCATTCCAGATTTGCCAGAGGAATCTGTTGGAAAGAGGATGGTTGGAGGGGGTAACAGATGCTTGGGTTACCTGGAAAAGATTTTCTCCAAATTTCTTGTGTTCCTACCTGCCTGGCCATGTGAGTTCACAAAGCATTTAAGAGTGAAACCCACCCCAGGACGAGTGTTCAGGTCTTCCCCATGCAGTGAGATGGGGGTGATTATTGGCAAATCCTACTGTTGACTGGAACTCTTTTGGGTACCTGAGAACAATGGAAGGATTGGTGTGGCTCCATCAGGATCTTCTCCCCTCCCCCACCCCAAGATAGAGAACTGGTTCCTCCTTCCAGCAATCAGGTAGAGCCCTCCAATGGTCACAACACAATAAGTTATTTCTGCACCTTTGTTTCCAGCTGCAGGTTTATTTCCACTTCAGAATCTATTTGTAGAAGTCACGAGATTGCCACAGGTACCTCACACTGTTGAGTAGAAAGCCCACAGGAAGAGGACAGACGGATGGACTCAGCTGCCCCCACCTCCTCAGACAGGTGGAGGACAAGCCAGGCAGACCCTGGAGGTCAGCTGAGTCCTTAGGGGGACAGGAAAGGCCAGGGTCAAGGGGAAAATAACACAAACCATGTGTGCAGGGCTTCCAGTAAAGGCAGGGAAACACCGTGCCATTCAAACGAAGACCCTCCAGTCCCTCTCCTTGCCTAAGAACACCACACCATTTGTTAGAAAGTTTGCCTACTGTCCCCAATAGCAAAGAACAGATAGAATTTTACCAGCAGGAGCTCAGAAACATGCTAAGAGCAAAAGGTGAAGTGGTCTGGAGATTAGGGGTTGATTCTCAGGCCAAGACACAAAGCCAGCTCAGACTTCTGAATTTTTCCATCCTTGTTCACATCGCAGTGGCGCAAAAGAATCTCACGAAACTTATCAAGGTCCACCCCTCTGATGCTGGGCTGAGGACAATAAAAAATAACATGTCAGTAGGCAAGTCAGTGGTGGTCCCTCCCTTTCATGCCGCCCTGCCCCCACTCCCTGTCTACTAAGGGGACACCCAGCCTTCTGGGAGCGCCTCCCTGAAGACAGGCCTCCAGGGAGGATTTCATCCCTTCATCCCACCAAATATTGCCAAAGCGCATTTATTAACTCCCTGCAGAGATACTGAAATCTCCCTCTAGATTTTAAAAGGGTAACAATGAAT
This sequence comes from Cephalophus harveyi, assembly GCA_006410635.1. Lineage (NCBI taxonomy): Eukaryota > Metazoa > Chordata > Mammalia > Artiodactyla > Bovidae > Cephalophus > Cephalophus harveyi. The sequence continues at coordinate 308,025 of SJYT01032260.1, read as the reverse complement.
TAAAATCTAAAGAATTATGTTGTTGAACCAGATAGACCCCATCATATTTATTCCAAGGAATATTTTAGAGACTAAGAAGGAATTGTGATGCAGGTCAGCTAGGAAAATGTTCTAAATTCAAAGGCCTGCAAAAGTGAACAATGGTGGATGGAACTCAATGATTCTTCCTAGGTTATTTTATTTAACCCTTACAGTAACTTTGGGAGGTAAATGATTACTCCTTGTTTACAGATTAGAACACAGAGGCTCAGAAAGAACTGAGACATCTTGCCATGCCAGAAGTTGCAGGAACATTTTTGATCCAAGTCTTTTGTCTCCAGTTAAGTACTCATTTCGCCAGTTCTCGCTGATCTCGTGGGGAATGGCTGGCCTAATGAAAGCCATATGAATGGAGATGAATCTAAATTTGAAAGTCAGCGTCTGAAGAGACTGGAAAAACCAACTAATCAGATTTCCAAACCCTTTGATTTTCAAACCCTTCAGTTAGTGGGCTAGTTATGAGGAAAGCGTGCAGGCAGCAGTTCGCAGGGTTTGATCTCAGGAACATTTCCCATCACCTATGCTCACCCCTAGGTTTCCTCACTTCCAAAGAAAGCTCTAGGAAGCCTGCAATAGGAAGCAAAACCTTTCATTCTACAGCGAGACAGCCATGTTAAGACAAGCTAATTGGCGCTGTCCCACAGGGTAAATGACTGACACCAAATCCACCCTGATAGAAGGTTTTAACAGAGAAGGGGAAAGAACAGCAAGAACTGGGAGCCAGATGGCAGAGAGCAAGAAGAAAAAACACCAGAGCGGGCAGGATTCTGGAGGAATCAGGAGGGGCAAATTGGGGGCCAGAAGCTAAACGTGATGGACTTCACTTCTCTGCCAAGAATCTCTTGAGTGTTCAGGTCTTCCCCATGCAGTGAGATGGGGGTGATTATTGGCAAATCCTACTGTTGACTGGAACTCTTTTGGGTACCTGAGAACAATGGAAGGATTGGTGTGGCTCCATCAGGATCTTCTCCCCTCCCCCACCCCAAGATAGAGAACTGGTTCCTCCTTCCAGCAATCAGGTAGAGCCCTCCAATGGTCACAACACAATAAGTTATTTCTGCACCTTTGTTTCCAGCTGCAGGTTTATTTCCACTTCAGAATCTATTTGTAGAAGTCACGAGATTGCCACAGGTACCTCACACTGTTGAGTAGAAAGCCCACAGGAAGAGGACAGACGGATGGACTCAGCTGCCCCCACCTCCTCAGACAGGTGGAGGACAAGCCAGGCAGACCCTGGAGGTCAGCTGAGTCCTTAGGGGGACAGGAAAGGCCAGGGTCAAGGGGAAAATAACACAAACCATGTGTGCAGGGCTTCCAGTAAAGGCAGGGAAACACCGTGCCATTCAAACGAAGACCCTCCAGTCCCTCTCCTTGCCTAAGAACACCACACCATTTGTTAGAAAGTTTGCCTACTGTCCCCAATAGCAAAGAACAGATAGAATTTTACCAGCAGGAGCTCAGAAACATGCTAAGAGCAAAAGGTGAAGTGGTCTGGAGATTAGGGGTTGATTCTCAGGCCAAGACACAAAGCCAGCTCAGACTTCTGAATTTTTCCATCCTTGTTCACATCGCAGTGGCGCAAAAGAATCTCACGAAACTTATCAAGGTCCACCCCTCTGATGCTGGGCTGAGGACAATAAAAAATAACATGTCAGTAGGCAAGTCAGTGGTGGTCCCTCCCTTTCATGCCGCCCTGCCCCCACTCCCTGTCTACTAAGGGGACACCCAGCCTTCTGGGAGCGCCTCCCTGAAGACAGGCCTCCAGGGAGGATTCCATCCCTTCATCCCACCAAATATTGCCAAAGCGCATTTATTAACTCCCTGCAGAGATACTGAAATCTCCCTCTAGATTTTAAAAGGGTAACAATGAATTAAAATCTAAAGAATTATGTTGTTGAACCAGATAGACCCCATCATATTTATTCCAAGGAATATTTTAGAGACTAAGAAGGAATTGTGATGCAGGTCAGCTAGGAAAATGTTCTAAATTCAAAGGCCTGCAAAAGTGAACAATGGTGGATGGAACTCAATGATTCTTCCTAGGTTATTTTATTTAACCCTTACAGTAACTTTGGGAGGTAAATGATTACTCCTTGTTTACAGATTAGAACACAGAGGCTCAGAAAGAACTGAGACATCTTGCCATGCCAGAAGTTGCAGGAACATTTTTGATCCAAGTCTTTTGTCTCCAGTTAAGTACTCATTTCGCCAGTTCTCGCTGATCTCGTGGGGAATGGCTGGCCTAATGAAAGCCATATGAATGGAGATGAATCTAAATTTGAAAGTCAGCGTCTGAAGAGACTGGAAAAACCAACTAATCAGATTTCCAAACCCTTTGATTTTCAAACCCTTCAGTTAGTGGGCTAGTTATGAGGAAAGCGTGCAGGCAGCAGTTCACAGGGTTTGATCTCAGGAACATTTCCCATCACCTATGCTCACCCCTAGGTTTCCTCACTTCCAAAGAAAGCTCTAGGAAGCCTGCAATAGGAAGCAAAACCTTTCATTCTACAGCGAGACAGCCATGTTAAGACAAGCTAATTGGCGCTGTCCCACAGGGTAAATGACTGACACCAAATCCACCCTGATAGAAGGTTTTAACAGAGAAGGGGAAAGAACAGCAAGAACTGGGAGCCAGATGGCAGAGAGCAAGAAGAAAAAACACCAGAGCGGGCAGGATTCTGGAGGAATCAGGAGGGGCAAATTGGGGGCCAGAAGCTAAACGTGATGGACTTCACTTCTCTGCCAAGAATCTCTTGAGTGATTGGACAAAGAGGCTAAGGCATAACCCATTGTTTGTAGGTTCTCTTTGTTGAATATACTCCCTGGGTGTCAGTGCCAAACAGGTGTAGAAGTGGCCTCAGGGAATATAGCCTAGAAGTTCTGAAAACAGCAAGCTACCCTCTGTGGCTCCACATTAAAGGCTCGTTTGCTGCACAGTTACAAGGCAAGGGTGTTTCGTCTTCAGTATCCTCAAACCACTTTGGCTACAACCCTTTCTGCAGCAAGTGACACCCTGGCTCAGGATCCTTTTAGCACTCTTTTGAAAAGACTCAGGTGGTAGTCATTTCCATATTAGCAAAAATTAATTTGCTAAGATATTTATGCAATAACCAGGCTATTCAAAGTGCTTTTTCCCTCAATGTGTTTCCTGCAAAGGAATTATTCCTTTAAGTGAGTTGAAATATTTTTGCATGTGTGGAAGTATGTGTTGGGGAGGCATTTGTGGGTATGAATGTTGGGTGTATGCAAAGGAAGTTTCTCTGGACCTTTTGAGTTGTGTTTCTAATGCTTGATAACTTACTAGGAGTCAGGAGAACTGAATGACACTGCTCAGAAATGCTTGGATCACAGAAGACAAGTCATTTGAAACCACTGAGGGCCTCTGTTTTAATAACAAGTTGCCAGTATAAACACATTCAGTTTCCCCTTCTAAGGTCTCTATGAGTCCCCTCTTGCCACCGTCTTCTTGTCAACAACAGAAAAGCAGATGGTGTATCTAGCAGGTAAGAGAATAAACTGTTGAGACCTGGGGGCAGGACCTCTCATCATCTCCAGGCAGACACCTTGGTCATCTCTGGCGTCCCTTTTATATGGCTTCTAACATTATTGTTCACATGTCTGCTTCTTGGTGGGTGCTTAGAATCTTCAATGTCTTGCCTTCCCACTTTCTAGTTTAGGATGTAGATGGTTGTGTTGATGTTGATTGTCTTGCTGTGCTAAGTGAGCTATAGTCTTTTTAAAAAGCCTGTGCAGAAATTATGGTGTCTGCTCCCTCAGGGACTTGCTGTCTCAACACATTGATGGAGAACAGGCTTGGGTACCGTTTTCTAGAGGTTAAAGAAAAGGGTGATCTGGTAATCAAATAATCTTTTTAACACAAATTCAACCTATATGTTATACATGACTGTACCAGAATTAAAAAGCTATAAAATAAAGCTTGTGCTCAAGTCATGTCCAACTCTTTGTGACCCCATGAACTGTATAGCCTGCCAGGCTCCTCTGTCCATGGGATTTTCCAGGCAAGAATATGGGAGTGGGTTGCCATTTCAGGATTATTGTAAACATCAGGGATTCTGTCCAGAATTGTATGTTTAGAAGTTGAGCCAGCCCCCTGCTGACTCCATGGCATGCTCTGAAAATTGGTTTTAAAATAAGTTACAGATATTGACTTAATTGCCTTGTGGCCCTTTCTTATAAAATGAAAATAAAATCCACAGGAGATGGCTCTAGCTAATGAAGCTGAGAAATATCAGATCTCAGTGGTCTCAGTGTCAGGGTCTCAATGTCCCAATGGTCATATTTGACTACATCTTTCAAATTGTGTGGTGAATATTTTTTTAAGCAACGTGGAAGACTAGAAAGGTCCAATAAAGATAGGCGCCTTCAATCATCTGGCTTCAGGGGAGAGCATTAGTAACTAATTACTGTGTATCTACTTTGTAGCTCAAGAGATCAGCTCCTATAAACTGATTTGTATTACAGACCACAGTCTGACTCAGTCCTTAGAAACCAGCTATCTCAAGCTGTCTGGTACTAACATGGAGAAGTTCCAATAGCCCCACAGAAATACAGTGCCAAGGACAGAAATGATGGGAAGCCTTTGATTTCCCATAGAGGCTCTAAGAGTCCATTAAAAAGTGAGACAAACTTCTGCTTCCAGCTCAGGTTTTTAGATGGTCTCAAATTTTTTCCTTTAATTTTCTCTAGAAAATTATCTTCTCCGCTCTGTTGCTGGTTTAGGTTTTACTTCCATGGTCTCACATTAACCTTTGGAAGCCATTGCCAAACCCAGAGATGGTTGAAAGACAATTGAAAGAGTCTAAGGATCTGAAGCCTCTAGGCTCAACAGGCAGTTAGCGGCCCTGGCTCCACTACAGAGAGGAAGCCACACAGCTCTGGAAAACAGGTTCCCAATGCCATTTATTCTAGCAAAAGCAAAGTAAAACTCTAGTTAGACAAGGCCTTCTGCTGTGCAGCTTTAATGTCCCATAGATAAACTGCTCACTTTCTATGACAGAAATCATTCTGGTGTTACATAGATATAAAAGGCAACACCACACCAACACCCAGCAACTGTTCTGACTGTGCAAACACTGGTGAAATCTCCGACAGGGGCAACATGTGAAGGGGACAATGAAGGGGCAAGGGGCCAGTTGAGTGGGATTAATAAGAGTTAGGAGTTATCCTCATTAGACCTCAGAAATAAAAGAAATGTCTCATCCATACCTGCTTAACTGCAATATGTAAACTTTCTGGAGATTTATGCCGAAATCAGTATCTGGGCATTTTTCCACTGCAAAATCCCATAATTCTAATCAGATTTTCAACAAGGTCTGAGACTTCAAAAACAGTTAATAATTGTTGCTACTCTAATTTATTGCCATCTAGGCCAATCAAGAAATGACACTTGTGTCCTATACAAACCTCAAAAGCAATCCCTAAGGATATTATCCCTAAGGTCACAAAGACTCAGACACAACTGGGTAACTGAACTGAAGGATATGAAACTACTAAATTCAGTGGCTACACAGTCCCATAGAAAAACACCCACGTAAGAATTGAAAATATCTGGATTTTTCCTGGATCATGCAGCTAGTCAGTACAGTTCATCGGGATCTCAGAGTTCAGTTCAGTTCAGTCGCTCAGTCGTGTCCGACTCTTTGCGACCCCATGAATCGCAGCACGCCA